>CM059307.1:3042500-3460000 GCA_030340665.1 Neosalanx taihuensis
TGTATGACATTCACCTGTGTACTGTAGGATTTGGTGGGCCATCCAGCTGTTCCTGCAGCTCTCATTGGGGCCCCCGTCCCCTCCCTCTGTGCCAATGCCGATGAGGTCACCCCAGCCCCGCTGGGGGAGTGATAAGACTCAGCTGAGACTGCTAAGCTGACACACTCCACATTTAATGGAGTTTACAGAAATGCAGCGTGTACACTGTTCCCACCCAGGCCTTGCTAAGCCCTCATTGTTATTTCATGAGCGCTAAGCTTGGTAAAGATCTCGCTAGTTAGCTGGAGCTAAGGACGGTGCTGGGGGGGGACATATGCAGGTCGGTTGCAAGCGGTTGGTGGGTGTATCTCATAAAGCAGGTCTGCCTCAGGCAAACTGGAGGCCATCTTGTTTTCTATATGGTAAGTGAGCCAGCACAGCACAAATAGACTTCAGCCTCCTCTTGTGCCCATTCAGGAGAGGGCTGGGTGGACTGACAGGTCGATTTTTTGGATCCCTGACATCTGTGGTTTAATCACATGTCCTCTGGAGCATGCAGGAGAGCAGGTGAATGTGAAGATAAGGTTGGCCCCAGGTCTGGACTCACAGATAACTGTGGAAGTGCATTCACCTTCGAGCAGAAAGACAGGGGTCAGTTCAGGACCTATCTGTGCTTGGTCACCTCATAAGAAGATCAAGTTTCAACAAGCAAGCTGTTCTCCTCCCTGCTAAAAATAGGCCCAATTAGGAATGAACAATGATAATATTTTTGGTTGGATATTACTGTAAAATTTAAATTATGTATACAAATATGCTCTTAAACGGGGCTTCTGCTGACAGTGGTGTTAGTTCATTTATTTTGATTGGGATCGTTTTGTTTAAAGACTTAAGTGGCCATGCCGTCTCACTGCAGACTCAGGCAGTCTCTCTGCTCTGTATCCGCTGCCTGTTTACTTGACAGACAAGATATTATCGCAGAGTTTCCATTTAACTGGTGGAGCATGCTGCCTATGCAAAGATTGGCTCGCTACATCTAGGCTTAAGGCTCATCTCCTGAACTCAATTTCCATATAACAAAGGAAACTATTAGTGTGAGAAATCTTCCAATAAGAAGAGGCAAAGAGAGAGAGAGAGCCTCAGCAACATGCAACTACCTAGATGAGGAAAAAAATAAGGAAAATGAGAGACAGAAACAGAGAAAGAGAGAGAGAGAGAGAGAGAGAGAGAGAGAGAGAGAGAGAGAGAGAGAGAGAGAGAGAGAGAGAGAGAGAGAGAGAGAGAGAGAGAGAGAGAGAGAGAGAGAGAGAGAGAGAGAGAGAGAGAGATGGTGGCATGAGAATATAAATAATATGAAAGAGCAAGCCAGTGTTTGTGACAGTCTGGTGCATTGAAAAAACATGCCCATTATCTCCTTAATTTGACCCCTAATGGCATTTCTTTCTATTTTGCTTTCTTGTAGCTGTGGAAACATGGCTTTATTGTGTGAGCAGACACGTATTGCTGGCAAAACAGATCAATGTCAAAGCAGAGGGAGGAGGCCTGAAGCATCTCAAACAATGCTTATCCTTGATGTCCTATTATCAAAATTGGATTACTTATCAATTGCAAATGTATAGTTTCATATTGATCTTGAAGTTGTGGCAAATCCAATTTAAACGTTGAATGCACTGTGTGACTGACACAGTCTATTCTCAATTTGCAATGGGGAACAACATTGCGCTGAGTTGAATAACCAGGAGTTCGCTGTGAGATGTTTAATAGGTCACACACACGGTCACCTCTCCCTCATTCCAACTAACGAAGCTTTAATACAAAGACGACCTTTAGATTAGGAACGCATGACATTTATGTCCACATTCTGTCCGGAGATTACAGACGCGTTTCCTTTTCTGATTGTAGACTCAGTTCAAAAGCCCTGTTGTTGATTCTTCTTTTCTAAGAAGACACAGTCATTTCTCCTCCCATCCATGACCACAGCCTCTCCTCCGTAGCCTGTCCATGCAGAGGGGAAGCAGGCAGGGGGACACAGCCAGGGCCCGGGGCCCACACTGTCATGTTATCCATCAGGCTGTCACGAGCTAGCGGCTGCCCTTCTCCCAGAGATGCTTCCAATCTGTAAACAACGGCCAGAAATGCCTTGACCCCCCTGGTGGGGGGGGGGGGGGGGGGGGGGGGGGGACGTGCTGCTCTGGAACCCCTCTCCCTCCCTCCCTCCCTCCCTCTCTCCCTGCCCCCTCCTCCGCCCCACCACTCCCCCAGTGAGTCACTGCTCAGACAGCGGGCATGGAGTCAGCTGGAGACGATGACTCATGTCTCTGATGTCGGTTTGTTTATGTGCCCGACTCCATCGGAAACATTAAAACTATTGATCTGTTGTTTTGTTTGGTAATGAAGGTAATGCTGCCATTACCTTCAGAAGAATGAGGCACTGACAGGGTTAGGGGGAGTCTTTCTGAAGGGGAACGGTGGGATGAACAAAGGATACCTGGTGGAGAGTCATTCACCAACGTCATTAGCAGCAGCTGTAAAAATGTCCAACAGTCCAATGTTACATGAAGGTAATTGAAGTCTTCTGTGGCTTCTCAGATGATGGTATCAAAGCGTCCTTCACCCAAGGTCATCTGAGTGGGTTTTGTGAGTCCATTAGCGTAGCGAGGCGTCAGATGTCTAGTGATGGATTGGTTGTTGTTGGCTATGTACCAAACCAGCCCCACATGCATCATGCCACCAAGCAGCCAAACGGAGAACTACCGCGACACACATCTGGACGACATTCTGTCTTTTATTACTCAGTACCCCCCAGCTCCTTACACTATCAATAATGTCACAACGGTTTTCTCATCAGGGCATCAGATTACTGTTTGGACTAGGAAAACGACAAGTGTTAATGTCACTAGCCCAACTCCTCATCCCCTTCCTTCCTCTTGTATGTGGGCCTTCAGAGAGCTCCAGCTAGCCTGGTAGAGCCCCTGTGTCTGGCTAGCCAGTTGGAGCTGGCAAGGCTGTTTGCTTGGGCTGGTCAGGGCAGCTGCTGGGCAGGGCTATTTCTGAAGGGTACCAGTGAGGATACAGCTGGTGTGCCCGGTGTTGACAGCCTAGCATGGCCAGCTCTACTGACAGGGCTCCAGGCCAGAACCACTGAGCTGCCTTATGTCCTCCTAGGGGGTGGGGCAACCCCCCTACAATCCAATCAGCATACTTCAACTGCTGCCAGGCACATTAACATTCACAATTTGGCAAACAAAGGTAGAGTCTCAGAATACCAGTGGCCATCTTGGCTGCAAAATCCCATTTAGAACTGTGTGTGAGAGTGCAACACTAGAAGGTTGTTGAGTCAGATCTTTCAGAGCCAAAATGGCTGACCGCGTGATGAATTTGGTACGTGTGTTTAATGTGTCTGTTATGTCATAATGTGACATAATCCTGTGAAAGAGAAAGACCTTTAGAGCCCTGCAAAAACACCTGCCTTGCACCAAATATGTATACTACACAACCATTTATACTGTATACTTATCCATGCTGTGGTTTGTGATACAAACTAAATATCACAGGAAAGAGATGAGCCACACAGTTACTGCTTGATTGTGGGTTTGGTCCTGTCTACTGTATGGCAAGGTCACCCATGCCAATAAATTACCAGCTAAAATGGTGGTTGACATTTAAAAGCTTACTAACAACGGTCATCCACAGGATGCCACAGTATCCTTATCATCATGTGCAGCCACTCCATGATGCCTGGGTAAACCATACAACAAAGCCACGGAAAATACCTGTTGACGAAACAAAAACTGATCAACTATTGCTTGATCACATCCCTGTTTGAAATATTTGTAATCGCTCACAATTATATGTTAACAGCCAGTTAGAAATATTTTGTAACGTAGTAGGGGTGGATTATAATGACATTATGCAGTTCAGATTTACCTCTTGTGGTTTGAATACAATGAAAATCATGCCATTTCTATTTATGGTTGTATAGAGATGGTTTCTATGGAGCCAGCCCACTCATTTTCTGTTTGTGCACATTCACACACACACACACACACACACACACACACACATTTGAGCGGACAGCACAATATGTGTCTATGTGATTGTGTGTAAGTGCGTCTGTGTATACAGCATGTGTGTGTGTGAACATGAAAGGAGAAGGCTTGCTCTACTGTGCTCTGCAGCTTAGCCCTCTACATGACCCCTCTCTGACCCCTCATCTCAGCCAGCCAGTGTTCTCATCCTCTATTGACTCCATCCTGACTCTTAACAACAGTCCATCCTCACCTGTGTGAGGCAGGAAGGAAGGGCTTTTCACAGAAGGGCACACAGGGAAGGCCAGAGGATCATGTGGTCAGTAAGACTTTTCCACAGACCACAACGATCATATTTGATTAGGATCCCAAGCAGGATGTATCCTTTGATCTTTTCACATAGTACAGGACAGATTTCAAACAATAGACACCATCTCCTCACCCCCTGCCCAAAAGATTAATTAATAATAACAATAATAACAATTTGAGATTGTAACTGGATGATTCAAAGGTGTCAATTTGTTTAAACTAATTTCCTGAATTCCAAAACAGAAAATGGTTTTGCTCCATTGAAAACAATTAGAGACCTATTAGAAATATTTGCTATGGGTAACTGGTTGGATACTGTTCTTAATCTCATTTTAGGGTGTTTTAATATTAATGAAGTGATGCTACATGAGCCAGTACAGTCAATAAACCTCTAACTGCCTGGTTTGGAGTTCAAAGCCATGACACGTTTAATTCTCTTAATTAAAGATTGCCCTTGCCCTTGTTTGTGCGTCTCCTCTATTGACAACCTCTTCCCCCCACCCTCTGGGGAAATCATGTCTCCTTCATGGGGGAGAAAGAGAGAGAGAGAGATGCTTCAGTTTGTGAATGACAAGCTCTGACTTGCCCCCGCTTAATTTCTTAACCTTCAAATTGCTTACAGACACTCAGACACACACGTGTGGTGAGTGTTTGGAAAGTCCTTGACTGTCTTTGTCAGTGAGCCCTTGGGTCTCGTACACAGGCAGAAGGGCGCACTGCCCTGTTGCGAGGCTGGCTGACTGGGTCAGCTTTTCAGCAGTCTGCAATAACTCTGCTTCCATAGCATGTCCCCTTGGCTCAGCCAATCACCGTCCAGGACTTTGTGATGCAGCATCACTTACTAGAGGGATTCCGCAGGAACTGCTGTATGACGATGCCCAGACTCTGAGTCTCCCCCCCACCCCCCCTCACCACCCTCCCCCTCTCTCCACCACACTTCCTCTCTCTCTCTCTCTCTCTCTCTCTCTCTCTCCCCCAATGCTTTCTACCGCCATCCCTCACAGTCTTTCTCTCACTCCGTGCCTCTCTCTGCCTCTCCATTTCTCCCAGACTGCTCCTCGGTGCGTCCACTGTGTCTTTCCTAACGGGGGGGAAATTACAACTGTGTGCACACGGCTCCCTCCGTGCTGCTGGCCTCTGAATACAGAGATAGCAGGCGAGCAGACAGACACATGCAGCAACGCCATCCACTCTCCACTCCTCCTCCTCTCCTGCTGAGCAGACTCCTCCTCTTTCTCTCTCTCTCTCTCCCCCACCCCTCCCTCTCTCTCTCCAAGTCTCCCTCCTTACACCAGCTGAGCTCTGTCCTCATCCAGAAACGTTTGGAGCTGACAGCTTCTAGTTCCAGGTAGGAAGCTTTCTATTAGGGATTACCCTCAAACTTGTTTGTGTGTGTGTGTGTGAATGTTTGTGTTTGCAGTGTCTCTTTGTTATGTAGGAGTGATGAGGCAGGTGTATGTGTGTGTGTGTGTGTGTGTGTGTGTGTGTGTGTGTGTGTGTGTGTGTGTGTGTGTGTGTGTGGGCGCAGGGGAAGTCCACTTCCTTGCAATCCCCACCCCCTTCATGTGACACAATTTTTGGCGCCCCTTTTTTGCATGCCCTTGTCTGAGAGTAGGAAGGCTGTTTGGCTTGGAAGGCTGTTTGGGTGCACGGCATATTGTTGCTGGCAGACTGGTTTTGCAGGTGTTCTAGGCATAAAGGTGGGTTCCTACAAAACACGCCTGCATGAGGGAGACCACGGTGTGTGCATGCGTGGGCGGATGGAGAGATGAGGAGAGACGAGGAGAGGAGGGAGGGGGACGGAAGACAAGCAGCTGCTTTCATTCCAGGGAGGCTAATCCCTCCTCCTCCATTCGTCCCTCACCATCAGATAAAACGGACCGGCTGGGGCTTTCTGTCTCTGCCTATCCATCTTTTATCCTCCATCCCTCAAATGTGATGGGTTTATCTCATGGCTTGACTTGCTTAGGAAGGAAAAGGAGGCTCTCTATTGATTCGGAAATGAACTGTAATACCATTTGGGCAAGGAAGCCACACAATTGAACCCTGATTCTGTACAGTGCTTCACCAGCTGCACGCTTGAACCATATCTCTGTCATGATAGAATGATTTCAGACTGGCCTATATGGTCGACTTTAGAATGTCAATAAAGTTTGAACACAAACACAATCTTCTTTTTCCCAGCCATATGGTTATGGATGGAGATGTCAGCAGAGATATGGCACTGAACTCCAAATCAAAACCCATTCTAACAGCAGCTGACTTTATCAGGGATACCCCCTCTCCACAGTATGCATTGTGTCGATTCATATTCTATTCTGTATGAATCATGTCTATTCATTAATTATGAATCCCAGTTTATCAAGGTTGTGCTCAGCTACTATACAGAACAGATCCCACCATTCAATATGAAATGTATAGACTGTCCTGGCTTATAAGCTGTGTAACATGTCAGGTGTGCTGCTGGCTATTGTCAAATTGTTGCTGTGTGACAAACAAGCATGCACAAAGATAGGTCGCTTGTTACCTCCTTACCTCCCACCTGCTCTGAGATTACCTCACTTCTCTGGAGGCAGGATCAACCGTTGCTATGAGAGTCCGCACTAGAGAGAGCGAGGGAGAGGGAGAGGGGGAGGCAGGGTAAGCAGCGCGAGCAAGCAGAATCCATTGAGCCAAAAGGTACCTATGTCAAACTGTTGCCAGGTGATAGCAGAACGTAGCCAACGCACACGCACATAAACACTCCCCAATTCTAAATGGCTCATTTCCCAAGGCTGTGCTTGTGTTGACATACTCTCCGCTATCTTCTGCAGATGCCTCATTTCAGAGCTCCTCACTGTATCCGAGATAGCCTGACTGATAGCTCCATGATATGCTCGCGCTGCTGTTGCTGTGATGACTCACTGAAACACAGGCACCGTGCACAATTCTTTGGTTAAATGAGAAGATGACACTGACAATATTTCATACAGCCCTATGCTTCTGATGCTATAAAGACCCCCAGTAAACAATATCTCTCTTCAAGTACTCGTCGTACATTGTGTAAAAGATAGGACACTAAAGTTCATACTGTGACACTCTCACACTTCCTGGACTTCCTGGAATCTTCAGCACAATGTGAAGTACACACACTCTTGAATGTACTTTTTTTCTACAGTTTTATGATATTTGTTGTGTCAGAGAGAAGCTCCCAGACCTGACCTTGCTAGGCTCTCTGATGAGAGAGGACCAGATGTTGACTCACAAACCCATCACAGTTCTTGTTGTTGCCAGCGGTAGTATCATTCGCCTTGTTAAATGTCCATTAATGAGGAGAACTACAGCCCCCAAGCTGCACTGGGACTGATGTGCAAACAACCCTAACCTTTTGTTGGAGAGCCAATCCAAGGGCTATTTAGTTGCTGAAGGGCAGCTGGAACCATGATTTAGTTTCTGATGATTTAGTTTATTTTCTTTTTCTTGTTTAGTTTTGCTGTCATTCATGAAAACTAAGAATGTAGGAGGGGGCAGAGGAGAAAGAGAAGAGAGTGAAGCAGAGGAGGAAGACGAGGTGGAGGGGGTGTGGAAGAGAAGGAGAGCAGGGGGAGGGAGAGCTTGGTGCTGTTGTCGAGAGCGATAGAAAACGGTTGGATAAAAATAGCATCTCTATTATGATTCGACCTTGTGCGTCTGGTTTGACGAAGAGGCTCCTGCGAGAGGCAAAGAGCGCAGATCACTGGGTCTCGCTGAGCAGCCATTCCTCTCATGGCTGGGATGTTTGCTTCCAGTATCTAGGTTGTCCCTGTCACCCTCTCTGCCACTAATGCAGCTGCTCTGCTCCATGTAAAAGGCAATCGCAGCCAGGAGACGATCGTATCAGCTGGAGCGAGATTGGACTCACACCGTGAGAAGGTGCCAGAGTGGTTTGGCTTACAAAGGTGGGATTGCTGACTGTGACAATCCCATGTCTCTGTATAGTCATGTAAAAACAAAACCAGTATTTCATATTTCTTTAGGGTGACTAGTTAACCCGCGTAACAAAGCCGTGACAGGGATGGATGGTTGGATGCTAGTTATGTTTGGCCAGCCATTTTACATGGATCAGATGGATCATGGGAACAGGGGACCCCCAGAGCGTTATCGTGCAGTGAGATAAATCATAGTGTGCAAATGTAGAATTCAGCCTGGCATTCCAAGGTCAGGCGCACAGTCTGAACTGGATGGGGAATGTGCATGTGTGGGTGTGTACGATGGAGTGTTTGTGTGCGAGAGAGCAAATCCAGTCTCTACTTGAAAAATAACATACAAATGTATTTAGACTCCCTCTTTCTCTCAAAGTGTGTGAAATCTTTCCCTCATTTAATTTCATTTTTCTGTCATAAAAAAAAAAATGACAGATGGTTTCAGAAAGGTGGGTGTGGTTGCCGCTCTACAAATATCTAAATGGATGCCAGCTTTCCTGTTTGTTCCGTGTGCTGTTGAAGTCATGCTTGCACGCTTCGTCAGGAGTTCGTCAGGAAAAAACACGTCAGCTAGGCTATTATAGATCCAACAACCTAGTCTTGTTGGTCAGTCGTCTATCTACAGTATTCATCAACATCTCAAATCACAACACATCTGAATGAGGCAGTGGTGATCTTGATTCATTTCGTATGAAACCATGTCTCATGTTCAGTTTCTATGGTAAAGAGCTGTTCCCGTGCTGATTGTGTACGTTAAATCAACCAGTACCTCAACACAGCCTCAATCAGTCCCTTACTAATCAGTAATTCGGATTTAACATTGAGAGGTGAATCACACACTGCTTGCTCCTTCCATCAAATCACCTGTGCAGAACACAGACAGAAAAGAACTAATGCACGCTAACAGAGTGGAAAGCAGTAGTGTTATTTGTTTGAAAAGCATGTCGTTATACTCTAGTGGCTAATGGCTTTGGCCAGCTTGTGAACTATCATTTACTGGCCTGCTATGCTATCCTAAAGACCTGGCAATAATATCCTATAGTTTGGTCTGTGTCCTGAACCTAGACTCTGGAGCTGAACAGGGTCTATATGGCGATCAGTGCAGCTTGATCTCTGTAGACCTGTGGAGATAAGGCCCAGATTACATGATCAATGTTTGTGATATAATACACACCAGCACACACACACACACACACACACACACCATAGCCGTGACACGCATTAAACATCCAGATAATGCAATATCAACCAACAGCAGTGCGTTGAAGAGTCACAAGAGAAGGCGGAGCCAAAGATCATGGGCCACTTTTCAAAACTCAGCTGTAAGAGAACACAGTACAAAAGACAAACACTCAGATTTGGGGGGGAAAAGGATAAAAAAAATCTCTATTGTCTTCAAAACATCCCCTACCTGCCTGTAAGATGTCCAGGTAATGTAAGGCCTTGCTAGCAGTGCTTTAGAACAAATATAATGACTCCTACCTGTACAACCAAACTCCATGTCCAGACCGGTTTGCATGGATGGCTGCATATATATTCATACTTCATACTTAACAGGAGCTCTGAACCAAATAAACAATTGTGGTTCGTTATCCCCCCCCCACATCCCCACCCCCTGACAGAAGACAGGCTGCATGCAATGTGTTTAATGAGGCCTGTAGGAATGCAGAGTCTATATTGGATATGTCTGTCTCCACACTGGAGAACCAACAAGGGGTTTGAAATCACGAGAGTGACAATTCAATATAATTGAATGACTTCACAGTAGTCAAAACTAATGAACATCAAAATTTCATCAAGGTTTTTTTTCTTTCTTCTTTTTTTGATGTTGCATTGTTTCATTTTCTTGAGAAGGGGATCCTAGCCATTTGACAAATTGCAGTAAGAGTGAGATATGATGCCAGGGAGCAATTCATTTCAGAAATCCAGTTAATCCAGCTCTTCAAGGTTCAAATTAATTGGTCGTTTATATCAATATTGGAATTCCTGTTCCTTTTGACAGCTTCTTGGGTGTCTATGCTAAGTCCTTATGAAACATAAACCTGTTTTTAACATGCATATCAATAATATGCTGTATGTAATAAAAAGTATAGTAACTAAAAAAACATCTTTCAGGCCAATATAAATTCATATAATCTCATGTTCTTATCTCCTGAGGATCACCTCTCCTGTCAAAGGGATTTTTTGTCGCAGAAGATGCAATTTAGTGGTGTTTTGTACAGTATGTTTATATGTGTGTGTGTTGGGGGGGGGGTTACATGTAAAAGATTGCTCATTGTGATGGGTGGCTGAAAAAAAATGAAAAAAGAAAGAATTGTGACCAAACTTATTTTCACTCTGAAAGCTGCAATTTCAACACCCCTTTTAGGAGGAAATTGCTTTTTCCTCTCCTACAATTTTTTAATATCCTGATTTTATTGAGTCAAGAGAAACAGATCATCCTATTCGCATAGCTTCGTTGTGCTATTGCCCAGAGGTAGTGGTGTGTGGATGTGTGTTTGTGTGTGTGTGTGTTTGTGTTTGTGTTTGTGTGTGTTTGAGGGGATGGCTGGGTTATTAGAGATGAATACTGTCTTGATGGGTTGAACCACTGGTGTAGATTGGCCTTGCCTGCTAAACACTCTACTGCGTCCTGCTGTGTATTGGAAGAGGAAGTAGACTTTGCCCAGTGTCTGAGCAGATGAATAATTACTGAAGGGCATAAAGGTGTGGGACATTGTGGGACAAAGGGGACATTTGTGATGTTTTATGAATGTAATAAGGAACGAGAGATAAACTGCAAATAGCGGCCATTGTGCTCTCTTTCCCTCCTCTCTCCATTCCCTCGCTTTCCTAAAATGTTCACGCACAGACCCTCTGCCCTGTGTCAGGTCCAGCGGGAGGAAAGGGGAATCGTGGGCTCCCAAGACCCACCTGTGTTCCGCATATAGATCAGACCACAACGTGACACACCAACTGAACAGAGAGGCCAGAGTCTATCTTTGCCCTGGGTAACACTTGTAATGACCAGCCGCTTTGTGTAATTGTTTTTGGCTTGTATTGTTCCGACACAGTATTTGGCCGGGGCGATTAGATTTGTCCGGGCCCCTCGGAGGCTCCCCAGTCGATGCAGCCACTCAACACCGAGGCGTTCGGTGGCGCGGTGAAGATTAGAGTGTGGAATCCAAATCGTGAGCGCCGTTCCTCTGAGCCAGACAACAGGGGGGAGGGAGAATCAAACCTCTTCATGCTCTGTGCATTAAACAATAATGAAACTAAAACAGTGGGTGGAAACAAACCAAATTGTGTTCCATTAAACTTAGGTTAAGGAGAATGACAAAGCTTGACTGAACAGCCACCTAATCTTGTGGGAAGAGACAGCCCTCTCCAGAAGATGTCTAGAGGGCTTATTGAATAAGAAGTACCTCATTGTGTTGCAGTGCTTTCACAGAAACTACTATCTCCTGTTGCTCTGTTAGCTTTCCTGATACATGCCAGCGTGAAGCTCACAGACGGAGAGGAACTATTTCAGAGAGATTGGCCCTTAAGCTATTCCACAGACTAGACAGTGCTTTTGGCACCCTCGGTGGACGTAAAGACAAGACACCCAGCAGTGAACCAGACACAGAGCCACGATAAGACATGAAAGCAATTAAAATCAATGTCACAATCGGAGTACTACTTCACACCCTCATTACATTTCCTTGAAATGTAACAGGAATTACAGGTCATATTTTTGTTTAATATTTTGGATTATTTCAGATGTAAGCTGGCACATTGAGGTAGTAACTGTGCATTACCAATTCAATACATTGTCCACCCATGATAAAACTCTAGTCTTCGCTCTGAGGTTGCGTATTTGCAGTGTAATTTTGGTAATTTTGTATTTGCATTTGCCAAGGTCAATGTTGAAGGAGGAGGTTAAGTTTTTATCAAAAAGTGTTTGTTTATATCTACAACATTGAACAATATACTTTATACAGGATATAATCAATCTTGAAACAGTAAAAGGAGAGTGGGTGGGTTCCTTTGCTGTCACACAACAAGGCAGAAGTGAGCACTGCTTGCTAGATCAGCAGCAGCTCTGAGTCTGGTTCCTTCCCCTGATGGGAGCACGACTCAGACCTGCCGTCAAGGTTCTAAATGAACAGGAATAGCAGAATCAAAGGGGGTCCCTTGCTTCCAGAACCTTCCCCTTGTCTTTTGGAATGTGGAACGTCTTTTCGGTAATTTACCGTAACGTCGGTGGATGGTGCGGCTGCGTCTGCCACCCCAATGACGACGCTCGACTGCCAAGATATGTTGCCTCTGTTGCAAACATCCTCGTTTGTCGCCATGGCAACCCAGGCTCCTGCCTGCCGTGGATTTGCCCGCCCTCCTCTCCTCACTCGCTCCACCTCCCCTCAGCTTCCCTCGTGAGTGCCGTAGAGGAACACGTGCGGGGCTCTGTACAATGTATTACAGTATGCAATCTGTCTGGTTATCTCTATACCCTGCTAATGATTCACACACACTGCTTCTCACATTCTGCTAACCCCCCCCAAACACGTACACACGTCTCCAGTTTTGGGGGGCTTCTCTCTATAAAGCTCCTAGCATGACAACCTTAGACATTTTGTCTATTTACACTTAAACTGAGACAAGAATCTGCCTATAATCTGCTGAAGTAATTTTCTAGAATAATAAAACAGACTAGTAAACCCACAACTGGGTGCTGCTCCAGGAACTAAATAGATAAATAAACCTAAACAACAACAGACGTCATTCTCTATTTTGTTTACACTCCCATCTTGCTTCGATCCTCCTTTCTTTAATAAGTGAATCAGTCAGCTGTATTTCATTCCATAAAGAACTAGTACGGGGAAATAAGTGTGTTAGGGGGGCTTGGTGGGCTGTGAGCTGGGGGCTAGGGGGTTGGGGGCGGGGTAAGGCACAGCCAGGCTACTCCAGGGCCAGACGAGGCCTTCCCCAAAACATGTCCACCCAGAAAGACGAAAAAACACTCATTATCCACAGCGCCAAGAGGCTAACTCGGCCCACAGGGAGATAATAGCTATGCATCTGGTTAAATTTGATATAACGCTGGCGCTGTGCATTCTGGAGCCTGTTGTACTGGCATAGATTATTGTTCTCCCTCAAGCAGTTTGACTTCCATATTTCCACACTAAAGCACGGACAATTATTCCCTTCCCCTGGATGTTATGTGGGCATGTACTATTAATTATTACATTAGATTGTAAAACATTACAGTGACAAAGCTGAATTTCCTCACGTTTCTGGCATCTAATGGCCAGTATCTTTCTCTGTAGCTTTGGGTGGTTGAATCTAAGAGGCCATTTTACAGCTACCGACATCACTGATGGAATTTCTGAGCTTACACTTGCTGTTCCTTATCTCCTAAATGAACTCATTACCTTGACATCCTGCCTCCGTTCTCTCCTGAAACAGATTGGCCTTGAATTTCTAATGGAACATGGCTGTCCCCTCACTTCCCATACGTGCAGTGATAGATCCACCTGCGGAGGTTTTCACCTCCCCTGCTTCTGCCTCTGCCCCTCCCTCTGCCTCTGACTTCTCTCCAGGGCATGATGAATAACCTTGAGGAGGTAGAGAGAAGAGAAGGGGGAGAGAGAGACAGAAGGGAAGACGAGACGTGGGATGGAAATAGTCTCTGAAACAAAGATTTCTCCAACTAGGAGACTGGTCTGATACCAAAAATATGATACCACCTCCACAAGCCATATATATAAGTAAATGTTTGCACTGATAATCCCAGGTATCTATGATAGGGGTTGTTGGTGGCATTGTAGTTGCACAGCTGCATATGTGTTCACACACATGCTCACACACCACAAACACACAAACACACACACACACATAAACACACACACACTGTGACACACCTCTCCTCTTCCTTTTTGCTAGCTCTATTGGCAATAATGAGCCAGAGATGAGAAACAGGGTGAAAGACCAGGCCAGGATTGGGTTTTGAAAGCAGCATTGTATTCCCAGCGGGCCTCACCTACATAGTGTTGTTCCCCTGTAATTCAAAGCCTCCCCTTCCCCATGTGAAGTCCAAATGACTCTTAGAAGGGGAATATGACCTGAGAGATGTAGTTGTATGGGTTTGCTCTACAATTTACAAATCTACTCCACATCGTCCACTTCCTGCTTGTTACGTACCAAGAATCCAAGACTCTTACTATATAATCGGATTATTGCATAAGCATGATGTGTGTGGCCATTGGCTTTGTAAGAGTGGGATGGTTGGTTTTTGTCACAATTATGGATCTGTTCACATCACTCTTACTATTGTTGAGGCAGCCAATTAGTAATACAGATTATGCATAAATATTGTTTTCTGTTCACTTGTAAAATTTACCAGATATTGATCTAAATGGAAGATTACTGCCCAGAATGAGACAGCGCTTCCATTCGCCTCAGGCAGTACCAGCATGCACCACTGCTCCTTAGTAAAAGACCCTTTATAACATGGATCTATTTAGCAGCAAGGGCAAGGACACCCTCAATGTCACAGAGCAAGCTCTCGCTCTTTCTCTTGCTCTCTCTCTCTTTCTCTCTCGCTCTCTTTCTCTTTCACACACTCCCACATGCGCACACGCACACATGTTCCTTTACTGTTCTGAGCCCCTCCGGCCCTTGGGGGCCAGCTCACAGATTACGAGATGCTTCAATCAATAACCTGGCAACCCAATGCTGCCTTCCTGTGTGGCCAACCAACTCTGCTAAGCACCCTCACGGGACCTCGGGGCACAGACAAGCACAGACAAGTCCTGCCCCTAGCTAAACATGGCTGTATCTAGGCAGGATTCGTCTATCTATACAAAATGCGGTAACCTGGAATTCAATAAACCAATATGTATTCAACTGTACAGGTCGGATTTGTAGAACCTAAGACATATTTGTGACGTCAGAAACACAACAATTTTTAGGGTAGACGAGGGTAGCCTAGGCAAAGGATAAGGAAATATAATGGATAAAGGGCTCCTTAGAAGACTCCATCAAAAATGCCATCCAAGTGAGAGTGACTTAATAAACCAATTCACTGTATTAAATACTATATTATTGAATTAAGGAGGGGCTGGTTGCAGTGTGCTGTCCCTGCCACTAGATACTGCTACAACCTGGAATGTGACAATTGGCTTTGATTAATCAGGCTCTATAAAGGCTGGGTTGCCAACAGAAACTCCAAAAGACAGCCCTGCATAGGAGCCTCTCCTCCATCATGTTCATCTCTCAAGCAGGCATGGGATCAATAGATGAGGGACTGGCCAGCTTAGGAATGATCTTATAGGATGGTTCTCTGGTGTTGGGATAGTCTTTAGGAAATCATGGTCAATGTCCATGCTCATCTTCTGTGATCAGAACCCCCATGTTTGAAAATAGTAAGTACATTGTTTTAGTAGTGAGCCTTATTTCACATAGAACATGATGTGCAGTCCATGGATATCTTATTGTCATGGGGTGTTTTGTATTTCAGCTGGTGATTGCAAGTGAAGGGAACCTGATTTTTTGGCTCATCTGAAACTGCACAAAAAATGCTTGTCATCTTTCTACAATGAACTGGATTGAGGATTCACTCATGCAGGGAGGAGAATGGGCAGAATATGCTTTCTCTCTCTGTGTCTCTATCTTTCTCTCTCTATATATCTCTGTCTCTTTCTGTCTGTTTTTCTTTCTCTCTATCTATACGTATGGTAAACACACTCACTAGTGACTCCATCTCCCACCAGGCTCATGAGGTCACAGCACACTGGCCGTCTATCTGTTTACTCTCCGTCCTCTGCCTATCTGTCCCCCGTTTGCTCTCTTGCTCTCCGAACGTCCCCCCTCCCTCCCTCTCTGTGTCTCTGTCTCTCTCTGGACCTCATTGTGCTCTGGAGACTCACAACGTGACAGTTTACTTTAGTGTTTGCCTACTATTGGTGCGTGCATTGAGACAAATGGAAATGCCTCATTAATTAATTAATGGAATTGTTTACAGACAACCCCCATCAATGTTAAAACACCTAGTAAAACAGTCAAATGGATCAGACTTCTCTCAGAGGAAAGATATAGTTTGACAACCTTAAAAAAGGTTATTGTCAGTGGGTCTGTTCAATATAATGGCTGACAAATCATTTTATTAACTCCTACTCATGTTTCAAATCCCTCTGACTTACCGTTTAACTCCATGTTATTTAACCGAATACTTAAGCCCAGTTTGCCTGGTAATGTTATATTAAATGGGATTTGAAATAGTACGCAGGAGGGGGCTTTGCCGATGTGATACAACCAATAAACAATGGTTTAAGTAGCTGAAACGATGCCAACGTGGTAGAAAATCTGTGGCGCCCTGGTGGCTTGTCAGGACAGGCATCTGCTTCTGAGGCCTCCATCAGCTCCTCTCTGTGGCCCCCCAGCCCCCCCACCCCCCTCTCTCCTCTACTCCTCCTAGCTGTCATGTCCCCAGTGAGGAGGAAAGACTTGGAGGAGGTGACACTGAGCATGAGGCCGTTGATGAGGTGACGTCAGCAGTTCCGGGAAGATCACTTACCCATCAGCAGCCCGTCATCTGCGAACCTTCACACCTCCACCCCCTCACACACCCATCACCCTCCACTCTGCCTTCCGGATTAGGTATCGAACAATTTCGCCTTTGCCCGTCGTATATTTAGGTTGATGCATGTGTTGAAGGGCATTGGATCACGTAGTACTGTAAAACCCACAGGAGTTACTTTTGTAGTTTGAGAACCTTTCATATTAGTGTTTGTACCCAGAGTACATTTCAGCACCACATTGAAGAACAGCTCCGTTTACTCACATGCCCGCAAACTATCTCCTGAACTTGTTTTGATGAGCCTGATGTCTGTGCCGGCCCATCCTGTTCGTCCCCTAGGTGAGACAGCATGTCAGTGTGTCAGATGTTTTATTCAACACAGCTGGGTGTATTTTTGGCATCCGACTGTTCGTCTGTGTCCTGGAAAGCTCCAGAAGGACGTCACAACAGCTCCAGGTTACAAACATGGCTGGACTCTCACAAGAGTACATCAAAAAGCTAGAACACCTGTTGCCTCAGAGATGAGGGTTTATCCTCCCCCTGTTCACAGCACTGATGAAAGGAGAGGAATGTTTCTGTACCTGGGGGACACTGCCTGAGATCAGAGTTCTTGTTTGGAGAACGATTAGCATCTGATGGATCTTTTGCTTTAAGAAGTCATGTGCTTTTGTGTGAGAAGAGAAGTACTAGTTCCTGTCGTAGCAACAGTTTGTGATTGTCTTTGCTGGGTCTGCACTCAACTCAACTGCTTTTGAACCAATTGTTTTATTTTGGCAGATGTCAGAAGATACATCAAAACTACTCTCTCTCTCTCACTCTCCCTGGCTATCTGTCTTTCAGTGATATAAGTGGAAAGTCACATCACAGGGGCTGAGAAAGCAAAGACCGCTCAGTCAATAAAAGCTCTCAGTTGGCATCAGTACGCAGGGCGCTTAGGTGTTAAAACAGCCTATCTTTTTTATGTGCACAGTTCAACATAAATTGTCTGAGATCTCACTTTAATGGGATTTGGCTTCTTGTGTTTTGCCACTCAAAAGTCCAATAATCCTTTCAAAATGGATGGTTGATGTATTCAAGACTTTGATCATATCAGAGCAACTTCTGTTATTGTATATGTCTTTGATCATGGTGGTAATTAGACAAGAGAGAGGGAAAATGTCCACCTTCCATCCAACAGACCTACCATTGTGACCTGAAGGCTTTGAACTGACTGTTTAGCAGTAATGATGTTATGTAAAAAAAAACAAATATTCAACTGCATTATTCGCAGGCATGACAGTACAACTACCTTTATGCAATACCTCAGAACTGTCTGTGTGGAAATATACTGTAACTTCTCTGAGAAATGTAGGACCACTTGGCAAAAAAAGAAGAAAGAAAAAATGTATTCGAAAAAAAGATTAGCAAAATGTCAAAATTTCCATATTGTCTTT
This sequence comes from Neosalanx taihuensis, assembly GCA_030340665.1. Classification (NCBI taxonomy): domain Eukaryota; kingdom Metazoa; phylum Chordata; class Actinopteri; order Osmeriformes; family Salangidae; genus Neosalanx; species Neosalanx taihuensis. The sequence goes on from CM059307.1 coordinate 3,060,727, forward strand.
TCAGAGCGGAGCTAAGGTGAATTTGAAAGGCTGGTCTGTGTTTGAAGTGTGTCTCTCTAGGATAGTAAGCTCTTCCATCTTTTCAGCACCACCTGACTTTGAGGAGGTCAGAACAATACTGAAAAAACATGAGCCAGCTATAAATATGAATAAAAATGTATCAGTGAAAGTGTAGAGCCACACCAAGCCTGTCTGGCTGCAATAGTACTACATTGAGTGCTGCAGCAGCCTGAAGCCTCCTGGAATTATTTTGTACACGTTTGTCAAAAAATAATGATCATAATGTTTTATTAAAAATAATAAATGTATTTATAGAGCCACACCAAGTCCATCCCTAGATTAGTTTGTAGATTTCCATGCAATTTATTTAATTTTCCATCTGTGGCAAGTATGTTTCAGGTGGATGTGTAGGTCATTTGGATGGGTTGTATGTTTGAACATTTATCATATAGTTTCCTATAATAATCTGTCAACAAGTAAGCCTATTACATTTAGCAGTTTTTCTTATTCAGAGCAAATTACAGCAAGGATAGTATTAGTTAGATTAACCTAATAAAGGGTAAAATCTCAGTGAATATCATCCAAGGCAGCACATGAAGATTATTACCATTTATTTTAGCACCAAGGAGGATCAGTTCAACTTTGTTATAAATGAAGACCCTCTGTTCGAAAATTAATTAAACCTCCAGATTAGAAAGCCTTGAAAGAAATGGAGAACAAAAGAGGTTTGCCCATTGTAAAATCACTCTTTCTTCCTCTAAATGAATTGAGGATGTTTTTTTGCATAATTATGCATGATGTTAAGGCTTACAAAGTTTGGATAGAAGTCTTCAAAACAGAAGAGATCACATGGGCTTTTACTCTTTTTACAAGAGTTTAGAAGAGTGGATTAGGGGCAGAGAAAAACGATTTGCTAAATGTAGTCTACTACCTTTGCTCACACAAAGATGGAAACAAACCTTCTCCTGTTTTAATAAATCATTAAATATTCCCGCCCGCTTAGTCTGCAGCAGTCACTGAGGTTAGTGACCAGTGTTTGGAAGTATTCATTAAGCATTTAATGCAAAAAATCAGAGCAATTTAATGACATAGGAAACCTTTAGCCTTGTCAATTTGAATACACAGTCCATCCATAATTCATTTAGCTGCAGTGATGTGATTGCTCCAGTATTGTAGCAGTAACCTTCCCCGAGAACATAATAGACTGTGGGATTATTTTCTTCACAGACTCACCTGCAACTAGTTTAATGGCTCCTTCACACTCTTCCTCAACATATAATTCTCAGAGGTCTCTGTAAATACACACACCATTTAAGACTCATTAGAGCCATCTTTAAATGACCCCAGCCATCGCCCACTACAGTGCACGTCTAGGCATTAGACAGATGTGCTATTATGTAGTCAGTGTGAAATACACAAAGATTTATGGTTGTGTGAGAATGAGGGTGCCCTATGTCATTTACAGAAGGTAATGTGTGTCTTAATTGAGCAGTTCAAACAATTAAGGTTTTTGATGGGATTGAAATTTTTGAAGTAAATGCTTTTAAAACTGATATTTTTTATGACTATTCGTTAATTTATGATAAGCAGTGCCATGAGTACAGTATTAGAGCTATTGTAAAGCAAAACCTATACATTTTAGTGCACAATTCGGACAATCTTAATTCAGTAAATCCAACAATTCCAACCATTGTCTAAAAACAACGTTGCAATGAGTCCACAGAATTGAAATAGATGTATTATCACCACTGTGTGATAGTCATCAGCACAATGAGAGCCAACAGCTAGCCCCTCTGGCCCCTCACTGGGTCCTAGTACCCTGTTATTGTTTATGTGCTTGATTATTCAATATGTTTCCAAGAAACAAAGCTGTTGTTTGTGAGCATCAGCGAAGAGGATAAATACAGGAATAAACAAATTGTTTTCCTCAGGGGTCCTAACCGAGGAGAGGGGAACCTTTATTTTCAATGACCTTTTATATTTACAGATCCTTAAATCAGCTGACCCACTGAGGGGAAGCTCAGGGTGTTAGTCCGACACTTGTGAGGATCTATCTTAATCCTAAAATCAATGCCTTTTCACCTGGGAAATGTATTGATTTTCTGCATTAACTATTACTGCCGGACAAATGTGTACTTCTCAGGAGATGTACCTGTATTATCTTGAGCGAGTATGACAGAAAGATGAGAATCTAAGATGAACATCTTCCTTCCAAGTTACAAGGTCAAAGGCTTGTGGTAATACAAAATAGCCTGCGTGAGACCGCCAAAACATACATGCTTGTTGTGAAGTCTTATCTTGTAAAGGATGGACTGCAGATAAAGCAATAGTGATGCATAAACCGCTTTGCATGTTTAAAATTATATTCTTAAGATATATTCTGTAGATCTATTGACTTCCCTACTTAAACACACTCTCCACTAGACTGATTTCATTTCATCCAGCTGCCTCCTCAAATCTACTCTTACCCTCCAAGCCATGGCAACCATAACACACACTCTCTGTCCCTCTCACTCTCTTTCTCCTCTCTCCCCTCTCTCTCCCTCTGTCTCTCTTTCTGTATTTATTTCTCATTTATCTTTTTGTTTTGACTCCAGAAGATTTGTGTCTCTGCCTCAGCGAATCGGAGCGATAAAACTCAGAGTCCGTGAGATGAAGACACAAAGAGAGCAGATAAAGACAGGATATTGACAGGAATTTGAAATAAGGAAGTAATATGGCTCAACCCGGGCTGTGCTCTGTACGGTCTGTCAACATTCATTTCCCTCACTTAAAACTAAAAAGCTGTCTTGTTCAACAAGCAGGCATTCCCAAAACACAGGCCAGAGTTGAATTACCACACACTAATATGGCCCAGTGCTTCTAAAGTGGGGATCAGCTCTTTCAGAGTGTCTGCAGCCATTGGTGCTAATAGGCCTTGATGAAAGTCAATGTTCAGTCCGGCTCTGCTCATGGATCTAAAGGATGGAACAGCCAGGGCTTTTATGTAGCCAAAGTGGATATGGATTGATAATGTAGATTTAGGCTCTGGGCAAAGAAACAGTCAAGGGAGAGAGGTGTATTAATCTGTGATCTCCATTATAGTGAAAGGCTATTTATAATTCCCAGGATGCCATCCATTGTGTGGCTGGGGTAATGTAGTAGAGAAAGTTCCAGTCATGCGCTGCAGCTTTGACTTTACGAGACATTTTCTCTGTCTGACAGAAATGGATGTGATTGCTCTAGATAATAAATTAGCTTTTACTTTACAGATAATGGGAACATTGGAAAAGTTTAGTGTTCTTATTACCTGCAAAAAATATATTTTTTATATAAAATGTAGAATATATTGTTTCTGAGTGTTCTAGTAGTTTGCGAGGAATGACCTGAAAGGTCTCTCTTTGGCGCTCATTAATGTTGGAATCTCTTGGATCAAACAGACTTGCAAACAAAGCACATCTGGTTCCTAAACTAGTTTATTGCTTGTTATAATTTCATAATTTGTCATATTTAGTTATTAATGTAAAATGGAAAAGGTTGGCCAAATATTTTTATATTGGTCCAAGAAACTATCAACGAAGAGACATAATTCCTTGCTTCATGTTTATTGACTGAACACAGCTACCTAGAGCTAAAGAGTAGATGGTCGACCCACTGTGAAGGTCAAGAGAACTGAAGAGACATTTCCCTGGAACTGGACGTATCCAACTATCATTAGTGGGGCAACATTCACCAAGCCTCTGGAAACCAGAAGCTCTGCAGCCAGGTGTAGCATCTGCTTCTGCTTTTCCAGAGGCTCAAGGCTAAATTTGTAGCATCCTTCACTCACAGATACAGTTGTATAATACTAAGTACTGCTAGTGACTTACAGTGTGCTGTTTACTTGGATATTGTATGTGTCAGTTACATAGTTCCTATGTGAGACCAATTTTGCTATTATAGAGATGAAGTACCTTTTTAAGAAAGTAATTTCTGTAGGACACACCCAACTGCTCTGATGACTCAGCCAAAAACCTTGTCCACTCAAACAGCAGAACATTTAGAAAATAGTAAAATGACATAACCTTTCTTAATCTGAGGTTGTTGTTGTCCTTAGTCTGGAACCCTAGACACATTATACAATATTCATTGCACAACATACACTCTTCAAAATCAACCTCCTTAATAATTCAAAAGGGCACCGGCTTCAAAACAAACCTACTTGCTTCCCTATCTTATGAGTGTGTTTCAGAGTCGTAGAAGGAGTACTCATGTACTTGTACATCAACTGTATGTTTGAATGTCACAATGACTCACTCACTATATTTAAATAAAACATGCCAGAATGTGGCTTTTCTGCTCCAGAAACAGGTCAAAAGAGACAACTATAGGTTACAGCTCCAAAGTGGACATCATCTTCCTGTTCATGGCCTCAGATTGGATAGTACAAGGCGGAACAGCACTACCCTGCACCGAGTGGCAGATCGATGCAGTGGTCCCTCGGGTTATTCTTTTGACAGCTGCCCTGGCCTTTTAGCATCCATAACTCTCAGAGTGGCGTGACCCCCACCGGATGTCACTGGGGAGGCTGGCTGGCAAACAGAGGTGATGGGAGTATGATGGGTCTGAGGTCCTCCCTGGTCCCCCTCTTGGCCGCCACCGCCCCATGCCCTCTGCAACCCTCCATCCCACCCCGTCCTCCACACTCCTGACCCCCTGCTCTTCTCTTGGCTCCAGAGCAGGGAGGAAAAGGTCAGAGCCTCCTGCTTCCCATTCTGTATTAGATCTGCCCTTTCTGTTCGCCAAGATTCCCCACTAGCCTCCAGCCTGTCTCTCTCACTCTCTTTTTAATTTTCTCTCTCTCTCTCTCTTATTCTCTATTGCTTTCACTCTTTTGCATGCTCTTGCTCCTTTTCTCTCTCTCTTTCTCTCTCTCACTCAATGTTTCTCTTACTGTCTATCTCTTATTCCCTCTTTGTCTCTCTCTACACCCAGTTATAATTTTCACAATTTGAACAAGCTCCTCTGATTCCTAACAAGATTGATTACCAGTACTGGGCTGGACCAGGGGACACTGTTTAATTACATCTACAGGAGCCTCATCTATTTGTCTCTGTGGCAAAGACTCCTGCCTTTGTCTGCCACTTCACTCATACATCCCTCCTCTCACTCTCTCTCTCCCCCGTTTTTTACTGCCTGTCCGTCACGTTCTCTGTCTCTTTCACTGTCAGTCATTCTCCTCCATCAATATCTCTGTCCATTCCACTCCCTCTATCGCTCCCTCTCTTTCTTTTTCAGTCCTGTTGTCTCTCCACAGTGTATAGGTGGTACAGTTTTAGCTCAGTGTGAGTAATTATTCAAATCTGCCTGCCAGTGTTTAGTGATGATCAGGATGCGTGTGGCTACAGTGCCACACAAAGTAGAACATGACAGGTTTAGAGCTGCTGAATTCTCTCTCCACGCAATTGGCAGCGGTACAAATATTTAGGGAGATTCATTCGGAATAATTATGCACAGTCCTTAGTTTAACACCATTACATTCTTGATACAAAATTACACCAGCCACTGTTTTGAGGCTCGTTTAACGATTCCTTAATCTGATTGCCCATTTATTTACCACTCCATCAGAACGTTAATTGTTACCTGGTGACAGAGTGACAGAGTAACAACGAGCCAATCTAAGCTCTTTGATTCGTTTTGCAATCATTCCTCTTTCAATCACCACCAAAGTCTTGCAACGTTTGACAAAATATGGAACAAATAAATACGTTGCCTGCTCGTCATTATAGACATGCCTGTGGAGAAGTTGAGTTGTTCTGTTTCCCTGCTTTGTAATTATGCATGTAACTGGCACACAGTTATTTATATTGTGGAGTGTGTCGCCTCTCTACCATGCAATGTCTGATTGCTGCCTCTGTTTTTCTGGGTCAGACGCTGGAATACATAGCCACCTGACACACACACACACACATATATACACACATGCACGCCTGCACACAACCAGACACACCCACAGCTGGGAAGGTGACACGCATTACGTGCCTGGGTGCTCCTCTTCCTCTCCTATCTAAATATAAACGTGACTCACAATGGGGGTGATGATGTTTGCCCTTAGTCAAGCTGGCAGTCCACCTTAGACAAGCTGGCAGTTCTACACCTGGCTTGGCTTGGTTGTGGAGAGTTTCTGTCCTTGAGTCAACTCATATGTGATTGGTCATTAAACAGTGCAGTTGGAAAGAGAGAAAGAGAGAGAGAGGTTGTGTCAGATTTACACCTGAGCTCTTTGTCTCTTCCTGCCAAAGACAGACAGATAATTGCCATTGTCCGTGAATAATGCATAGGTAATAAACGTGGCACTGCCAGCTGCTGTTTGCTGCTCTCTGTGAGGCCCCACGGGAGGCCTGTCAGGTGGGTGCTCGTCTGGAGGCTGCACTGCCCGGCTGGAGCACGACGTGTACCCACCTCGCTCGGTCACTCTCTGCTCACTTTTTATGACTTATTTCTCCCTCAATTTCTCTGTTTTCCCTTTTGTTTTTCCAGGTATTGTCATTCTCTTTCTGTCTCGATTTCTCTCTCTCCCTCTCTCTCGGTCTCTCTGTCTCTCTCTCTGTCTCTCTCTTTCTCTCTCTGTCCTCCACATGTCCCTTGGTTGCTTTGTTTTTGTGAACCTGTATCATCAGACACTAGGGGGCACAAAGGTAATAGAACATAAATGCATAACATATTCATGACTGTTTTCACATCTGTAATGAGCAAATGTTGAGAGAATGTCACTGTGACTCTGGACCTTGTGGACTTATAGGACTTATGGGGCCTTGAAAATCAGTTTCAGCTGCACTTTCTTTCAAAGTACTACAAATAAAGTAATTAAATGATAACAATGTAAATGGGCTCAATATAATGAATTGTTTACAATACACTATTCACTCAAAAGACCATCGACCTTTATGAAACAAATGCTAGTGCATTTGAATAGAGAACTCCTGCACAGTGTTTGATAAATTACTTCCTGTTTCTTGTAAATCTATAAAACAGGATGTGACCTCAGCAAAATCCCTGACATTGTCATTTTATCCCGGATCTAAGGCCAATATTATGAAGTTCCTTGGAATAAATAGATGCCATCTTTACTCAGGACTCAAGTGTTATTTCAGTCCGGCACATACTGGCCTTCCCCTGTCGCCTCTGCTATCAGGTTTGTCACCCATATCAATCATAGCCAGCTCCTCCGAGGACGCCTCATTGGTCATTGTTTCAACCTTGAACTTTTTTTTGGGCTGCTTCATCGCCGCCATCCATCACACTCACAATCTTATCCTCCTCTCCACCTCACAAGTACAGAGCAGATAAAAGGAGAACTTCTCACTTTCTCATTATTTTATTTAGCCTGTCTGGTCATGAGTCATGTATGTCAGGACCTCTGTACAGTTTCCTTCATTTTTCTGTAATTTCTACAGGTCTTTGGAGTGATCATGCAGATCAAGTGCTCCAAAATGATGTAGTATGTCACAATCATTTCAAGACATTTCATTGCAGAGATAAGGTCAGAAAGCTTTAACGTGGCTCAACAGTTGACTCTGTGTCTGATGGTGAGCTGTCAGCCATCTTGTTGAGGGTAGATCTGTGAACAGAGCATCTTACGTCATGCTTATCTGACATTGAAGTTCTTGGTGGATGGAGAGCCCAGTCATCTCTGAAAAGCCGATCGCAGGGTTTCATTTAACGATGTGTTCGACACATCTTTGCGGAAGGGTGAAGTTGTTGAATCGCAACGTGTGGAGGGTGTTGGTGTGATGGAGCAAAGTGAGAGGGACACCAAGGTGTTTGTATTGAAGAGAACAGTGGAACTGCACTCAGGGGACAACTTACAGGAAATTGTCGACACATCTAGTTTAGAGCTCTTTTCCTTTTAGTGTTTAGTCCGTTCACTTACCATGAGTGAGGCCTTTTCTCAAAGGTACATTAAGTCACTTGTTGTACAAGCAAACATCCTTGACCTGTAGGTATCTCCTCCGCAACCCATGTAGTTGGTTACACGACAAACAAGATTGCTGTTCACAAGAACAGTTCCCAATTTCACCACAGCTTTCTGGAAAGGAAATGTAGTGAACAAGTCTTGTGGCCATTTGCAGGTGTACTAGTTTACGCTCCGAGTCAGAGTAAACACAAAAGAACAAAGGTCATGGTGTCAGCATCCAAACAGGTAATTCTGGCAATGAATGTGATGTCAATGTCATGGATGTGAGTGTGTGTGTGTCCACATGCACGTGCTCACACAACACAAAACAGGTTGTTGAATATGCATTTCCAGCAGGTACATGTCGCTCCCCAGCTCACACCAGCCTCCCACACCCTCTGTCCTCACCCCTCTCTCTCTTTCCTCACCCCTCTCTCTCTCTTTCTCACCCTCCCCGAGCACCTCCCCTCCCCCTCTTTTCAGCTCACACTCATCATGCTCATCACACCATACCCCCCCCCCACCACCACCATCTATCCGCACCCCTTCCCTCTCCACAGAAGCAGTGTATTTCCGCATGCTAATGTCCCACGTCTGTGGAAGGGTTTGCTGTGTCCAAACCTAGGAAGAAAAATGACATTAGCATGTGATTGGGTAGGGAGACCATGCAGCTGAACTGACAACATGTTGAGGTAAACAAGGCCGTCAGATGGGGGGATGATTGCACTCTTCCACTTCACTCAGTCGCTCGATAGCAGGACCTTTCCATCAAGGTGTGAAGTGTCTCTCAGCCTTTCTCAGAAATAGCATGGGGTGTACTCCAAATTCAAAACTTGCGAGTTCTACCTCATAGGCTCCCGGTCTGCTGATACACACAAAGACACTAAACACACAGACATACACTAACCACACACAAAAAAAAACAATGCAGACTCCACACAGAGGCAGTGGAGATACACAAATACAGGCCACTTTATGTACCAGGCACCTCCGATGGAACTGGAGCAGAACATCATGTGAGCTCTGGAGTCTCCCCTCCCACCCAAACTGTTCCTCTTTCCTTTGCTCTTCTGTCCACAGTGAACTGACCAAATGCACCCAAACTCACATTTCATATGAGGACAGAAAACATTTGACAATCCATGACTTTATATTTTAAAATGTCTAAATGAAAGGAAGTGACACATACACATATGCATGAACCATGATGAACATAAACAGGTTTGTGGCTTGCTGCGTTTTCATTAGGTCCTAATGAGCAATCAATATGTGATTTTCCCGGAGAGGGTCCGCCATAACACTGCTAATTGCATTTTATAAACGGTAGGAAATGCAAATGTGATAAGATCAGTATCGAAGTAGTGGGCTGAGCTTGGTTAGCTTGGAGCTACCCAAGGTCTTTGTTTACCAAGCATTGATAATGAATGTAATGTGGCATTGGGAAATTACCGTCTTCATTTTGACATTTCCTGTGGACATTAAGTCCCAATTAAAAGTGGAAATTGAGCGTCCTAAAATGAAAGGATTGTTTGACTTTTTTTTGTCTGCGTGATACAATGCCACAGCTGGACAAATCCGGCAAGGCATGATAATAACAACAATTAAACCGTTTTGCATACAAACCCCATGTGAAATATGGTTCGATCAATCAACAATGCAACGCTGTCAACAGTAGACCTGCCAGCAGGGATGGCTTCAATCACTGAACTGTATTCAGTGTCTAGATGTTTCTTCACCTGCTCCGTGCTTGTATGAAAGGAAAATGAGATCACCTGTATCGCATATTCTGTACAGGCCACTAAGAGAATAAGCAGAGCTATCTGGTGGGCATTATCTGTGATGGAACTAGGCCGTACTCATTGAACAGACCCACATAAACAGCTTGTAGCAAGGTGTATCTTGAGAGCACAGGCAGACACGAGGTGAGGCCTGGGTTGCGTCCTATTTTTTAGAATCTTTTTTTTTTTTATCCCTTGGAATAGTAGCCGTCACATTCGAAGGCCAATGACAGTAGGAGCGAAAAAGAAGTAGGAGAGTGGGAGAAAGAGAGGGATGTAGCAGAGAGAGAGAGTGAGAGTGCTGTGTGATATCCACCTCTCTCTGCTGCATCTCATGCTCTGACAGGTTGAAAGGGAATGTCCTTACATGTACTGAACGTTTTGGGGATTTCTGTGTCATAGATGTGACACATTGTAGAGGATAATTAGGGCTTTAATAACTACATTTCGCAGAAGGCTGTCCAGTAGTTTTAGTGTGGGGCATGCATCCACTTTGTGGCAGGTCTTAGACCCAGGGGTGAGCTTTTAATGAGCATGTAGGCTGGCTGGCAGGTGAGTCATCATACAAGTATAATCTTGGCAGTCGATCGAGCACTGGAAAAAAGTCACACACCAACAACAAAAAAATGGCATCTCCAAATTGTATGCATTAGTCATTCAACTCAATGTGCATGTTTACACGTGATCTTGCTAGACTGTTTTCGTGTACATTCTGGGAGGCATTTATCTCTACATACTCACACCTCATGACTTGGTGTTTAATTAAAGCAATTGACGGTTTTAACCTTTAAATGCAATTAGTGAAAGATGCAGAGTCCCAGCATGGTGTTCTTTCACAGTCCCTCCTCTGTGTGCGTGTAAAACAATACATCCAGCATCAGAGGTAGGGTACGGCGGGAGTGAGACACAGACTTGTATAGTATAGGTCTATCAGTTCCTTTGACTGGAGGGGATAAATCAGCAAGATTCCTAAAAGTATTGAAATCACAGACGTAAATTTTCCTTGTCTGAAAACACAGTTTGTGGCATAAAAAAGGTCTCTAACCTCTAAGTATCCCTCAACAACAACCCGTCCTCATCCTGAAGGAGCCCCAGACCTGTACAGCACCTATGTTACGACACATCTCTCCTCCGTCAGATGATAAGTCCCTCTATCTTCAGATTGGTTCTCTATATCTCATCCCCAGCTCTCTGCTCTGTTAATTATGGATTACGGCCATGAGGAAGGCGGCAGAGAAACCTCTGCCTGAACAAAAACAATCTGATTAAGCCAGGGGGACTGCGTCACGCAGAGGGGATGGAGGACTCAGGTCATTAATCACACTGACTGGACCTCTCCTTTAAATCAGCTCTTTAGTAGGACAGAGTTCACCTCTCTAACCTCTGACTGTTCAGACTCACTGTGGAGGTCAGAGTTATCCCTCCTATGTGGTTATCGCTGTGGGGATCTTCACAGAGAAGTTACTTTCTGAACGATACAGTGATAATCAGCAATAGACTAACTGTATGTCCATTATGAGATGTTGAAAACACTGTTGTTTAGGTGTGTAATAGAGTGTGCATATTAACTATTTGCAAGATATAATATAAACAGTTTATATACAGTATACCCTGTGTATATCTATTGCATACACATACTGCCTGTATTTGATTCATATATATATATGGCTATAAATACAAATGTAAATGGATTACACATTGAATGAATATGAATATTGTCAAACGTGTCACGCCTGCTATCTGCCATTGGTACAGGTTGGTGTTTGAAGATGTCAGTCAGAGATTTGAGCCCCTGTCCGCCTCCAACCCAGTGACTCACCACCTGCCATTCATCTCCGTGACATTAGCTTGGAAGGTTTGTCTGCATGTCCAAGGTCATCCCCAGCCTCCCCGTTCCACATGGATGATTCATTCTCTCCTGCGTTGGCAGAAGTCACGTATCTGATGTCCTGGCCCGGTCGCTGCTATAGAAATTGAGGGTGAAAGTTAGCCTCCTTGTGTTGATTTTCCATCAGTCTTTCAATTGAATCAGGTGTACTCTGGGTGTCAACAACCTTTCCTGTTTGGCTGTGAAGCCCTCAGCCCTGCTACAGAATACATGTCTTAAAACAGGAGGCAGATTTACCCAGCCACTGGAATACACAGGCTAAAAACCAATGTCAAGTATTGGAATTGTACCCACACGCAATAACAAAGAGACAGCAGGGCTTGTGGCAGTTTCATGAGCCTCTCCTGGGAAGATGAAGCCATCTCCCGACCTCTGACAAGGGATATTGATCCCTTCTTAGTGCAACTTTTCCCAAGCTCAACACAGCACTACTAACTCTGATCAGATCAAATTGTATTTATTTTCTCCTCCTGATGTGTGCGCTGGTTTTCAAGTTTCTCCCAAACTAGTGCCCTGGAGTGCAGGGAAAGGTTTGTGATTACTTACTGGAAATATACCCAGGGGAAATCACCCAGAGAAGCAAAATCAGTGGATTATCTTCTAAGCTGAGATGCTTGCGCTCATGCCTAAAGTAGCACTTGCATCAATTAATATATTCCAGACCAAGTTACCTCCAGATCCAATGCAGTTCCCATCAGCAGGGGAACTTACCTGCTTCTGTCACAGTCCCTTCTTACAAATCTACCAACTATGCCTGTTGGTCTTATCTAAGGGCCTCCAAGACAGTATGCGTATGTTGTTCTTGCATTCAAGATGACCTAAATCTGATTACTAAACTCAAAAATATTCCTGTGGTAAATGAATGTTAGAGTGAAATGGCAGCTCATTAACAGCCTTCTTGATAAGATTTCCTTATTCAACTGTCTGGGAAACAACTAATGAAACCCGAGTTTCAATAGTCTCAAGACCAGTTTCTGTGTCATGGCTTTTGCAATGTGCGTTCACTCTAAGGCAATCTGAAAAGACTGCATGGGGGGAAAAGTGATCAAATGTTTCCTCTTGGCAGGTTCAGCAAATTCACATAATTTCACCCCTCTAGCTTTATCTCTGGCTGTGTGTGTGCTTGTGCCTAAGTGTGTGTGTGTGTGTGTGTGTGTGTGTGTGTGTGTGTGTGTGTGTGTGTGTGTGTGTGTGTGTGTGTGTGTGTGTGTGTGTGTGTGTGTGTGTGTGTGTGTGTGTGTGTGTGTGTGTGTGTGTGTGTGTGAGCGTTTATTGGCAATGACAATAAGGAAAAAATGTTGGTGAGAAAACCAAATTTCATGGGACCTCATTAGAAGACCCACCTGACTAACTCCCTAAAAAAGCATTGGAGGGTTTAATAAATCCTCTTGATTTTCATCCACTTGGCTACATTTACACCAGAGTTAAAGCGCTTACTTGGCTCTTCAATTTCATAATATGAAGTTGCACCTTTTCATGTGTGTATTTTATCAACATTGTTTTATTTATATATTGACCCATATGGGTATATGTGACTTAGGAAATAGCAATTGTCTTCAGTTTAGGGAAACTTCGTATAGTAAGGGGACATGGGCTTTCCTGCAAACAGTAAACACAACAGCTGTGTGAAATAGATTATTTTCTCTCCTGTGCCTCTCAAGCCTTTAGCCTCATATCTCCACACCTCTCACATCATCTCTTCTTTATATAAGGTTCATATCAAAGTAAAAAAACTGTGAAAAAGCATTTCTCCAACATAAAATGCCATAGATGGCATGAACAACCCCACAACAGCAGTGGACATCTAAATGCAAAAGCAGTTTTACTTTCCATGCAATGGCAGATTGAACAGTAAATTCAAGGTATTTTGGAGCAAAGCCATCTTTTATCCCTTTTCCAGTTTCCCTTGAGTGCACAGCTGCAAAAATATGGGTGCTTTTTGCAGCTGTTTTTCTCTGGCAGAATTCTGAACACTGGTGATTCATACTGGGGGTTCTGGTACTAATGAAGCACTTTCTTTTCATAAAGAGGACACACAAAAAATCTCATTATGAGAGCTTTATACATTTTCCTTATATTGATATTTGTTTACCCTAATGAGTACTTGTAATTTGTGTGTTTTTATGCATTCACATACATATTGACAAATGTAGTACATAATAATGTTGTACTCATCTGTACTCTTGTTGTCATTGTCTACTGTTTGTTTAGTTTGTTTGCCTGCTGTTCCCAATGAGGTCAAAGTCTTGACTTGGAATGAGGTACAGAGCTCCATACCTCCCATCCCTCACCCTGTCACACAAACGAGTGTTGCCTAGTAACTATAACAGCTCCTGTGAAGTCACCATTCAAAGCTTTTCAAAAACAGTCACACTTGATGGGATTTTTTTCTCCAAAAGTGCTATTCATGTGCCATCTGTAGCCAAAGAGGAAAACTGGGCCCTCTGTATTAAAATCAGAAAGGTCAGCCACTCATATTTACAGTGCATTCATTATTGGCTTCCATGGCCTCTAAATTACTGTAGCCATGCACAGGTAACTTACTCACTTTGATCTGGACTGTCTATCATTCATTTGAATCACATAATGTATTTGTTTTGGCCACAGGCTGAGTTTCAGTGGAAATTCAATTAACCAGACTTTGATTCCGTTGACCACAACATTTTACTGCAGCAGACTGTTTTATTAACCGAAATTACATTGAATGACAGATTTTTACATGAATTACATGAATTCAGATTCTATCAACTGTCAAATCTACTGGGAAATAATTGTCTTCTTTTTCACATCTACTGTATTCCTGCTGCTGTTCGTATATCCTATTAACTTAATTGGGTTAAATCTCCACTTAATCAATATAAGATATTGCTTTAATATCAAGTCCAGTATCATAATCAAATCACTGGTGTAGATTTGAAAAGAAATTGAAAATCTTCAAATAGTTGAAGATGGCCTTAGAGCAGCCACTGAGTGCAGCACTACATGGAATCATCATCATGAAAATGACAGACTTTAACGAGATATCAACACGACATGTAAGTACAAAGAATACACTACACTCTCATTACAAACTACTGAGATCATCTTAGACTTACAGAGGAAACAAGCCAAGTATGATTTAAATTTGCATCAATGCGAAATGGGACAGGATCATTGCTTGCACCTGCTGATGGCAAATAATGCAATCTGATTGCTTGATTATCCAAAGTGCAGCTTTTGAGTACTGTCAGTCATCTCAAATGAGCTTTCAGAGATGATTGCATCCGGATCAAATCCAAGCAGCGCTCCTCAGAAGAGAAAAGTGACATTCTAATCAACCAACAAGAAAGATATCCTATGTGATGAGCTCATTCATTGATACACTGTTGAACTCCAATAGCAATTTGCTTCAGCTGGATTAATGCTGATCTGTTTGATTAGCCTTATCTAAACAAAGGTAGATTTACACATACTTACTCTGGATTTAAACCAGAGGTCGAGAGTTTTTTAAGAGCATTTGCTTTCACCAGCTTATCCACGATGCCTTTTTTTCGTTTAAAGTAAAGTCTTGTGGTTTATTTTATGTGGGTCATCGAGACCAGTACTGAACAATGATCACTGTCATTTCCAGCACATGGTCATGGTTGTCTTTTCAAATATACTGACCGGAGCTTCACACCATGCTTAGTCAGCTCACCTTTCCACTCATCAAAGCCGCCGTTACATAACATGAGCCTTCATGCTTCTTAGGCAGCAGGATTGTACATCCACCTGGATGTCTAGATCTGGCTGTGTAAGCCGAGGATATCCTCCTTCTAGCTTTCTAAATTATCAAACTGAAAATTCCCATTTGAAAAGCCTTGTTTTATATTCTCACTCTTCTCATTCTACACTCAGCTAACCAGCCTGCCTCGGGTTTGTCATCACCGTCTGTAGCTGTGTGATTATCCATGTGTTTTGATGTCAGCTGTGAGATGCAGACTGACAGGCTGGGCTGGGCATTTGCACAGGATCATGAGTGACAGGAAGCTTCTATGGGACACGGACGTTTTTTTTTTTCAGAACCAATAAACAGCAAAAAATATGTTAAAAACAGCATCGCAAGCATTTAATTATCCTGCCGCTTTCAATAAACTACAGCTTTGAATTGATGTGTAGAATTGAATTTGGCCAA
Source organism: Neosalanx taihuensis (assembly GCA_030340665.1). Lineage (NCBI taxonomy): Eukaryota > Metazoa > Chordata > Actinopteri > Osmeriformes > Salangidae > Neosalanx > Neosalanx taihuensis. Next base: position 3,076,461 of record CM059307.1, read on the forward strand.
AACATTCATGACTCTCTTCTGTATGAATATGTTATCGTTTTTTCCCCCTGCTATCTCTGTTAGCCTGCAGAGCACACATAAATGCCAGTTAACAAAGTCAAAGTAATCAGGCTATTGTTAAGGCTCCTATGAATCAAAATTGAAGAAAAGTCTCCAGAGTTGATGAAGTCTCAGTGATTTTGTCTTCATTTTAGGAGTCCAACTTTATTATGCACTGTTGGTGAGTGATAATCCTCTATACCTGCAGGCTCAGCTTCCTGTGTGCGATGTTAGCCTTCGGTTTCTCATTGTAAGATCAACTCAGCAGGATTTTTGGCATCCATGTTTTCAGCTCCTCCAATCCGCAGTCTGTGCCTCAGCAGAATCAAAACAAGTCCCTCTCTTCCCATAATTATCGACTCATACTGGATGATGTTGAAGGGCAAATGCGTCACATCAAAACTAGATGCAAATACGAGCACATGCCAGTCTTTCTGAACAGCAGATCAACCGATTGTCAAGTTGCAAATGGCCTTGATTGCGGGAGCATTTAATTCTCAAACCCATTCAAAGTGTAGGGGTGACTTGGTAGGACAGGGGCATTCACTAAGCCCTCATTGAAATTCTACAGTATCTCTGTGAAAGAATCGACAGAAAAGAAGTCGAATCGTTATGGTCTTGTTTGAGGCAGCCAAGCCGCTTCCTTCTATCAATCTCATTCAGTCTCATTTGAATACTCCACTGATCAAACGTCCTCTCAGGGCCTTTTTCTAAAATGTGAACTTTGGCACTGGCTTAAGGGTGAAGTGAGAAATGTAATTCTTCCTGGCCTCTCTGAGGAAAAATACTAGATTGTCAGATTCTGAAAAGCTTCATTCTCCCTTAGTGGCTAATATCTCTATTCCGGATATTGGCCCGTGCTGCTAACCCTAAAACGTGGACACCACTGTGTCTAGTCCTTTCTGGTTTTTATTAAATTGATATTGAGATACAAGATCAATATTGGATGGCACTTCCTCGTGCGTTAATGTTCTTTTATTATTGCCTATGTGTATTGTGCACATAAAGCATTACTGAGCAAGCTGCTGGGAGGAGATTAATTGAAACTGTGAGCAGAGTTGCCACACAGCTGGATTGACAGCTGTTTATATCTGTTGTAGGTGTTTAACTTTGTGGCAGACCTGGAGTGATTACTTAATTTATTGTGTGTGTTTGTTTTTTGGACATACAGTAAATCTGGTGTGGGAACAAGTGGAGCCTAACATTCTTTCATCCCATATTTGAGTTAGCAGTTGAATATTCTGTAAATATTTAAATAATTTCTGCCTTTTAATGTTAACTGATACTGTATTTTGTCTTTTCAATCCCTCGCTATGCTTGCTTGAACAACACAGGCACCAGTCTGCCAGTATCTTAGTAAGCCCAAATAAAGTCCAACCTGCAAGACCTCCCCCTGACGCTCTCTCCCATCTCCCTCTCCACCCCAACACTACCACCTAGCTCTTTGATGTCTTGGGTAATTAGCCGTGGCCTATGAAGTAGAGAGGGGAAATTGGAGGTGCGACAGACTCAGTTCCTCTGTAATGATGCGAGCAATCCCATTGGCTGTAATACTGAACCAATCACCTGTCCATGCTCTGGCAGTGTGGACAACTCCACTAGAAAATATGCAGTTTTATGAACTCCTCCCTCCAAGTCTCCATTGAAGGTTAACCTCTAAAGATTTTTTATATTTTTTTTGTCATCCAGACTTTGGCAGCTGCTATTTAATAGTTATATACTCTTAAAGACGACATCATTCAAGCTTTCCCTTTACTTACTGTCTACATTACAGTACCAGGTCATTGTACAGCTTAATGACTCCTCTACTGCTCCCTTGATTATTATTCCATCTGCAAGCCAAGGAAGACATGATTCCACCAGCAGTAGCCAATAAGATGTCATAGACATCGATTTTACGAAGCGGTGGAGACATGCCAGGACAGAAATAACATGCACACAGTGCCAATAGCCTTTAATATGACAAGGCTATTAAACTTAAGCAGTGGCTATACTAATGTAACACATGTGATCCTTGATTGCATGTCAAAGGAAGGTAGAGTTCTTGTTGTAAAACCACACACCTATAAATTACATAAAGTCGCTTATAAACCTCGAACAAGCCTTGCATTAGAACAGTCAGTTGAATTTTAAAGGTGTGTCGAGATATAATGGGAAAGGTATATCAAAGGTGAAGAATGCATGCTTGTAGCTCTGAATATCTGCTCAAACATTAAAGTACTGTATCCTTCTGTGCATGCCAATGACATTTAATTAGTGACATGAAAGGCGTGGTTGCATGTTGAAAGGGGTGCTCAAAGGTTAAGCACATTGCCTCTAATCAAAGCTTGGCCAGCCATGCTTCAAACAGGTGTAGATGGAGAATTCAGAACATTTATTTTTTCATGTACAGTAAGGTTGAGGAGTCAACTGTGAAAACATATGATTAGGTGAACCGTCATGCTTATGCCCACAAATTGGAGGTCACGCTATAAGGTCAACTTTAAAAACCCATTATATAAGGCTGGGAAAACAACAACGACTTCATTTTTGAACACAGTGTAATAATTCTCAGTCTCATACAGTAACACCTTGCTTGTTTGTGCCTTGTTTGGAAACCCTGTGGACCCAATGCTGGGCTGAGAGATAAAGTCCAGCTGATGGAGCAAGAGACGGACGGTTCTAGCCACAGGGAATCTGTCAGCTGTAAACACCAAGCCCCAGCCAATCAGAGTAAATGAATCTGGGCTTGGTTTGATTTTGTTGGCCCAGTGTCGTAGAAACACCATCAGTTCCATGCATTTTTACTCTTGTTCTCTTTTTGAGTTTCTTTGGGGATGCAGAAAGAGAAAAAGTGTGTGGTTGATTTGTTGCTTGTTAGATTGTAGTTGTTAGGCAATGTTGCCTCTATTAATTGTGTTCTGTCTGTCAGGATCTCATAGCTCAGTATGGTTGGGGCCCCAGGGACACGGGAAACTCATACAAGTGTCAGTCTCTGGTTTCTTTTCTCTCTGAAGAGCCATTATTGTGTGAATCGTCTTTGATCATCACCTGGAGATCTTCAAATTAAGAGCCGATGAAACCATTTTCATCCCTCCATGTTAATGTCTGAGTATCAGGTAAAAATATAAATGTATTCTGGTAAGATCTTTATTTCCATACTGTGCTACCCACACTACATCTGGAGTGGCCCACAGTCCACTTGTCGATTGAGTGTGGGGGTGTGGATGCAAATGGCTGATAATTGAGCTGATCCGATGAACATGTTAGCCATTAGGGTGACAATGCACCAGCAGTTCACTTATGAAACCAAACCGAGGGCCATTAATTCCCTAGTGAGAGGGCTCCTTAACTGGAGAGATGGAGACAGATAGCCTGCTAATGTGATGCACTGCACATGGGTTCCTATGTTGTTGTTCCTCTAACTAAGTATCAGAACCAGATCTTGAGCTACTGTTATTAGTGTGATACTGCATGGCTCTCCACTACCTTTCACGCAGGTCTGTCCCCAGGGCTAGCAGAAGCATAAACCACTCACTGAACTTGGACCTGTGCTGAACATAAAACAAAGATTAATCTAACTGATCGCAACCCCATTTTCTATGTGCCAATGTGAGGTTTGGCTGTGCATGCCTGGCTTCACACACTCCTTACAGTGTCTATTTTTAAACATGGCACCCTTGAATTAGACATTATCTTGAGGCATGTTTCGTCAAAATGATGGAAGTGTGATGTTGGTGAATGCCAGTGAGCCTCAGGTCCCTGGGCCTTTCACTGCTATTCTGAGGCTCATCATCCCCATGGGCAATGCCTGAAGGGGAAGCTTCTGAGCATAGATTGTTTATTTCATCAACAGTTCTGTTGAAAGCTCTCCCACTAACTGTCAGCTGCCTGTTAACTGCTTTCCCTAGACCAGGAAAAGGGTTACTGGTTCATTGTAGACTTACCGTTACTGATATAATATATTATTCAGGAAATGTTTTTTGCCGCTCTTTCAAGATGAATGAAAAAAAACAAATTTGAGCTTTCCAATTAATCTGCTCAGATTTTGGGGAAATAAATTTTCTTAAACAAATCATAATCTGCAAAAGAACTTACAAATTTCGTGGAACCTAAAGATGGTTCAATGATGCATAGAGCTTCTTGAAATGTTAATCACCTCCAACACCTCCTTGAGAACTAGACAGTCAGAGCGATCTCACCTAGGCCTTCAGATGATAGCCCAGTCTTCCTGTCCTGCTAGGTGCCATGTTTCCTTCTCTTCACACCCTTTCTCACATTATGGTGGAGCCAATTATGAGAGACTCCAAAATAATTTAACAGCCACCGCTACAGTACTGTGTGTCAGTGCAGTGGCCGGTCACTAGATCAGATATGTTCCCTCTCCAACACTGACCAAGTTCACTGTCTGGACATCTGGATATGCCTGGCACCAACTACAATAGATGGACCACTCAAATCAACAGTAGTATTACAATGCAAGTGAAATTGCACAAGTGCACATCCACTAATGCTGACGTTACAGGCAGGCATTAAAACCACCATTAATTTTGTTGGGACTAACATATTCAAAAACACTATGTCTCCCTTAATGTTTGAACAACAGCAAATCAATTGTTTCCTTGTCAGAATGTAACGTTGCTCTCCACTTAACACAGTGCTGAACTCCCTGGAGGGAGTGATGAACAGGAGTGATGAAACAAAAAAAAACCGTGGTCTAAGCTTTATCGTAGCGACGTTATTTGTAAACGTTAGATGATTTCACACGGACAGGACTGAATAAACCTCCTCTGCAGCTGCCCGATGTGTGAACCTTGTTTTTTTGGGGAATCGAAACATTATACGTGGATTTTGGAGGTGGGTTATTGACGAATTTCGATGTGATTTATCCAATTCAACGGAATGATGAAATATATATTTCAGTAGAACCTTGATTATATTTTGTTTGTTTTGCTTTCTGAAGAAAGTGTGCATTGGTTTTGAAACATTTAGTGGATCAGTTTTGATCTTTTTTCACTAAATGGGGCTGCTTTGATACGTAAATGAACGCAATCTCGAGCATAATTGAACTAGACGGTTGGTCTTTTGTTGCATTTTTGTCGAATAAAACAAAACATAGCAACACTTATTTTTAGTTATTGTCACAAAGCTTACGGGATGTTGCAAAACAAAAGTTGTCCTCCTTATTTTTTTACAAAGATGTGTGTCCATGTACTGTGGACAGTACTGATTGGTGACAGCAGGTGTGTTTTCAGGAAGTAGCAGGCTACTTGTGTTGACTTCGTCGATTCATCAACACGTCAGTTAGCCTTGTTCAGTTTGGGGTTAAATAATTAAGAAATTAAATAGTTTATTTGTGTTTGTGTACGCTCCTGCGTCTGTGTATAGAGTTTAGCATGCTTTTCTTCCATTGAGATACGTGCTTTAAACATCCCCGGTTCTTGGTTTAATTATACAATATGTCTGTTGCACACGGTCTCTGGAGTGCCAGCTTCTTAATTTTGCACATTGTAGGTCTGGACGTGGACATCCATTGTGAGTAATTTAATCTTCAATTCAGAATGTACTTCTTGCCCCCCCCCCCCCCCCCCCCCCCCCCCCTCAGGCTATATCTAAACTGTTATTCAAAACACTCACTAATTGGATGTTCTTATTAAGGGACGTTTTGGTTTGGCTTCTGGGAGTCTGGCTTCTATTGCCAAAGGAATCCAGTTCACAAATGGCCAGACTACACGTTGAGCCAATCTTATACTGTACTATTTCAAACTGAGTTCTGAGGCAAAATACACAGATTTACCTCAATGCTTTGTGAGTGATGGCAGTCATGTCATGGGTCAGTGCATTCGGCCATGTGTTCATGCTTCCTTGGCCTATTTTAATGCTTTTATGATGATCTCTTCTGAGATGGAGACTTCCCCGGCCCTCCTGTGCTTTATGGGTGGCCTAAGGCTTTTTGTGTGCTTTGTGTTGTAGTCTGTGGGAAGACATACTTTGTCTCGTTTCTCTCTTTCAATTAATCTTTCTCTCTCTCCTTTTTTTCCTAGTGAGCCAAGGCAGGACAAGGTGCAGCTATTGGACACTTGCTGAAGACATCGTAAGTGTCCTGTCTTTAACCTTTAATATTAAATATGAGTGATTGTAAATATTACATTGACATGTTAACTTATTATTTTCACAAAATCTATTGTGTAAATCATTCCCCATGACTTCTAAATGGTCTGTTCTACTGTCAAGTGCTTTCTAATGTTTGGTCTGTTGATGACAATGAACATACTCAGAAAATGTATCGTAAAAATCAGTACCTAGGTCTGTAGAACATGCACGTGTAGTGCACTGTACAGTAAAAAAAAAAAAAAAAAAAAAAAAAAAAACTTTACTTTGAATTTGACTCGGTGGCATAGGAGCCCACATCCCCAGTGAATGCAAGGTTGTGAACGCGCGCACGATCAATCAAATCAGCCATTGCACACAGGGAGGGAGAGCTCCTGATGGCCTGTGCTCTCATTTGGGATGCAGACATTGTCCAGTTGCTTCCTTTAATGAGATCTGGAGGCGTGCAATCTAATATTCACCACTGAGACTCCAGCATGGCCACAGACGCCAGTAGCCCAGAGGAGCTGTGTGTTAATCCAATGGAGTGCAGTCAGCTGACAGGAGGAATAGACAGGAGGAGAGAGGCACGCTGTGTCTTTACTGCTCTAATAGTTGAGACAGGGTTGGAAGTTCGATGCGTCACGGTTCAGCAGTGTGCACCCGGTTCCAAAAATCATTAAAAGTAGTCTTCAGTAGTTCACTGACAGAGTATTTATTTGCCGATCTTGAGGTCCCCAGGTTCAAATTCACCCTGTACCTTGCTACGAATGAAAGCATAAGCTAAATAAAGGTTTTCTTTAACTGTGTTTTTTTTCAGAGCAGAAGGTGTTCTAGGACAGGTCTGGTCGTTACCAATAGAGGGCAGTGAAATCTGAGGTGTGAAGTCTCCAGTATCCCTGGTCTTCACAATAGAGTAGCTCTGTGCTGTGGAGTTTAACGGCTGCTTTGACGAAATGGCTCTTTGGAGATACGTAATTAACGCTGGATCATTTGACATGGGCGGGGCACCTCTCGTGATGAATGAAGCTCCCTGCGTCTGTCCCAACTGTCACCAGTGATTGATGCACTATGTGCGTCCCAACATGACCTCAGTGCGCATCACTGAAGTTTACCCCCCCCCCCCCCCCCCCCATACTGTTTCCCCCTGTTGCCGGATCCCTATGCCTCATCTTGTTAGCCAGCAAATTAATCACCACTCGAGCCTTACGGTCGGCCGGTGATTTTTGTCATGCTTGCATGTTTGAGCACGGGATGATTTCACATCCATACACATGCACACTTAAAGCACATCACCACATATGTCTTTGTTAAATCGCTTTCCGTATACTGTACGTTATTTTACTAACCCTTGTGGAAATTAGAAATCACACCTGGAAAAACTAACAAAAGCTAATAGTTTTCTGGTATAAAATGCATACGTATGATGAGCAGGTATACAACCAGGATCGATGAAGTGCCTGAATAGAGATTGGGACAGGCCAGGTGTAACAGAAAAGCGGTTCTGAGGTCATCTCACAGTCTCCCATCACTCTGAGGCCTCAAGGTCAGATCATTGATCCTGCATTGATCATTGTCCTCTGACCTTCTACCGATAACATGGGGAAGATTTCCTCACTAACCATTCATCTGATTCTTCTGTGTTCATCTATTACTCAGATTAGCATGTTGTTTGTTCCGTTTTCCTCAGGATATCAAGGGTTTGCCATGTGAGCAATGAGATATTCATCTTCCAGATTAGCATTGATGCATGTCCGCCGTCTGGGATTACTGGGATTGAGCCAGGTGACTAGCCCGACATGACTAGAGCCGGAAGCAATGTGATGTTGCCATGTGATCCTCGGTAATAACTTCACAGTGCTTGCTCACATAGGGCGATAAATCTGTAAGTTGCGCTCACAGCTGGTTGGAGGAGATTGACAAGCATCTCGTTCAGTCAGCGCTTGGCCAGGTCTCCCACGGAGACTGAGTGGGCAGGAGATAAGTGTGAAGAGACGGCCTTGTCATGTAATGCAGAGCAGCTATGTGACAGCGTCAAGGTCTCACACAGACTGATTCACACCTCGTTTAAAATTGAAGGCAGCACAACAGCACAGGTCGCTTCGTTTCGGTGTGAAAACAAGGATGAGAATCGTTTAGGAGCATTTGTGGAAAGCTATTTGAGAGAGGTTGGACTTTTGGAAAGTGATTTTGGCCTCTTGTAGTGGCTTGCAATAGTGGACAGGAGAAGACCATTTTGGGGTAACTTGGATTGGGGTATAGCCCTAGTCTTGGGTGCTACAGTCATCCCTCAGGAAAAAATATATAACACTTTCAGAGAGTACACTTTCAGACAGTTTTGTCTTTCAATCTTTGGGTCTGGCCACCAGTGACACAGATTCTCATTTTCCGATGGGAAAGGCTGAGCTTTATGTTCCTCTTTTAATCTAACTATTATACTATTTCATTTCCTACCTAATTTCTTTTATCCATCAGTGTTCATTTCTCATACGGGAAGGGTTGATACCCAACGTAATTTCACATCTACTCTCAGCGCTTCCATTTTCTAGCGGGTAAAAAGTAATTGTTCTTTAATAACCGAAGTTTGATGTTTCCCCGCTCCCTCTGTGAACTGAAAATGAACACCTAATGTGTTAATGCAGGACATTTAGCGCGATTTTTAGGGGGCAAAGTTTTAATGAGACTTGACATGGATACTGTTTAGCTAACTGTGTTGGATTAGTTAAAAGTCAAACGTAGATAATGTCAGTTTATTTTTACTCATTGGGGTACAATAATTTACTGAAAATATTTGTCTAGGTTGTAAAATTCACTTTGTTACTCAACCTTCTTTCTTAAAGTTACTTAATTTTCCTACAGAAGGTGCATAATAGAATACAATGTTAATGGAATCTGTTGGAAATGACTGTCAGCTTGAGTATCATGTTGACAGTGACAGCAACATTATGCAATAAGCTAGGCACACTGATGAGAGAGAGACAGATACAGAGAAAGAGAGAGGGAGCAACAGACAGACACCTATAGAGGGGAGGGGGAGAGAAATGGGATGTAGTCATCAACTGTGGTAGTTGTTATTCTTGTCTGTGAGTGGGCTCAGAATCTAATGGTGCCTAACAAGGACGACCAATTTCCACACTAATCAGTACTCACTCCAAGGTACCTAATCCCCCTTCATTTAAGGCTGCGAGCATATGCCCTTACTGAAAGATTGAACTGGAATCACACAAGGTTAAATACAAATACGGCCATTGTGCTGATGAGAAGGCTCCCCTATGATGGGGCCTAGGCTCCAGGTCCTCTAGCTTCTCTCCCTGACACAACGGCCTGGAAGGTTTCTTTCAGCTACTTCAGGATGGTGACATTTCACAGTTTGGCGATCCTTATCCAGGGGGAAGTCAAACCGTCCTCCACAAAGGCTTAGGAAAAGACAAAGAGAAACTGTGTGTGTGAAAAATAGCTGGTGAGCTCGATTTCCCAGGACACCATGTTCCCCTGGCACTTGTGTCCTTTGATATCCAACGCTTCTGTGTCCCATAGCGGTCACCCTAAGCGGGCGACACAGACAGCAACTTGTCTGAAATCCTCCCTCAGGAAATGAGTTGTCTCGTCAGCCTGAGTGTCTGGAGACATGTTTTTTTGACTTTGCTCTCAAATTCATTTAACAAGAAAGTGCACTCATGGTTGTTCCATGCCTCTTAGCCTGCTGATATTTAGCAGCAACTTGCTGTCTCTTTTTACCATCCTGTTTATGGCTGAAGTCTCATGTTCTCCTGGATATGTTGAGCTGAAGTTCACCCTTTTAATAGTCAATGGGTGTAGGATGAGCGCCCTCCTACAGTGTTGACCTCCTGCTGACTCGGGTAATATCCCACACCTGGCAGCTCTGAAATGGAATCTGGAAGTTACACAACATGACACCACAAATTGAGTGAGAGAATGTGGGGGGGACGTATGAGAGCGAGAGAAGAGCAGAGTAGAAGAGGAAAAGTAGAAGAAGAGAGAGTGATGGGTAGAGAGTCGAAGCGTATGTGAAGGAGAGAGGCTGAGCAGGAAGAGAGCAATCCCTTCATCCCTCTCCTAAGCTGACCTCAGGCAAGCACAGGGGAATCATCTCACTGGTGCAGCTCTGAAATACCAATGCTACAGAGGAGTGTCTTAAGAAGATCAAAGCAGGAGTGTCTAAATCTTGTCGTGAACCATATGAAATATCTGGGGCAGGTTTCTCAAACTGCACTGAAATCAGACACTGGTGAGTCACACAGACGTGCCTCCATACCCCTTTCAAGACAGTTTAGTATTATGACTTAGTAACATTTGCTCTGTAAGACAAGGAAGATGTTCTCAAGCATATGAGCATGTATGTGTTTAGGGGAGCTTGCTTGTCTGTCTGTGTCTTTGAGGCAGGGATTGCAGGCTTAGTCCTTCTTTCCACACTCCACAGGGAGTGTGGGAGGTGTTCTCCCCTGAGGATTAGGCTGTGCCTCTGTAAATATTCACTGACTTCAAGCGGCCCCCGTTCACTGCTTGGGGAACAAACAGATTGAGAAGACCCAGAATGCTGAGGCTCAAACACACCATCAAACACACACAATGTTTAGCCCCCCCCCCCCCTCCTCCTCCCCCCTCCCAGAGTGAGGTGCTGGTGTCGTCCATTAATTCTCACCAGGCTCTCTAGGAAATCAATAGAGATGATAACAGGATGATAACAAACAGAGAAGAGGCCCTTTGGTCAAAACAGCCCATTGAGCCTAAATGTCACCAAATGGACCAGCAGATTCATCCAGTAACATACTGGTTGTTGCTACCTGGGAATTGCTTGCCTGCTCTTTTTCCATCCTTCCCTCCCTTTGGGGTCCATTTATTCTTCTCATTCTTCTCTTGTGTATCTTTCTCTTTTATTCTCTAAAAGGCGCAGACACGAGATTATTGTCTGAATTCTTGAAACCGTACATTTTACTTCAACAAACAACCAAGACGCACATGACTGGTGGACACTAGAGCAGTTCAGGGCTTTTGTCACCACGGTGGTCTATTTCCACTCCACTTCTCTGGGCTCACGATGACAAACCCTAATGACTGCAGTAATTGTGTTGAATTGTGTGTTCAGCAAACTTAATCTGTCAGGGAAATATTTAAACAGACTACAGGGGGAAAAGTCAATCACTCTGACTAGACCTCTTAAACTTAGAGTTGACAATCAGAGCCTGACAAACAAGTCCTACAACGTACCGGTTTGGTTAATCAAGCTTGCTGTTGGTGACGACAAAAAACTGCTTCTAACCTCTGACACATGTTATTTTAACGTTTCCTTTATATATTTCTTTCTTGCACATACTTCAGTTTTCCATTTTCCACTTAACATGCAATCAGTAATCTACATCTCAACAATGCGACCCTGATATCACACTGCTTTGCTAATAGAATCTATAGTTCTTTTAGGACGTTGTTGCACGTGCTGTGCTTGCATGAGATTTTTGTGTATTCTTCATTTTATAACCAGTGAGAAGCAATAATAAGAACTGACCTTAGAATGGAAGAGTACTTGGCACCGAGTGAATCTCTTCTATGCGTACTCATGTTATATTCTGATCCAGTTTGAATGCTTTGTGAGGGACCGTGGGATATAAAACATTACAGCTACTGTGTATGTGGAGGAAAGGCAATTCTATGGCTCAAAAAGCTTCTCGCTGCCAGTCTCCCTTCATTTGTCTGCTGTGATGTGAGAGAAGTGGACAGGTCTGTGCAGATTCCCAGAAGGCATCCTCCATTTTGTTTTCACCCATGCAGTGCCTCTACTTCACTGTAGATGATGGAGGGAAGTAGAGGACAGGGCATCTCTCCAAAAATCCAATAGCATGCGCTTTATTTACTTTACTTATTACGCCATGTGTAGAGTGTATTATTACAGTATATATTAAAGACCACCATTTTCGATAATGGTTTGCTTTTTTACGGTTCAGCTTTTGTTAATATCTGACTGATTTGCTAGTACACTGTCACTGTGCATGACCGGTGGGAATCCCATCAGAGGACAGAGTGAGTTGAATGACAGGTTCCCCTACAAGGCTGGGTTACGGTGTAGTAGCTTCATAAAGGAAGAGGGATTTCTCAGCCTTGCCGATCAGTCAGTTGCAGCCAAAACGCCCAGATGCTTATTTAATGCCATTCTGGCTCACAGTCGGCTGTAAATTGAACATGGGAGCATAATTCTTGGTGTCTGCTTGTTGTGTTCAAACACTGTCGAGCCTTCTGTCAGCTTCGCTTCATCAGTGTTCGGCACTTCCAGAACATTCCGCCAACCGTCCGTGCAGTCGAGGTGTATGTTGGGCCTCACAGCAAACCGCCAACACCTGTTTCAGGCCAGGGCACACCAAGAAAATTTAGTTTGGGCTCAGCACAGCATACATTTTACAGTTAATGTTTATACATTTGGGGGCACAAAAACTAATCAAAACAGGTTAACAGAGCATTTCGCTGTGACGCTCAAAAAAATAAAAAATTGGGATCTGAAAGATTTCTCAAGGGAGTAGACTTGAAATGAGACTTCATGTAATTAGTCAACTTCAGTCATTCCTATAAAATCCCTGTGTTCATTGTACGTATCCTGCTAAGGACATCAGGGAGGACACGAGCGCTCTTGACCATGTGAGTAGTACACAGTGTTCACCTCTGTTTTGGAGTAGCACATTATCATTTTCTTGTGTTCGTATTTTTACTTATGTGCTCACATTCTTCCAATCTCACCACTGTTTTGTGCATGTTTAACTCCTCTATTAGCATTGGGCGGGAAAATAGGTTTTCAGTCGAGTTGCTAAGAAACCAAAAAGCCTCCTTAGAATGTGCTGTTATTTCTGATAACCACGTCACAGCTTTCACACCTCCAAGAATAAATGCAGCGAGCTTGAATTTAAGATTGAATTGAGACTCAGAGAATGCATATCTGTCCTCCTGAGGAAGAACATGAAACAGCACACAGATTAAAGAAATACATTTGCCTGTATTGGTAATTCGTTTATAATCATATGTGATACAATACTACAGTTCAAAATATACTGCCTATCAACTTCATATATATATATATGTGTATTGTTTGTTTTCATCTTAGTACTAGATCATAGTCTTAGCAGAGGTGATATAGGTCATTGAGTCAGAGTAGGATATAGTCAGCCATTTTCCAGACAAATGCGCTTTGTATGTTTTGACGAATTAAAATGGAGGTCGATAGTGCAGTGTACAGTGCAGAAACCATGTGACAGAGATGTCCTGTCCATGTCATGGGGCTTGGGGTTTTGGTACATTATCTGCCTGGCTTTTGGTCATGAAGGCCTTCGTTCTACAGGACAATAGATTATACCACAGTCTCCCTTTGACTGTGACCCTGCTGACTCACCCTGTACCATTTGTCTGTGAGTACCCTCTAGCTCTCCTTAAACTCACTGCACAATTGTGGCAGCATGGCCGAATATTTTTTTGGGGGGTATGTTGCCGATGACATGCGGGGCCCTCACTTCGCCCCCTGCATTTATAGATGAAACGAGTGCAGGCATCTGTAGGGGCACCTACTCAAAGTAATAACCTGAGGGCGCAGATGAAAGTGGAGATGGGGTCCTCCAAACGTCCCAGAAGAAAGAGGTTGAGTCATTGGCCCCTAGAGGCCCCGGAGAGAAGCTTTTTACAGGGACTGGATGGGCTTTGATCCTCCAAGGGGAATGGTCTACTGTGGAGAAGTGCATTAAGAGACATGGGGGCAGCAATCTTGGAGCATTGTTAAGGTGCACTAACACTCCCGTCGCCATTTTGTGGCCTCTGTACATTGTGGTGTCTGTAAATGAAAGAAAGGGCCGAGATTCATCTGGCTGTGGTGCATTTGGAGGCAGTTAGGATGTTGGCAGCTTTGCACACACTAATGTAAAACCCTCATAAGACAAGTATAAGGTCAAGTGTGGGTTGGTGGCACACGTCTTTCACAAGCCCACATGTTGTATCCAGATCCCCACTGCAGTCACTCAAGAAGTAATGAATTGCGGCCTTGTGAAACCCTCCCTAGTTTAATTGAGACCAAAACTGCATGTAGACCTTAAATGGGTTCACACCTTGGCCCCTGACAAACCCCAAACAACAGTGTATCTACTGCTCCAAGTTAGTCAATTATGTTTAACATGTTTTTCTTGTCACGTATTTATGATGCTAGTGTCAAGGTTTTGCCAGGTAGGTCACAATAAAACAGGAAGAGACGGGTAACAACAAATGATTCCTGTCTAGCCTTACTCAATGTAACACAAACAAGTTAACATTCTCCTTTAAAAACATGAGCTATTCTTTCCAGTAGCAGACTATGTATTTTATCCTCTCAGGTATTTGTTCCAGTATAATGCCACCCGTGACAAATATGAGCTCCAAATTGAAGGCGTTGAAAAGTTGACACGTTATGCATCAGGTCTCATCTCTGAATTTGATTCGATTTATAATGCGTCTCTCACAGTTACTGTATCTCATTTGCACACTCGCTGTCAATCCCAAATTTGCTGTGAAATTGGACTTAAGAGCAGAGTCGCTTCTTCTCAGGTGAGTAATGATCAGTTAAGATGCAATGAGGGAGAGTCATTGTCGGAAGAGGCAAAGTAATGGCTGGGCATTAACTCGCTGTTGCTTTAGTAAATGGGGCCAAGTTAATGTAAAGGTTGTAAATTGGCTTTCCCTGCTAACTATAGTCAACCGTAACAGCAGACAAGCGCCCACTTGACATCACCCTGTCACTGTCCCATTATGATTACTGGAGCTTCAACAGGCCCAAATAGGCTCATTCAGGTTGACTGTGATGTCCTCAAGGACCGTAGTGGGACCTGGGACTAGTTATGTTGTATTTGCCTGACTAGGTGACTGGGCAAGCCAGCGGTGGCAGGAAGAGGAGAGTTGTATTGTGTTGTATTGTTCAAATGTCCATGTCCGTTCCCATGGAGTCTTGGCTTGGGACTCTGGAGGATAGATGAGGAAATAACCACTAGGTTCTGGAGGCTCAGGAGCAATTTACCCCACTGCCAGCTGCTAGGACGTGTGTGTATGTGTGGGTGTTTATTTGGAAGTGGTGGGGGTGATTGTGGGGTACTCCATGCTTTAAACTCTCACCTTCCATCCGTCCAACAGGCTGGTCAGGAAACAGGAAAAGAGTTTGCACCCTGACATATCTACAACCAGTGGGAATAAAGGCTGCAAAGAAAAAAAAGAAAGGAATGTTGTTTACCAGCCATCCGGTGCAATCAGCACTCACAACTCTTTCATTTTAAGAGTGCACTCAAAGATTTGGATGCAGAGTCTCATTTTAGAGCTATCAGTGGAGGATAAGCAAGGGTGCTTGCAGAACCCCTGGTTTGCGTCGGCTCTGAAATATTATTATTATTATTATTATTCAACATCTATTCACACGTTAATGTAAAAAGCAGCAGCCCTTTGTGTTTGCCGGGGATAGTTTTCGATGTTATTTGATGGATATCTAAGGACCGCATCACGTAGCTCTTCAAAGTTTCTAGTCCTCGATGCCGGTGAGTCACCCCCAAAGTACCTTGAGACGAGGAGTAAACAAGCCTGCCTATGTTCATCAAGGTAATCTTGTTTGCTCAGAGGGCAGTGTCCACAGAGGACATTGCACTGCCATAGGGATAAAGGCCTTCTTCGGAGACATTGTGATCTCTCCCACCGTGTTTTTGGTATGAGATGGAGCAGCCTTGAAGCAGAGGCGTTCGTGAACACTTGGACACGAGTGTCGCTGGGTCACGGACATTTAAACCGATTTGAAAGGCTCTGTGGAATGCTAGGATTCTGCTTTGTGGAGGATTGAAGGAGAATAGGACAAAAAGTGAGCGAAACACTGAAAAAGCAAGTCGGTCTACAAAGGCATACTGTTGACGATATGAAAAAACTGCAGCATAGCCAATGAGCCTAAAAATGAATGACGTTTAAGTCCATAGAAAAATGCTTTGTTTTGTGACATGAGTTTACCGTTTAAAGTTATTACTCGGGTTCAAATTATTTCCACTGAGAGGAGCTGTCAGTGAGGAGTGGATTGCAAATGTGTCACAGCAGGATAACAACTTCAGCGGTACAGCAGATGTTGCGATAATTCTGTTTTAACCATGTAGAAGCATGCCTGTACCCTGTCACACACTGTCAAGAGGACCATAAGTGAACTTGAGAATACGTGGAATATTGTTTCTAAGGCAAAACATCCCTCCAGAGACCAACTTGACCGACACCTCTGCAACACTGGAACACAGCACTCAGCTTCATTAGTCTTTACTTCCATCACTGTGCCTCGTACAGCCTTCTATCAGAAAATTAAGTTTAAATCTGCAAAAAAATGCATCTCAAAAACATTGCTTACCCTTTAAGAGACACCTTTGGAAATAATTGCTTTTGAGAGATGTTTGTTTAAAAGTGATTGAATGAGTTTTTCTTGTGTGTGCTGAGTTTCATACTTTCAAAGTGAAAGTCCTCAGACAATATATTTGTCTCATCTTACCTTAAGCTTTCTGCTACTGTGGTCCACATCGGCAGGCTTATTTTAAAAACCTAAAGCTTGATTTCTAACCTCCTAGTGCTATGGGAAGGTCCCTTTCCTCTTCATAGAAATACCCTTATCAAAACAGAGCTGACCTGAATATGTCAGTGAGTGTGCCCCGCTCATCGGTGGTGGATTGGTGAAGGAGGTTTTGCCAGGGGCAGATGGTGAGCCCAGTGGTGCTCCATCCTTACATGGCCATTCGGGAGAGTAGGTGAACGGCATGCTGGGTAACAGTTGCTAATCATCTCCGAGGCACTCCTCTCCACGCAAGAGTAACCGTAGGAGGGGTGGGGGGCTGGGCATGCTAAAGACTAGGCACACAGGCATCCGACCGCAAGAATCTCACTCTAGAAATCTGCCTTTCCCACAGAAGGGCAAGCGATATTGCATGGCATGTAATTCATTCAAACATGTTAGTATCTAAATTGTGTGACTGTAATTTGTTTGAACAAGATAATCTGAATGTGATACTAACCTGACTTTCCACCGTGGTCTCTTTTATATCTTTTTTATGTGATCTGGGATGATTTAATATATATTTATGCAGAAGTACATACATACGTACGTACAGTAGATACATATGTTACACACACACAGTTTTTTGTGTCCAACATCCAGTGCCATGGATTTCCCAGGTGACTGACATGGGGCTATAGGCAGGTCATTAGACCAGCTGACATATCTGGGCCTGGCCTTTCTGCTTCACTTCCCATCAAGGAAGGGAAACTGCTTCTCGGATTGGCAGGCCAGCGCTTCTCAAGGTCAGAATGTTCAGCAGCTCACCCTCTCACTGTAGACGGCGGAGGGAATATCTCCCCTGTTGACAGTTGACCATTCCAGCACTGCCCCCAAACCTTCATCCACTGATATCATCCACTGCTTCCCCCGATCATGTTGATTGCCTGAGGCCTGGGGAACCAGTCAGCACATAGGCTCTGCAGATTGCATGTTGTGTGTTTCGTGTCAAGAATACTAAGCATGGATGGGTGTCACGTTTTCACATTTCCTCCTTCCAGAGTCAGGCAAGGCTGGGGGTTGCAGGCCATAGCTTTGCTTTCAAAGGCTGACCCAGACAGGGCTGTATTTATTACAAGGCAACGAGACGTCTCATCTCTCAACCTCGGCTCAGCTCCAGATCAACATTCAAAGAGTAGCTGTTAAAAACGAATAAACGATAAGACCAACCCAGGCAGAATACAGATGAGTCTACAGGAGGAATCTGGCCCTACGATGCCTGGATGATGGAGGCAGACTCCCGGAGAGCGGAGGAGAAATGGAGGGGAAATGGAATGAGAGCGGAAGGGTAGAGAGGGATGGAAAGAATCAACACCGGGTGGAAGGAGAGAGAGAGTAGAAAAACAAAACACAGCGGGAATCGAGGACCTCTTTCTCCGGAGCATGACAAAAGGCTTATTTGCAGATGGCTTGACGGAGTCACAAAAGCAAACACAGTTTTTTTGACGCAGGCTACTGTTTGAATATCGCCACGGCACAGCCGCCGGGCTCCAATCACGCCGTTTGTTTAGCAGAGCGTTTGAAACCGTGGAGTGCCATCGATTCTGCTGCGCCATTGTGATGTGGCTTCTTGTCACAACACTCTAATGTGCTCTGTACATGGATGATTTACACGCAAGAACAGCTGGGGAAGCTGGCAGCTCTACAAACAGAATACGATGACGTTCTGAGCAAGCCTCCCGGGCGCCTGGGCATCCTAACCACCAGGGGACATGATAGGGGCACATGGAGTACTTGCCTACCCATGCATGGGCACATTAACACACACAAACACACACACACACATATACTTACACACACTAACTCACTGGCATGACTACAGACACCCTAATGACATGAGAGGTTGTGGTGCGATCATGTACATGATGCAGGACATATTTCATGAATTTCCTATATATCTTTATTACAGCCAATTTCACCATCACTGGCTCCAAGCAATTGCTTTCCAAATGTCACACTTGCTTGATGGTTGTTCACATCACTCAGTCGTCTGTAATTCCAATGGTGTGACACAAATAAAGCGAATGTTGCAGCTGCTTATAGTCGTAGAACATGGGATTGCGGATCAAGAGGTTTTAGGGTCCAATCTCACCCCCTAACGTTGCTTTGGATGAAAGTGCAAAGTGAATAAATTAAACATATTCCTAAAGTTAATGTAATAGGTAAACAAATCCCTTTCATTGGTTTAACCACATGGGATTTATTTATTCCTTTTCAAGTGAAAGGATACATGTTGCATACATGTTACTGTAGATAAACAGAATGGTCATTAGCATGCATGGACTGTGGCAAACTTGTTTACAACAGTGGCTTTGAAATGTGAATACACAGTATATTCTTAAAGGACATGATTATGTGTACTTTCCATCTTATAGGCATTCAATGCATTAAAGAGCCAGTAATACTGCTTTCAAGAATTTCCTATCAGGTGATGTGTTTATTAGGTGCAGTAAGGTGTAGAAAATGTCAGAATGGTTATTATGTGTCTGAAATCTATGTACACATCACTTCCCATTCCTTACCTCAGGTCTAGATTAGCTGTTGGATCTCTATAGTAGCACCCCTGCTGTGCACCGAACTAGTTGGTGACTTTGCAAGTCCCCAACCCCCCTGCCGTTCCCGTTCCCAACCCCACACTGAAGTGCCTTCCACGGCCCAGCAGCAGGCAGCATTTGTGGGGAGGAGATCCACAGCTGGTCCTTGGCCGTCTCCCGCCTTTACCAGCCTCCTAATGAACGAGACCAATCATCTGTGAAAGCACTCCATTGATAATAGATCTCAGCCATCCCGCTGCTGACATAACACACATGCACAAACACACGCAGTCAAACATGCACATACACACACTTTACATAACTGATGGGAAACACAATGTGAGTTTGAATGTGCCTGGGTTAAGGAAACTGTACTTGGAGCCTGTTGTGACAGTACTGGCTGTGGATTGTGAATGCAAATCAGGACTAGAACATTTGGATTTGATCTTTCAGAGAATCACCTCCCTTCATCTGGATCATGACCCATGAGTCTTGGTCAGAGATCTCATCACAGCGCTGGAAAACAAACGAACCCCCAAAATATCACCTTTAGCTTGACTTCATACTTTGCCATTTGTATGCTTCCTCACCTTTATTTTCAAATGTCCCCACTCTGAAAATAGACTTTCTCCATAGACTGTCTCTGTTTTACAGGTCTGAACCACTGAAGTCCACGTGTGGAGCAAGAGCCCGTACAGTTCCTGCAGCAGCCACCGTTGAGCTAAAGGTTAGTCTTGGCTTCCTCTCCATGCAGGCAGGCATATCCACCCCCATTTCAGCACAAATGCCACAGGTCCTCGAAGGCACTCCAACCATTCACTGATGAGGACCCTGAAGATCTCCAAACCTGTTGGCCATATAACCTCGGGGCTCTGCTGTCTCTGCCATTAAATGTCAATGACCGAAGAGAGCACATTCTAATAATTCCGGTAATACATAAGTCTAAGTTAACTAAGAATAATGCAAAAGAGCATTGATTTTAGCATAATTTATGTAAACAAACAATACAGTTCCATTATATCCTTTTGAAGCATAGATAAGCATAGCACCCTTAAGGGTTGAAACTGAGGACTAATGAAATATTGATTTATCCATGGCGAGGAAGAGACTGAGACATGTTGTATACATAAGCCTTATTGTAAAATTGCGGCTATTAACAGGTAAAAAAAACTGTGAGTCATGTGCTTGTGTCCCATGGGAGACTAAGGCCACTGACCTTGTTGAATTCTGCGAGAGGTGGGTGAGCAGCAGGCTGGACTCCAGCGGCAGGCTGGACCAACCTCTGTGTTCATTGAAAAAACATCCAACCAGTATGTAATCAGAAAAAGTAACATCAGTATAATTACACATTTTTGTAATTCTTATTCTGATTAGGATATGCGTTACTTGCCCCACAATGAGGGATACGAGTTTGTGTGCACAGTTCACAATGAGACCACAACGAGGCCAAACAATAATTAGTTAGTGTAATGTTGATTAAATGACATATTGATTAGATCATTTGGTAGTCTAGCACTGCAGTTGTAAACCATCAGCACGTTGGCTCAGATGCCAAACGCCAGCATCCAGACCCTTCAGCTGCTGTAGCAACGACACTTTGGGGAGGGGTTGAGTGGCCATTTTCGGAGGCATTGTGGCTGATTCTGGCCTTGTTAAAACCCATTTTGTTTCCCAAGCAGCCGTCTTAGCCTCCCGCACATGAGCTTGGACGGACTCCGCCGCCGCCACACTGACCAGAAAGTAGGGGAGCGGCCCAATTTTTCATCCTTATTGCCTGTGACATATCCAAAGTGGCAGAGCGCAGCCCTCAGAGAGAGTGAGAGGGGGAAAAGAGGGAAAGGGTGGCGGTGCGCACCTCAGACCAGCCCTGCTGTTACCCTGTGTTTTCCTCTCTGTTCCCCTAAGCAAGGCTGCCTGGTCTCACTAAAACAATGCAATACAGCTTCACTGATGAGGTTAAACAGCAGGAACCCTGGGTTCCATGCTGTGCTCCCTCCCAATCTGCCCCCCTGCCCTCCAAAACATCCTGTACCTTGGGCCCAGACAAACAGAGCATGAAAGCAATGCTCTAGTCCCGCTCACTCATTGAAAGAGACTGGAATAATGAAGATGTTTCACAATCCTTGGTCTCCTACCTCCTCCTCCCAGCCTCCTTCCCTCTCCAGCCTCTCCACAGGCTTACTGGATACTGTTTCTTGCTGCTGGCACAAGCATGGTTTGTGATTGAGTTTGCTTTGTGTGAGTGTGTGTGTGTGTGTGTGTGTGTGTGTGGTGGGGGGGGGGTGGTTGATAACCATGGTAAGTGATGGCAGATAATTTAAGCAATAGGCCCTTGGCAAATCAAGTGAATTAGCATGGGTAAGACAAGTCTCTATTACCACACACACACACACACACACAAATTCATGGCATGATGATGATGGAAGGCTGTCAAGGTCATCACCAAGGTGACTACACAACAGCCAGGAGACCAATAATGTATGGGCAGGGAGGGTGTTTGGTGGAGAGCCTCTCGGCACAAGACCAGTATACCCCATCACCATCCCCCCCGCCTTCTCTCCCTCCTTCTCTCCCTCCTTCTCTCCCTCCTTCTCTCCCTCCTTCTCTCCCTCCCTCCCTCCCTCACCCCCCCCCCCCCATTCATCTTTCTTTCCCACGACAGAGATTAAGATCTCTTGTTGTAATTATTGCTTTGTGAGGCAACCTAATTTTGCAGACTAGATAGCATCAGGCTTGCTAGGTGCTTTAGTACAGGGTATCCTGCCGGCAGCTGATTCTGTCCTCCATGTTTCTCCGTGCAGCAGCCTATCCCCAAAGCCCCCCCACACACCCTTCCTTCTTTCTGTTCTGATTTCCTTCAGCAATCACAGTAAAAAAAAAAAAAAGGGGAGGAAAAATAGGTATCAAAATAGAGAAAGCGGGACACAAATCCCATGGGTGTCTGTGATTCATGCCAGCTGATATACATACAGAAAGCCGTCAGTCTTCGTTTTCCCAGGGAACATCTGCCTCCTGCTCGCCAGGACTCCTGACGGGCTCGCTTCTAAACACAGGTGCTTGATGGGTGCTTTCAGCTCTGCCTAACGAGCAGGGAGCCACCTCTTCACAGCTCACTACTCAGCAGGGACTGGGGATGGGGGGTCCTCGTTTATCCAGGGGTAGAGAAGCACGTTGCACCGCTCGCTAAGACCTGACCATAGGTAAAGGGTTTAGGGGTGGACAGCAACGGACAATCTCAAGAGATCGTGGACATTTCCCCACAAATAGTTCTTGGCAGCGCAGGTTTGATGTTATGCATGAACAATTATTTTGTATTTATTCTCCATCAATGTTCAAACCAAGCATTTCCCCCTCTTCTTACATATTTAAACCATGTTTGTGAGTTAAAACGTTGCAATATGTTTTTGTATTGACTGCATTTCCTGTTTAGCAGATTTATTACAAACATGGACCTTATTTGTTGTTCTCTAGCCTTGCTAGATGTTACATTAGTGACATTGGTAACGCCGGTATGACCTTGTGTCTTGGAGCACAGCCAGTGTACAGTACCAGGCACAGATCAGGCAGTGCTTACTGATCTTCTCAGAGGTCCAGCCCCACTGGGAGCGGCTGATCATCTCTGCTCCTGATTAGCTTAGCGACCGAAGATTCAGCAGAGATGGTGGGACCTGCTAAACTCTCCAGCGTCTAACCCTTATCACCACCAGCAGATAATGCATCCCTGTGTACTTTAACTGGTGATCTATGGCCGGCTCTTTGCAGGGATAACCACAATCGGTCCAGGCGCTGTGATCTATGGCACTGGCTCGATGGCAGTGTGGGATCATTAGTTTAGTGTACTCCAGAGAGGGAGAGTCAGGACATGTTCGAAATATCCATCGCGGTTTGTGCGGGTGTATGCTTGAGTGTGCGCATGCTTTTGTGTGTGTTTATTTGTGTGTGTGTTTCTATTTGTACGGGTGCCTTTGTGTGCATGCATGTTTGTGTGTGTGTTTGTGTGAAGATAAAAAGCAGTTGCTTTTATCATCAAGCTGTACTGATCCTCTTGGAGAAAAACAAGTGTATGGGATCATAGCCCTTAGAAGAGGACATCTATTCATTTCCTCTAATTGTGGTAGAGTTACAGGCAATTACTGACGCTGTATGTATTTTACAGCCTTTGTCATTGCTGTGAGTGAGTGTGTGTGTGTGTGTGTGTGTTTTTTCACATGCATGTTTTGGGTGAACTAGGAAAGCTGTCAAACTTCAGCTCATGGATGTCGAGCCTATTAGAGGTATGGTAGAAGCTTAGTGTTCCAGCTTGTCAGCGCAGGCATGCTTCAAATGTAGGATTACAGAAGGAAGATGTATCAGTGCTTGTCGCATGTGAACACGAAGGAAGATGTGTACCATCTCATAGGAGCACTTGTTGGACTATGTAGGCGTGTGTGTGTGTGTGTGTGTGTGTGTGTGTGTGTGTGTGTGTGTGTGTGTGTGTGTGTGTGTGTGTGTGCGTGCGAGAGAGGGAGAGGGAGAGTGAAGAGAGGGAACAGAAGGAGAACTGCTCAGTGGTAGGTTGTGACAGCCCCTCTGCGTGGGAGACCTTGAATCCTTTCATCTACGCCTCCCATGTCCATCCTTCCACACGCTGTTGTTCACCTCTGTCCCCCTCCATCCACAGTCTCTTTCTCCACCATTTCTGACTATTTCTTCACTCTCATATTAATGCTGTATACGCTGTGCTGGTATATACCATGTTTGAACGCTTCTAGCAAATAAAATAAGAACACACCTGTCTGAAGCATATCCCAGATAACAGCTGGGTGACCTTGAATGGTGGGCAGTGTGGCATGGCTGCTGAGGTAATTCAATTACCAGACCCTCCACGGGCAGAGGTAATGGCAGCTTTTCAAATCCAGACTAATCCTCTATCAGAGTCCCCTGCTAGGGCCCAGCCTAGGGCTCTCTGTGGCAGGCTGCTCTGGCCCCTGGCCCCTGCCTCTTAAATAAATGCATGGTAGTCTTCAGGAGGATAGAGAGGCTACATGAGGCCCCTTTCCACTGTGTGAAGGGAGAGGTGTATGTGTTTTGTATTCTTCATGTATTTCTTACATTCATTACGTGACTCTTTTCCTGAAGCGTTTGACTGTGAATGGCATGTGCATATTCTGAATAAATAAGCATTTCCTGCCCCCCCCCCCCCCCCCCCCCCCCCAAGCGCACGTCACTGCATTCTTCTCGTGTCGCTCTCTGCTCTTCTCAGGATCTCAGTCCAGAGGACTCAGAGGTCAAAGTTTCCTCTCATTCCTACTTGAGAATGTCTTAACTATCCCATCGGAGAAAAGTAGTGTGTGACCTCTGACTTGTACCTGTTGGGGTCTGGTGACTGACTGAGATGATGACTGAGAGAATGGACGGCTGAATGGCATATTTAACCACTGAGAAAAAAAACTCCAGATGGTACTCTTAACACAACAACTTCTCCTTCTTTTGAAGTCAAGACGCTATCTTCAACCCGAATCTTGCGCTCAATTTCACCATAGGAACAGCAGGGAGCAGTTAAGTTAGGTATTGGCATTCTAGACTGTCATCCCCATTAAAACTAATTGGCCCCATGAAGTGAGCTGAAGTTCTTCTCTGTTGTCCTCTTCTCTTAGCACTGATGTGAACATCTGTGCTGTGTCAGTGGGGATGGCTTGTGTTACTGACCTCAGCAGGTGTGCTGGTGTGTGAGTGTGTGTGTGTGTGTGTGTGTATGTGTGAGACGAGTGTGTGTGTGACTGTGAGAGAGGGATGGTGAGAGAGAGTGAGAGAGGGTGTGTTGGGGGTGAAATGAGAACCTGTGTGCACTGGAAGGAACCCAACAGCTCTCTGGAGTGCACCACAGAAACCTTGCAATGAGGATGTAAGTCTGAATGGTCACAGGTTACTGCCTGTGGGAGAGGGCAGTGGGAGGGACAGGGAGGGGGGAGATAGAGAGAGGGGGAGGGAAGGAAGGAGACATGGTGAGTCAAACTGGAAATCAAGAAAGAAAGGCAGAGCAGGATGAAGGAAGAGAGAGGGTTTACAGGAGATCATCCACTGGAACCAGGCTTGGCCGTGGCCTAGTCTTTCTGCCTGTGAGACAGCATGATGGGAAATGTAGTATACAGTAACTATGAGCTTAGTACATTCTGTATAATGCATTGAATCCTAGGGGAATGGTGCTATGTAATCCAATTAACAGGACAACATATTGTACTTAAAGTGAAGCAGATTTAGATCCCAGTGTTCTAAACTACCTCATTTCGCTGCAACACTGTATGAAGCTGAGCTGGTGAACTTTTCTTGGCCTTTGATACAGCTCCTGATCTCTGGAGACAATCAAGCCAAGATAGATTCATTAACTTCTTTCTCTCGTCTCCATGTTGAAAGTGCGTCTCGGACTGTACGTTTGGCAGCAGTTTTAGTTCATCTCAGTTGAATGGCTTCTCAGTCCCAGAAGCTTCCAGAACAAAGCCTGTTTATTGGATCTAGCCAAGTAGTGGGATGACAAACACAGAGAGAGAAAAAAATATTGAGATTAAATATGTATTTTCAGAGGCTCATCGACCAATTGTTCAGACTTATTTTTCTTCATACATCAAGCCAATCAAATTAAGATGTTATTCAGCCTCATCATAGTTGTTGTCCACTTTTGCCATTGCTATGATGTTCACTGTACTATGATGCAGCTAGCTGATTGGGTCGTAAATGTTGGTTACCATGGGAACACACCCCTCCCTTGGAACAATTGATGACAAGTGTACATCCACTGAGAGATATCTCAACAGAGATATCTCAACAGCCAATCACTAATGATATAACGGTTGTAATATCTAATAATATAATAATATGTAATATCTGCCTTTTATATCAGTTATAGCAGATGTATTAAACTGAACTGTTCTAACTCCCTCTTATAGATAATACATATATTTGCTTATCTGACATTTCGATAACATTGTTCCTGAACAATGTGTGTATTCCATGTCCAAATGCAAATCATTTTCCAGGTGCTTTGGTTCAGTTCCGGTTCTGCTTAAGCCATTTCTCTCTGATGAATAATTCAAATGTAATTGTTCCTTTATATTGGAAGTTTCCTCCACCAGCTGAATGGGGGTGACTGTTTGCCCTCCTATCCCTAGGGGGCAGTAAGCATTACCCTGCAGGCCCATTTAGTCATTACCAATTTTCACAGCTCCCTGATCTTAATGTTCTCACAGCCATTACTGTCAGACTGACTTCCTGTGTTGTTTCAAAGTCATCTTTTACTTATTCTTTTGATTATTCCCTCATAAATATGTAGGAGCCATTTGAACTTTGCATATGATATGTAGTCTGTTAGCGTTAGCGTGTTGCGCTCAGTTTACGCATGTTTATGTGTGTTTATTGGTGTGCTTGCTACCGCTTGACGTCCTCAGGGGTCACAGTGGGATCTGTACACAGGCGTCAATGACATGTTCTTCCTTTCTTGTTAGCGTCAGGCCTTCGCCAACACAGGCGTGGAAACCTGAACCAACCACAAAACAGACAACCCATCCATCTCTGACCACACACACTCGCTCACCTCATACACATTCACACACCCTGACACACATGTAGCCTCTGACTCAGGCCGGTGTGAGGTGAGGGGAGACAGAAGGACTGTACTGTTGGCCCCACAGGCTGAGCCTCTGGGAGCTGCAGGCAGGCTAAGCTAATCATTAACAGGCCTCCTGTTCTCCTGGAACATGTTTGTCCACCTCTGCACGCGTGTCATCAACAGGCTCACGTGTTCCCGGTCCTCTGTCAGTGTCAGCTTTAAAAAGGTGTTTTCGCAGGCAGCACCTAGGTCTGTTCCAGCCCGCAGGCCCCTTCCCATCGTCCTGAGGAGGCAGGGTTTGCTCTCTCTCTCTCTGTCATCAGCTTCCCACTTCGACCTTTAAAGCTCCATGGTTGAATGGCTAAAAAAAGGCAGCTCTATTCAGAGGGCTGGCCAGTGTGAAAGCAGCCAGTGTGCTTAAGGTGGGGATGATAAGATAACTCCTGAATCCATCAGAAGGAGGGGTGGGCATCCTAACCTTGGACACCCAGAGGAGAGGGGCTGAAGCAGGGAGCAGAAAGCCTGTAGAGGTCACAGGGATTGCCCACCGATGGACCGTCCCTTGTCCATCGGTCCCATTCAGGAGCACAGGGACGGCACTTTGAAAGCCAAAAGGCTGTCTAAGATGCAGGAGGTGAAAATTGGAACGCATGAATGGAATTATTGTATGATATTGCAGGCATATGTAGCGTGTATGGGATTCAGATGCCATTTGGCAGGAGGAATAGTTGTTTGTTTTGGCTGACTATGGCTGCCCCACCCTAGGTGTGCTGGTTTTGTTGCTCCTCTGGCTGAGCTGCCTGGAAGATGAGGCAGGGCGGGTACAGAAGGAGGAGCATTAGCATACAGTAAGTCTGGGAATGCCCTTGAGTTACCATCTGAGGGAGGAGACGTGAGACCGACTCTGACTTGGTCTCTCCCCACACCCTGAGACAAGAGAGAGAGAGATGGAAAGATGGAACAAAGGAAGGTGAAGAAGACGAAGAGACTGAGAAGGATGGAAAGAGAGAAAGAGCGCAAAGGGAAAGCAATGAAGGGAGGGAGGCAAAGAGCGATGAAGGGCAGCGCGAGAGAGGAGGGGGGGGACGAGGGGACTGTGAGGGGTTTGCTAGTGAACTAGACAGACTGTGTACCACAGTATGTCAGAACAGATTCTATCAGAGGAGAGAAAAAGACATACCCTTGTTTGTTAAGCACAGGAGGCGTGAGTAGGTGGGTATATGTCAAAAAGGGGTTGTATAAAAAAATGTAGTGTGAGAGGCTGCGTGCGCGCGTGACTGTGACAGGGAGAGCAAACAGGAGGGAGAGAGAGGGAGGGAGAGAGAGGGAGGGGGAGGGGCTGGAGTAGGTGGGCGGGAAGAGTGGGAGCAAGTGCGAGAGAGAGAGAGGGAGAGAGAGAGAGAGAGAGGGAGAGGGAGAGAGAGAGAGAGAGAGAGAGGGAAGGGAGTAAGAAATAGATAGGGAGAGAAGCAGAGCTGTGTGTGAGAGCCTAGTACGAGGGAGTGAGTGTGATCGCAAAGCGCTCCAGTAGCTCATCCTCCATCGCGTGAAAGGGGCATCTCTGAGTTGTTCAGCCCAACTCATACTCCCCCGGCCCCCCACAGCCTTCCAGAAACCCCCCTCAGCTGTAGGAGGACCCAGGTTCCTGAGCGTGCTGCCAGGTAAGAGATTTTGTTGCTGAGCACGTACAGGGAGATCGTGACAGCGTGGCTGTGTAGGCTGGTGATTCCCTCAGAAACGCGCTCACTTTTCTGATGTGGCGTTCCCTCTGGGATGGATGGCGCTCACGGAGGAATAGATTAGTTTTGCTTGTGAATATTTCTTTGCCTTTTATGCCTTTTAAGACTTTTATTCTGTGTTTTTATTCTGTGACTTTTATTTTGTGTGTGTGTGTGTGTGTGTGTGTGTGTGTGTGTGTGTGTGTGTGTGTGTGTGTGTGTGTGTGTGTGTGTGTGTGTGTGTGTGTGTGTGTGTGTGTGTGTGTGTGTGTGCGCGCGCGTGTGTGCGCGCGCGTGTGTGCGCGCCCATGCCCAGTGAGTGCTTCACTGGGCATATCCAGCATGTTGGAACAGTATAAGTACTTATTGGAAATAGAACACACCTACAATTCAACCTATTGACAAAGCTTCTTTTTTTAACCTTACCTTTGTGGGAGTCACAGATAATATAGTATTAGTATTGTACTAATTTCTAGTGCACTTTGATTACATTCCTTGAAAGCTAAAAGCTGTTTTGTGTGTGTGTCTGTGTCTGTGTGTGTACCAGTGTGTCTGTGTGTGTGTGTAATGTTTGTCCCTACTGGATGTGGCAGCAGGGTTGATAGGATGATAGGATGGCATTAGTGAGAGTCTCAGATAAGCAGGATTCTGTTGCATTTGGGATGGCTTCCCGAGGCAGCACTACCCTAGTGCTGGTGCTAGGGGTGAGGCAGGGGCTGAGGCTGGGGTGAGGATGGCTGAGGTGAAGGTGCTGGTTTATGGAGCACTGCTGGAGATTGACTTGACTGTTGTTTCGACCCGTGGGACTTACATACAGAAAGAATGTTTCAACCCACTTAATAGTCAGATCAGAACACCATCTCTCTTTCTCTGTCTCTCCCTCCTTCTGTTCCTTTCCCTCCCTCCCTCCCTCCCTCCCTCCCTCCCTCCCTCCCTCCCTCCCTCCCTCCCTCCCTCCCTCCCTCCCTCCCTCCCTCCCTCCCTCCCTCCCTCCCTCCCTCCCTCCCTCCCTCCCTCCCTCCCTCCCTGTTGCCTGCATGGTTATTTTAATACGAGATTCCTCTTGTCTCTTTCCTATGTCTTCAACATTAACTAACTGCTCCAGTTCTGTCTCCAACTTTTCACCTGAATAAGCCAGGTTTTCTTTTCTTATTAACGCACGATCAGTGAGCCAGAACAAAGCTTAACTACACGGTGGTCAACATTCACAGCAGTTGCTTCATTTGCACACATGAAAGAGAGATAGAGAAGGTTTACTTCAAACAGTTCCCCTCTCCATTTGATTCCATTGTCTCGCACCAGCATAGTCTGTGAAAACCATTGCTTGTCCTGTCTTTTCACTACATGAATCAATTCAGTTGGATTTCAATTTTCATTTTCTCTTTTTTTTTCTGGCTGATTCTTTTGTCCCCTTAGGAGGCCAGTCCAACCTTTTCACATCTACTGTAACGTTTTGTTCTTTGGAAAATTAATTTGCACTTCCAACACTGGCCAAAGGTAGTACTCGCCCAAACAATGGATTTTAGCTTCTCTTGTTAGTGTTAATATTATAGTTTGTATTCATATGAATGGAGAATTAGGGACATTTATCGCTCCTGGCTAACACATTGTTTTGTTTAAAGGCGAGTGAATGTTTATTGATTAAACGAACCAAGAATGTATTTCTGTTGTTGGTTTGTGGTGAATGCTCTCTACTGTAGAAGATCAGGTTTTATCACTGTTGGTAACTGTTTATGTGTTTGTGTGTGTATGTGTGTCCGTGCATGTCTGTGCGTGCGTGCGTTTGTGTGGGCACGAGCATGTCTGTGTGTCCAGCTGTGAGATCTTCCAAAGCATGAATAGTTAATAAACATCTCTCTCTCTCTCTCTCTCTCTCTCTCTCTCTCTCTCTCTCTCTCTCTCTCTCTCAACCTTGTCCATTCATACTGTGGGTTTATTTATCTAACAGTGCTCCCAGTTAAACAAAGAAGCATGGTGCTGCCTGAGCAGTATGCATACATACAGCCATCATGTCCCAGCCTGATTCAGCCTGAACGAGGGAGTAGAAAGGCAAAAGACTAGCTGGATGGTGACCTTCATTCAACCTTGAAGCTACGCTGGGCGGCGTTTTGAGTTATTAAAGGTCGACAAGACAGAATACAAAAGACAATAAATCTATGACTGGAGAAGAGAGAGGTGGGGGGGGTGCCCCTGGATAATGAACAAATGAAAACAGCGGACTGCGTTCGGTCAGAAAAAGATGTTGTGGTGACGTTGTCAGACAGGAATCGTGTGCTTTACATGCGACAGATATGTTCCTGTGTGTGGGTGTGTGTTTGTTTGTGTACACCACGGTGCTGACCTGAGTTCCATGTTTCTGGCCACGGAACATTCTCTCCCAGAGCTGAGGGCCTCTTCCTCACGCTCCAGTGGTCGCTGGCCTCGCTCTGTGACTCATTGTGTTTCTCTCCTCTGATTGGCTGTCTTTTTTACTCCAGGGAATGATGTGACATGGACAGTCTCTCGTGAGATTGGAATTCCTCTCCCTGTATGTCAAGCCATGTAGAGCACGGACACTGAGTATAAAACCATGGCAATAACATTTTTTTATCATATCTCGTAAGGCAAAGTATTGTGATTGGTGACATTTTGGTCTTTTATCAGGTGTATATAACTGTGCCATGTCAACATCAATACAAATATGCAGACAATGTAATTAGAAATTAATGCAAACTATTCCAAGGGGTCAGCAGCTTGCTGTCTTCAGTCATATTTAAATCTTCCTCAGGCGTACATGTAAGCTGCCTCTCTCCCTCCAGAGCAGATGAGGCTGTCACGTGCGTCAGCTCCAAAGCTGACAGGGTGTGGAAACGCATGCAAAGATGGGGCCTCTCCCGCTTGCAAACACACTGGGATTTAAACGCAGCCAAACCACGGCTGTACAAGTTCAGCATATCTAATGCTGGACAGCAACATCTGGCACTGTGTTACTAACTTCAGCACCATGGACAGCGCCAGCTGGGGGAAGCTGCTTCTGTTAGATTTCAGAACTCTGGATAGGTCTACTAGCAGCACAGACTTTCAGAACTCCAAGCTCAGTGGACAGCGCCACCTGGCTCAGTAGTCCTGCGTTCTGTTTCGGAGCCATGGACAAGGCCAATCAGCCTAGCTGTGTTGCAGAGGGAGAGGTGTTGACAAAAGAGGAGGGTGTTATATTTCAGCACCACCCTCCCTGGACAGTGACAGCAGTTAATTGTCAAGGTGACAGAGGATTGGCAGGATATGAGGTGCCAAAGAGTGGCCTAGTCACAGATAGAGTGGTTACTCTGCCAATGTGCTGGACAGTGAGTTATATTATTATTAATAAAGGGCTAAATTTGATCATATATTTACATAATAACATGAAAGCATTTCCTGCTTAAATGTTTTTATTACATTTTCCTTTATTCTTATTTTTTGCTTTCACTCTGACGTGAAATGAACGCTCCTCTGACATCATCCTGTAGCTTTCTGATTTCTTGATACTGCTTGACAGAAATATTAGAATTGTCAGTGCCATTTCATCCTGTGACTAAACACAATTTGTAAACTCTGGTAGAACCCAGATTTTATACATATGTGATGTATTTACTAGTGTCCCTTGAGACTGGGGGCCATCCAAACATTACACAAGTGGCTCCAGGTGGCCACTCATGTTTGGATTAGAAGTTAACAGCCAATCACGTTATTGATCTGATGCACTTCTGATTCTGTGGTTTTAATTACGATGTGACTAACGATGCAACCGTTTTTCTTGACATTTGTAAATAACCACATGTGTCTCACATGTTGCTCATGTAGCATGGAAGGTTTTTAATTATGTTTTTCATTAAGCATGTTCTAAGCATGACATTTATTACACGTTTATACATGAGACATGTTTTATCAAGAAATAAATGCTTATGATGCTCCAGTCTATTAACCTCTTCCCTGAGACTTGACCAGACGGACACGCTTCACTTAATGTTTCTATTCTGGGAGTGTTAGATATACTGCACTGCTTGTCTCTGCAGAGCACCCTCAGTGCACTTTATCGATCAGAACTCATATTTGTACGATTTAACTACGTGCCGAGCCTATAAACCAAATTGGCTATATGATTCTGATTTATGGTTACATTCAAAGACCAGTCACATCAACCGCACTAAAAACGTTTCTCGTTAATCCAATGTGCTTGGATCGTTCAATGGCTTGTCATTTATCGGACACTTTCATGAATCAATGGTCCCTCTTTGATTGTTTTGCTGTTGCGTGTCATGAACATGGTAAGAGAACCTCGGTGTCAAAGAGACTCAGACGACATGAAAAGAGATTATTTATATTTGTCTTCATACATAAAAGAAGCTTTGATTTGCTGTTGAAACTTTGGTGAGATGACTTGTCGGACTGTGTATGGAGCTATTGTAGATAGCAGACACATGGAGTAGCTTGCTGTTGTAGCATTCTCAGAAATGTCACTAAAGCCATGAAATCAGCACAAGGAGAGAGAGACACACACACACAAACACTTGCACAGGTGTCTTTCTCTTAGTTCTCGAGCTGAAGAACATTCCAGCAGACATTCTTTCTCATGCCCTAGCACCCCCCCCGTCCGCCCTGTCCCCACCCAACAGTCCCTATACCCTTCTTTACCCCACTACATATGTCCCCCTAATTAAGACGACAGAGTAGCTGACCAGGGTCATTTGCATATGTGCATTAGCATAATTGAATAGGCAGGGACTAAGTGTGCTCCAGCCATGTGCTAATAACATGGCGAAGAACAACGAGAGAGGAACGTGTCCCTCTGTTTGTTTAGCTCATGCCACTGTGAACTACATCCATTCATTAACTTACTCTCCGACCTCTCTCCTTCCCTCATCCCCGTCTCTGGATCTGTTCCCCTACCAGAGGTGACGCCATGTTTCCTGGGGACATATTTGTTAGTGAGAGCAGCGCTGGCTGTGTCCAGGGACCTGGTTCTGGGTGATAGTGCCTTAGCACATGTGTTTCTGTGGACCTGCCTCTGTCGAGGACATCTGCCAGTCGCTAATTTTTCCTGCGCTGAACCGATAGAGCTGAAGGTAGGTGTGGCTGGGTGTTCGTGGAACGATTGCCCTTTCCTTGTGAAGTTGTCTTTCAGCGCTCTGACCACCGTTTCTCTTTCCCTCATTGCGTCCATCCGCTGAAAGCCTGTTGGTGACACCCGAGAGGAGGGTGACCTGTGTGTGTCAGCCAGCTGCACAGATCAAAGGCAGGGGGAAGGCACATGAAGGGAGGATGGGTGGCGGTGGTGAGAGTATGAGACAGAGAAAGAGAGAGGTGGAAAAACAGAGAGAGAGAGAGTGATAAAGATAGAACGTGAGTCGACGTGAGAGAGAATTTGCTGGAGAGAAAGGGAGTTGGGGTGGAAAGCAGGATGGATAGAGGGTAGAAGGGGCGAGAGAAAGAGGGAAAGCGAGGGAGGAATGGATGGAGAGAGATGGGGTGTAAAACTGAGTATGCAGCAGAACACTGTTGCAGCAGTACACTGCAGCTGTTTTTTTAGGTGGGGTTTGTATAAATCTGTGATCTTACTGCTCTCTACTCTCTTTCTCCTCTGTGTGATTGGCTTCTGCTATATTCACATGGGCACTTATGATGGAGTGGATGGCTTTGAGCAGGGGTCAGACTTCCACCTGACCTTCAGGATGAGGATGTTTTGAAGTAAACACACCCTTTCTTTTCAGACAGGAGCCTGTCATATGTACTCAAGGTAGTTTACGTGTAGAACCTATCGACCCCTGAGTAGCTTAGGGCCTTTTTTTGACACAACAATCATAATGGATTTGACCACCATTTTATACCAAAGACCATTTTTTGAACTCTGCTCCTTCTAAAGAGCCAGTATTGACGAGGAGCTTTGATGGAGACCCACAAGATAATGACACTGAAGTACTGAACCATTGTCCAGACCTGCATATTACATTTCTAACCCCTTTTTTTTTACATTTACAACGGTCAGTTACAGTCACCTCTCTGTTCCCTTCATGTTTTAGAATGAATTCTTCTTCTTTTTTGTTATCTTAAAATGTTTTTTAACCTTGATCTCTGACCGTGTGATGAATTGTGCCTGTGAGGATGTAGATTAATTAAGTGCAGGATAATTACTGCTCCCATCCTTCCGTTAGTGAGATGTTATCAAAATGACCCTTGCTATAGCACCATTGGTGCACTAAGGTCTCACTGACGTGTCTTACACAGCCTTACACACATTTGCATTCACATGTAAAGGCCCCAGAACTATATAAACATGGGTGACTCATGTTTCGACAATGCTTTTTCTATATTTCTGTGGGCTGTTAAGTAGGCATTCAGCATCAAAGAAAAAATGGAAGCTTTTTTAAACTGACTCTACAGTGTGAAAGAGCAGAAATAGGTCAGCCAGACTGATGGCAGCCTGCGTTGGTAATGGTTCTCTTGCATGCTAATTTACCTTCTCTTGTGCCTAAGTCTAACTTCTGAGCTTTTCCGATGGGTTTTCTAGCAATCAGTGGATTTTTGCTTCTTTTTCAGGGAGAAAACTTGAGGCTCCCCATGGCTCCACCATCGCACTTGAACTGAACATTTAAAGTGTTTAGGCTGGAAGACAGACTAATAGAAGCTACCTGCATGGAACTTAAAGCAATGTTAGGAGTTTTAGTGATAGGGGTGAGGAACAGGCAGTGTGTGTGTGTGTGTGTGTGTGTGTGTGTGTGTGTGTGTGTGTGTGTGTGTGTGTGTGTGTGTGTGTGTGTGTGTGTGTGTGTGTGTGTGTGTGTGTGTGTGTGTGTGTGTGTGTGTGTGTGTGTGTGTGTGTGTGTGTGTGTGTGTGTGTGTGAGAGAGGGGATTACATTCACAATCCTGATTATAGTCATAATATAATTTGTATGCATTATTCATCTCTACATCATCTCCTGTCCTGAAATCTTTCAAAGTCAAATGACGGTCTTGATGAAAATCCTATTTGAGCTCCAGAATGGTCTCTCCCATCTCCAGAGGATGTCTGTGACAACCAGGGTACTGGGTCCCAAACAGTGGGATGGCCTGTGTTTTCACTGTGGGGAAAGGACATAACAATGAATTAAACAACAACACTATTACCATCTGAATGCTAGTCATTATGGGCCAGCATTATACAAACTCAAAATAAAGCCGTTTTTATTTTCCACAGCACTCATTTGGAGAATGGTACAGCTTGTTTAAGACTGTGAGGAATGATTAAGGCTGGATGTCTTTTGAGAGTAATCTAGTTTTTATCGTGTCTTTCTGACTTAAGAGTAAATAATCTAACTGCCTCCTGATCTGATAAACCCATAGGATAAACTAATTACCCATGATGCAAAGGGAGTGTTACAGGTGCAAATTAAGACCAATTGAGATTATGGCTTCCCTGATCTTGATGCTTATCAAAATACATTTATGAAACACACTGCTGTCATACCAAAATTTACTAGCAATTAAAAATCCTGTATAGTATCTTCTGCTGTCGACACACATCATGGCTAATTATTGAGCTTTAATGGTTTTGTGTAATCACGGGCATATTGTAAGGAATTGTTACGTAACATGTCACATGTAACATGGATTTGCAGCAGATCTTTTTGTCACAGTGGATCAGATCTCCTGCATACCGGTTTGCAGTCGTTAGAAACAATGTTGATTGATTCATAGTGACACAGGCCAGCGTGAATACACTGACAACAAAACAGGGGTCACCGTGTACACAACAATGTAATTGGAAACAAAATGAGATGTCACTCACATTATTTCGAACATGTTTTATGTGCGTGTGCTTATGTCACTGATGTTTGAACTTAAAGCAGGTTTAACTTGTTTATTTTTGTATGCCCCATATGGTTTCACACACACACACACACACACACGCACAGGCCACACACCACACCCACCCAGACACCCAGCCGCTGACCCAGCGTGACTCTGTCCGCCTCACACGCCCTCTCCCCCCTTGAGTCATGTTTCCCCCCCATGTTGCCAGTAGCTGCCTCATCCTGCCCTCGCCCTCTTCACCGAATAACAACCTCCACTAGTCATCAACCCCAGCACATTATGGATGCTGGGTTTTTGTTCAGAAGCTGTTGAAATTTCTCCCAGCTCTGAACAATTACAGAAAATATCTGTTTTATTCTCATCACTGCTGCCCCATTTGAAGGCGTTAGCATATTCCAGTCGAATGCATAAACTGCAGTGATCAGGAAGACCCTAATGAATGTAGTGGTATTTTCCACATGCAATACTCGCTCAAATACTGACTAGTTCATGCGTTTGGTTTAATTCCTGGAGGCCATGAGAACACCAGGTTGTCACTGCAGGTTGCCAGAGGAGAGAGAGGTGACAGGAACATGCAGGAACACACTCTTCACATAATTGGTCAATTTGACAAGAGCTAATTCATTCATCAAATCACTATAAATTAAGAACAATTTAATTTTGTTTAGGATTTAACGAGAAAGTGTGGGGGGTGGGAGGAGAAATTGGGGTGGGTGGAAGAGAACAGAGTGGAATAAAGACTGGAATAAAGTTTCTACTCTCCCAGAAGGGCTGTAACCAGATAAGCTTGGTAGCATGTGCTCACAGATGGCCGTCCTCTTCCTCGTGTGGCTAAACTACTTTGTCTTCATTTATCTCGTCCTTCCAGCCGTCACAGCAAGCAGGCCGGCCCACATCCACTCCCTTCCTCTCCTCTCTCTCCCCTCCCTGGCTCTCCTCTCGCTCATCCCTGCTTCTTGGCTCTCCTTCCCCTCTCTCTCAAACCCTTCCGCTCCTTTCTGCCCCGCCCCCCCCCCTCCCCTCAGCCTCTGGCTTCCATCCATCCCAGGGAAAGATGAGCTTTGACCCCTGAAAGCCTCCACCAATCCTCAACTGTCTGAGCATGGAGACTTTTTCAGATTCTCCCGCTAGTGGTCTTATCTCTCCTGACCATGTTTACAGATCGTGTTTTTGCCTACCTTTAAAATTGCTCCCACTCCCAGAAAAGTGAAACTTTCATCCACAAGTTCACTGGTGACAATACAAGCTTCTGTATATCTATGAGGAGTCTGTCAGTGGTTGTTTTGTGAAGAGGCTGTTAAATGTATCCTTACCTAAGGATGGTTTCTTCCAAATAATCGTTAAATACACTCTCCTGGATCAAGGAGTACTATATTTGCAGGAGACATCCAGTATACTTCCAGACGCATAGCTATGTGGGTAGTTCATCATTCATCTGACATGAAAGAAAATTAGTCACACACTTCTATTTTTAAGAGCTTATTGTTACATATTCAACGACAAATGTGTAAGTGACACATTTGGGGGGTAAAGGATGGAGAACAGAAATGTATTCACACCGTGTAAGAACCGGGGTTTCCATGACTACCATGATCTCTGTAGGATAATGGGATTCCAGCTAAAGAGAGGACAAAAGAAAGAAAAGAAGGTTTCCCAGTTCACGCAACTTTAGGTGATCCTTTGAATTTCATAGCACGATGATTCTAATCCACCTGGCTTTGTCGCCTAATATACAAAGGGAAAAGTCATTTGTGGTTCAGCAAGCCTATAGAGTCAGCTGGTGTCTAGTGTGGCTTTTATCCTCACCACATGAGCTGGGGGAATATCCGAGGATAGAGCTGCTATACCAGAATGATAAACTGGACAACCATGGAAATAACGAGCTATCTGTAATTAAACACAATCTTATCTTTGGAAGGGCATGGTCTAGGTGTAACAGAGATTATAACAACTCATACTATAACAAAGAACATGAAATACTGTTTGACCGTGTATTTTAGAGCTCACAGTAGCCTGCGTCCTTTCACATCAAATTACATGTAAATATGTCTAGTTTGACAGAGCCCAGAGCTCTTTGTAATCTAATGTTGGTTTGCCGGAGTTCTCCGTTGATGTTGTTTGTTTCTGGTGGATAAAGAAATGGTGATAGCTCTTCGACTGCGGACAAGGAAGACAAAGGCACTTTGTGTTTGTCAAAATTTCCGCAAGACCAGTAAATTCTGAACATGGAACACTTGATGCATAGGCCAACATTGTGCTTCGCATTTCCTGTTTGCAATTCCATCTTTCTTAACGCTGCTGCCATTATTGCTTTTCCTGGATCATTTTAAAGCCCAAATTGATGCTGATTTTGTTGAGAGTGAAGAAGGCAGAAGCATACCGCCAAGAGATTCCTCCCAGGCGAATGCTGCGTCCATCACATCTATCTTCAGCCTGCGCTCTGACAACTGTCGGACTACAGCTCCTCACAGCCCAGCGCCAAGACAAACGACCTTATTATTGTAAAGAGCCATTCAAAAATAGAATCATGTCAAGCATGGCAAATACCTTTCCCAGGCAATATCCAGTCCTCCTATCATAGCAAAGGTAACAGCTCCTCCCAACCTCACTGTGCCATCAAAACCACATTGTGAAGAGAGAGGAGCAGCTTTTTACTGCTGTAAAGTATTATCCATAACACGCTGCTTTACTGTGTCTATGTCCGTGAATCTTGACATATCTCAGCGTGGTGTTTGTTTGTGTAAGGGCACCTCAGCCCAGGGGCTGTTTGCTGTTCAAGACTCAGACACTTGTTCCGCCCTAATGAAGTTATCCCTGTTTACCCATAGAGAGATGCCTGCTGGGCAGGACATATTCTCTGTCTGCCATGTTGGTTTACTGTGTGATCTGTGTGTCTGCGTACGTGTGCATGCATGTGTGTGTGCGTGCGTGTGTGTGTGTGTTTCTTCTGTGTTGTCATAGAGCTGACAGAGTGGGAAGGAAAGGCCAGGAACACAATGTACTCCCTTGTGGGAAATTAGTGTCCACACCCATAGTTGTATTACACAGATACTAGCAAAGATTAGTAAAGTTTATATACAAATAAAAAACTGCAATCACTTGTAATAAAACTGAACTGAATTCACTTGATGCACTTAAAAAACAGTACATAAAAACAAACGCATTGTAAATAAATAATATAGACAGCCATGTTGTGGCTAAGATGTATTTGATCGACCTGTGCAGTCAATGAAACATCTTGAATCAATCTCTGGTAGTGACGGAGGTGCATGCCCTCTTGAACTCTGAGGTTGAAAGGTCACTAATGTTTGTTGTAAATTTCATTGAATCAGAGCTCAGTGATTTGGGGCCATTGGGAAGCTGAGTTATGCTAATAGGAAACACAAGCACCAGTGCCCATTAACAAGGCTGGAAACCTTCTTCCATTTGCAACCAGCATCATTTAGCAGCATGCTAATGGCTGATGGTTGGGTACAGTCTGTACTTTAGCACAGAATAGAGATCTTGCTTAATCAAGCCAACATAACAGCTAGTCTTCTTGACATCTGGTTTGTTCTGTTTGACTGCACCCTTAGGTCAGGCCTGCTTCATCCTTTTTGTTTCTGCAGCTTGTCAACACCTGACAGCTTTAACCTTCCAGGACTGCTGGCGAGCCTTGGTCAGGGTGGATTGCCTCATGTTCTCCAATGTAGTCTGCAAAGGTTGCAGCAGGGTCAATATGGGTCCGTGTAGGAGTTTGTTATTAGCATAGAACTGAATCATGGACAATAGCTTTTGCATCACCTTCAAACCCCCATGTCTTTGCCATGGGCTATTCTTCACATTTCATGTCGACTGGATTTTTACTTCACAGACTTGTAAGTGTCTATGTCGATTCTTGTCCTCTTCAGTTGAACATTAGCACCATTTAGAAAATAGTTTGTGGGGAGGAGCTTTGAAATGATCTTTGATGGAGTAGTATTTTCTTGCTGACAAGAAGACTATAGAAAGCATGGCTGATTTTCCCCTGCCTCCCTTATGGCCAGACTAACAGCTTGTTCAGTCAAGGGTTATCAGCTGCAGATGGTTGGAGACAATAAACATGATCAAATACGGGGGTGGGGGTGTTCAGAGGCAACAGGCTTGAAAACTTGTCACCAGTTGATGCAGTAGCTTCTCCCTAATATCCGTTCATATTCTCTAGTTTTCTTTGTAGCTTTCACACACAGCATCATAAAATATAATTACCCATAATCACTGTCAAATATTATTACCCACAATGCCTCGGGAGTATTCATTGTGTCCCTGTGTCCTTTCTGTGTACATATATTCACACAAGCATCCACATATTTAGAGCTGGACCTTGTATGCTGACCGTAACCAACCCAGCTGGTCTAATGAGATCTGCACCTTGCCCCTTACTGTTAATGGCTACTATCAATCACCTGGTAGAAACCCATAGGGTGAATGGTGCTTGGGTTTGACTTAATGCTGAGGTACAGACTCCCTCTCCTCCCATCTTTAAATTACATCTAAGCCGTAATGTATCTTAATAATGATTCGTTTAGTTTACCTTCAATCAGTCACCCCGGAGAATGCAGTCCTGTTATTGAAGTAGACAGTAGGCCTTACATGGCAGGATAGACTGTTGTGAGTTGTAACTAGATTCATGTAAAGTCTTTACAGTGTGTCTTTGTGGACCTTTTTATGGATTGGCCTGCAGGGAGCTTGTGACTCCAATGGCAGTACAGACTGGCCGCTGTGAGTCTCAGTGAAACTGTTAGATGGAATCAGCAGAAAGGCCATTTTGGATCAACGTTTCATCTTTATATTATTATAGGTTAGATTACGGAAACACTAGAAGACCGGACTGTGTTCTTGACCCGTATAATCACCAGCAGCACTATGACAATGGAAAGCACATTTTTGAGGTAAAAAGATTGTCATTCTGTCTTCATGAATCTCCCTTTTGTGTAATGACCTCTCAGAACAAACAAAAAACCATCACAAAGACTGGCTGATTGAAAGGCACTCAGCTTCTTTAGGGAAAGTGACGTAACCAGCCCATCTTCACCTGAGGTCAGTGGAAAAATATAGTGCTCGTAGATAATGTCTAAAAAGGAGTGTTTCCTCTTATATAATCATCTTCTTCTTCCCCCAGTCATTCTCCTTTATCTAGCCTCTCATCTCCGTAGAATAAGGAGAAAATAGATCAAATCCTTTTGTCATGTGGTGTGTTCAGATAAAAAGGGTATTTGAAGCCCCTTGATTAGGCATTGTGAGGTCTCTTTCATATCAAAAAGGGAAATTAAAAGTTATTTAGCTCATGAACACCCATCCATATAAGAGGATTTGTCTTTATTTAAATCATTTTAATAAACTGAATCATCCTCTGGCTTGCCGGTCTGTGGTTTCCTTAGGAGTGTGATGTACTGGAAAGATGCTTTGTCTAATACTTTGTATTCCAGATGTAGTCAGGCACATTAGTGGGCTGCAGTTATGACTATGTGCTGTTGCTCCCTGCTACGGGACAAACCCCAGAAAACCTCAGCTCTTTTTCCTCATAGACCCTCAACTGGGGCTGGTAATGGTCCAATCCCAGCAAAGTTGGTTTGCCTGGAGCCAGTCAATCATTGTGTGTGTGTTTTCACCTCTCCTTGGAGCAGGAAATTGGGTCTCCCTTGCTGGGCCAGGGTGGTCAGCGGTTTAGCTAGTGGGGGTGGAGGGAGGGGGGTGTTTGGAGCAAAGGATGGAGGAAGTGGACATCTGCACTGCAGAATCTAAACATTACTGAAGGTAATACTGCAGGGTGTTTGGGATGGCCACCTCCCCCCCCTCTCCCTCCCCAGACGCTCCCCAGATCAAGGTCACACAGCTCATCTTAGCTAAGCTGAGCCACGGTGCTACGTGAATACAGCACACAGCCCTGTGGCAAAGGCTCTGCAAAGCTAATCAGAGACTCTTATCTGTGCTGGAACCTTCCAGGGATCTGGCTCTCCCCTCTGCCCCTCCCAAGAGAACAACAGAGGAGGAACAGAGAGCAGGGCATTTACTGAGGAAAAAGCTATTATGTGTAAGTCGTATGCTATGTCTTGTCTACTAGAGATGTCAATGACTTGTAGATCAAATATTGTCAGTTTTTCCGTGTTTTTTTTCCGACAGTTTTTTGGGGGTTGGAGGTGTTTGCCTCGCCTCGCTGAATGTTGGATGTTTCTGACAATCAGCTCCCAGGACTCCCGGCGTATCCTTTCGAGCACATCGTTCCGTGGTCAGGCTCCAGAGAGCCGTCGTGACGTGTGACCTCTCCAAGGACGGCCCTTTGTTCTGTTTTTCCACAGTCAGCAGGCCTTCCCCCCCTTTGATTGGCTTAGGAGACATCTGAATGACACGTCCGTCGTCACGGTGCCCAGTGAGTGCGACTGGCAGTCTATTAGACTCCAAATGGGCCGCTGCAGAGAGACTCCACGGGGAAAATATCTCTTTTCCAGTTAACCACTCTCTCCTTCTCTCCCACTGTTTACTAAAGATGAGCATTATCATAGCGGTCCACGTAGACTCCCATTGTCTCATCCTATAATTCAGATTACCAAATGCCGCTCAGGCATGCTTAATTAATTAAAAGGCTCATTTAAATTTCCCACTGTCTGGCTTTTCTGAAGACGTTCGTGAAAATCAGAGCGGAAAGAGATTAATGCAAGCGTGGTCAAACAGACAAGCGTAAACCTGTTCTTATGATTCAATTGCTTAGCAATAGTGTTTATCTGGACTGCGAGGATTTGAATCTAGAAATTATAAGAAATGATTGTACAGGAAGCCCTGTCCTGTCTGTCTGCTGCCCTGTCTGTCTGCTGCCCTGTCTGTCTGCTGCCCTGTCTGTCTGCTGCCCTGTCTGTCTGCTGCCCTGTCTGTCTGCTGCCCTGTCTGTCTGCTGCCCTGTCTGTCTGCTGCCCTGTCTGTCTGCTGCCCTGTCGGTAGGCGGGTTCACAGACGTAAAGGGAGCGGGTACCATCGTAATGGGATATGGGTGGCTGCCAGAGCTATCAAGGTCAGAACTGCCCACTCCTGACTTAGCTCTGCTCCAAGAGGGGGTTATGTAATTGGCCCCCTGATTGCTCAGTTAGACCTATCCCTCCAAGAGCAGTGTCAGACCCTGTGATCTGGCCCGGATATCAGACAGCCACAGGAAGAAAAGAAGAAAAAAAAGTGTTTCTGTGTTGCTCCTCCTCTTCAACCTCCTCCTCTTTCCCTTTGTACTGATTCTTGCAGTTCTATTCTTGTCTGCTCAACCTGTCATTCTATCTGTCCGCAGTGCAGCTAGCCCCCTGGGGGGCGCTCTTTTACTCCAGACTGAAATCCAAGTCAGTGAGCTGTTAAATGAGACTGGGGTCGATAGGAATCACATTGCTGCTGCCATTTTAAGCATTGTAATTGGAGACTGCCCAGGCAAGATTTTCGTTTTTCTTTTCTTTTTTTTTCTTCTATTTTTATCATCTGGATGTCAATAGTTGTAGTTAACAAAACACTAGGATGCCAAGACACCCTTTGGCTTTAAAAATGCACTCAAGGTAGGTTATTCAGGAATCAGCAATCCATGGGGTGTATTGAGTTTTTGTTTTTGTCTACACAACCATTGACATTCCAGAAAGGAGACTGTAATTGTATTTCTATTCATGCCCTTCCCTTTCATGATGAGCTTCCACAAAGCATCAGTTGCCAACATTGCCAGGCTTCTTTGCAATGCAGAATGCAGAATGCTGTACCAAAGCAACCGTTTGATTTGAAGCCCTTTGAAATCGTAATGCCAGCACTTAAGTGTTGATGGAGAGGCTTTCGAGGTAAACCAAAGGCTCAGCGAGTAGCCTGGACAGACTGGCTTACAGGGATGGGGAGGCGATGGGGAGGGTGGGATGGGGGTGTCTGATCCACTGGGACATGGTGATGTATCATTCGAGTCCAAGTCACTTTCCCACATTCACACTCATTCATTATGTTTCCTCCATGGCTTTGGTCAAACATGACAACAGGGTAAAACGCATGTACATAACAAACTTATTTAATTTCAAAATGGCTAGAAAGTAGGTAACCATTGTTGTGAAGCCACCAAAAGAGCAAATATCTTGAAGGAGAGGTGTGTGAGAGAGGAACAACAGGTGAGTGATAAGAGGCTGCTGTCCAAGGCTCCATCAGACATGTACTGTAGAGAGGAGAGAGGAAGGGAGGAAGGGAGGAAGGGACAGAGCCTTCACACAAGTTATTTTCTGGCTGTCAGTTCACATCGGACCGAGCAGGACACACAGCCACTCAGACAGCGTCAACTAGCTTAGCATCTATCGTATATGTGAACCAGTGAGTGTATTGTTCTACTTTGCAGTGCAGCCGCCAAAACTCTTCTGCTTCCCTATCTCTCTTATCTCTGCATCCTGCCATCTCAACAGGAAGGGCTGTATTATTCAACAGCAATTCCTACCCAATTTCATGCTTGCCTACTGTTTGATCCACAGCCACATCTGCCGGTAATCTTTGCCAGCGGTAATCGGATCCTCTGATAGTATTTATTTGGTGTGTGTCAAG
Organism: Neosalanx taihuensis; assembly: GCA_030340665.1. Lineage (NCBI taxonomy): Eukaryota > Metazoa > Chordata > Actinopteri > Osmeriformes > Salangidae > Neosalanx > Neosalanx taihuensis. The sequence goes on from CM059307.1 coordinate 3,121,333, forward strand.
CGATGTATGTTCAGTATGGCCGATGCACTGTAGCGCTTCTGTGTCTTTGCCCTGTCATAGTGTCTGTGGTGTAATCACATCTGGGTCAGCGCAAAGGAAGAAACATAAAAATACTTGTCAACACAGTGAAGCAGAGAAGGTGACTTTCTTTCACTTGTCATCTATCACTCTGTATCTCTAGTTACCTTTCCTTATTTTTATTTCACCCTGTCACTCTCTCTCTCTCTCTCCCCATCACCCTCTCTACCCATGTCACCCTCTCGCTCTTGCTTGCTCCCTCTCTTTTTCTCCAACTTGGGGATATGTCAAAACAGCCGCTCACTTGCAAACAAGAGACCTTGCTCTCCCAAATGAGAAAATCTCAACTTGAATTAATGCGGTGTCAGTGAGGCCTGATGGCACCTGGTAAACACTGAATTATTGTTCCTCTTCTCTGCCGCTCATTTCAGTGTCACCCTCACAATGTTATCTCGAAAGCCCCCATCACAATCTATGAGTTTGATTTGTATAGTTCTCTGATTGAAGTATTTGGGCTCATGCTTTAGTAACTGGTTTGCCACTGTCAATCAGCAGTGATGACATCTAAAGGTTCTCTCTATCAAACAAAAACACTATTTCTTTCAAAGGACAGAAAAGTTTAGATGGGCAAATACTGTTATACAGCATCACTGTTTTGTAGGTATTTACATTTCTCTTACGTAATTGCTGTAATTACTTTTCTAATAACAATAGAATTGCTGACCAAGGTGGAAAGTGTGTGTGTGTGTGGGGGGGATATAGCAAACTTTCCTGGATGTTGTAAACAGGTGTGTGGGTGGGAAGTACTTTGTAAGCAGTTAGATATGCTGAGAGCAGTGATCCCAGTGGAGAGAGGGATCATCAGTGGGAAGTGAAAGCTGAAATGAGAAACAAAGAGAGACGGAGAAAATAGGGGGGAAAAGCAGAGCAGAGAAAGAGAGGATGAGATGATGAGAGAGAGAGAGAGAGAGAGAGAGAGAGAGAGAGAGAGAGAGATGGAGGTCCATCTACAGAAATGTCAACAGAAAAAAGCCAAGAGAGAGCTATTTGATCAGCATGCACTTTACCACCCCTGGCAAATGCCCATAAACAGCAGAGATTGGAGTGAGAGTCAATCCCTGGATGGAATTCCAAGCACCCTCTCCCCTCCATATTTATCATCTTCATCATCCTTTTTCATCCAACTCCATGACTCTAAAACAAAAACAAAAACATGTTGTCCTCATCAACACTTGATTCCCTGTCTCTCTTCTTGGATATGTGTACACCCTCGTGTAACCCTCACCTCAGGCTGCATTCACCCTCAGCTGAAGCTGAGAGACGAGCCACATCCTGAGACACTGAGCATTGCGACACCGCTGTCACCTCGGAGATGAGATGCCGCACAGCCGCCAGGAGCTGTGATGTGTTTCCTGTGGTAACTAGTCTCCTATCCACAGCAGTCCTTCAGCCAAACTTTTCATGTGTGTAAATGTCACTGCATATGTTGGTGTTGGAGGCCAAGTGTGGCTGAACTAGGAATATATATAAATATATCCCGGCTCCTCCATGTAGAGAGCCTGGAGGGCAGTTTGTTTTTTAGCAGCTCTGGTGACATCTATTTTGATGTGGGCACCATGAAACATGACAAACAGTGTGCTGTCAACAATCTGGAGCGTTGAACTGTTGCACCTGCTTACTGGCCTGGAAGCAACTACTCTAGGGATTTGGGAACTTCCTGTTTCCTGTCACTCATCCTGTGAGGGGTGGAAATTAATAGCTGTTTGATTGTTCCCAGCCATTCAGATCGGGGATAATATAACCAGCCGGGTGTGTTTGCCCATGCAGAGGAAATGACTAAGATTGGCCAAGCTAAAGTGTGCTTGAGTTGTGATGTCATGCTGGTCCTCTCCCAGGATAGCTATGAACACGACTTAATTGCTGTGTTTCAAAAATTATTCATTGACTCCAGCCTGCATCTGAAAGCCCTCCAGACTCCAGTGGGTTTCCTCAACTATCAGAACCCCTGTCAATCCTGCCTCCCACCTCACCAACCTGCTGCCACCACCCCCTCACCCCCAGCCCCACTCACCCCTCAGCTAATGCCCGACCCTCAGGCTTTTCCTTGCTCGTCAGGCTGATCGCAGTAGACACCAGGCTCGGCAGGGTCTCCTATATTAGCCGCCAGTAACCTCCCACCTCCCGACCTGTCCCCTTCGGTTTCCCAGCAAGCCTAGCATGCAAACCAGAATGTAGCTGCAGAGCTTTTGTCTGTCATAATGGTATCAGTCGAACCTGATGGTAGGAAGCTATTCAGCTAGAACATTACCGCTTTGTTCTCTGTTGTTGTCTGCTATTTAAGAGCGGAGGGTGGTTGGAGAGTAGAAAAACAATGGACTGCCATGGTGTTTTGGAAGTGTGTGTTTGTGTGAGTAATATATGAGTAATGGACCCTCATGGCTTCAAAAATGAGAGAAGAACCGTGCACCAAACACTAACGCCAAAAGACGTTTGTGTTTTCTTAGCGGAGCAACATGCTCCTTGTGAAAATATGCTTTACAAAGAAATACGGTTAAGCGGCTCACCGTGACACCCACCTAGACTATGGGTGGTGAGAGGGGACAATAGAGAGGTGTGAAATCCCCAGCTGTTAACATGAAGAGTTAGACACCTAGGAACACAGTGAGGAGGGGGCTTCCTGCTGCCTTCCATACAAACCCATTACTCTGAATCCTGGAGACTTCCTCACAGGCCATGATCCTGTGAAATGACAAGATTGACCCCCACTGGTCCTAGATAGACCTCCCCCCATCTGAGAGCCCTAAACCCCCTCAGAAGCTACTCCTCAGGCCCCTTCTACATAACACCACACACTTTGAAACTAGCTGTCAGATTCATTTTTCAGCCTGCTGGCTGAGGCCATTGCAGAATTAGTGAGATGAATAGACTTAACCAAGTTACAGAGGACCAGGGGTCCCCTCTGTGAACTCTCAGGAATTGACAATATAAGAGAACGTTTTGGAATGCTGCTTAGGCCTCAATGTTTATATGCGGAAAAGGCTCAGCTGTTTCCTAGCTTCCCTCCTTGCCTCAGAAGCAGTAATTGAATAGCAGTGAATCTTTGTGTATTGGCTTAATAGAGCTGTCCTGGCCTGGTCTTAAAGCAGGGTTAATAATTTGTTTCCAGTTCCATTACCCCTTAAGATTGCCTGTAGGTGAGTAAGGAGGCTGGGCTGTTCTGGGGGAGAAGTGGGACCAGGGGCTCACTCAATCCTCTCTCATCTACTTCCTTACACTGCACACTGCTCCAGAGAGAAGCTTTTTCAAGGTATATTACATCCGTGTGTGTGTGTGTGTGTGTGTGTGTGTGTTGGGGGTGGGGGGGTGGGGTATGTGGATTTGTCTTTGTGTCAGTTATGCACTCAGCTCTCTTATGTAAGATGGCGAGGCAGTGTCTCATTCTGTGTTAATGACTTAAAATGGACTGTTTTTTAATGCATGTTCTCCTCTTCAAAACAAAGAGTGCATGTTGCAAACAAGAAAAGACAGAAATGTCTGGAAACACGGCCCCCAAATATGCTTGATGGGGGAAGAAAATGCACATGTTTAGTTATTTTGTCATTACGAAACAAATCCAACTAAATAGAAGTCGTACAAATGGTGCATTTTGCACATCTGAAATGCTTACTTAATTGGCAGACATTAGTTTTGTAATTTTGTATGGGTGTCTTCCAGCTGCATATCTCTGTGGTTCGTTATAATGGAGTTAATTGTTTGATGGAGTGCCTCTCTTGTGTTCCTGCAAACGAACGCCTGCTTTCATTTACTATATTCTTTTTTCAATCTCTTTTAATTTATTGTAATTACGTTTTTACGGTTCCCTTTGGATCCAAACAAATGTCCTCGCTTTAGTTATCAGTTTATTCTTGACTGTTTAAAGCAAACTGTCTCAGAGCAGATTAGCTCTTAACTTGTACAAAAATTACAGCTTTCAACTGTAATCAAGACCAGGTTTAATAAAACCACCTTGAAGCCTTAATCAGCTGTGTGATTCATACAGTATCATTGCTGTTAAAACCTAAGACCTAAAACCTTCTGATCACTAGTCCAACGCCCTAGCCACTCAGCCACGTGACATAATCCCATATGGTGGAAAGAAACCCTATTTTTCTGACAGCAAAATGTCCCTGAATTCTCTCATGAGCTCCCTGAATTCATACAGAATACAGAATGGAAGCATACATGTGTCACAGCTTCCTCACACATGATGAAGATGCAAGACGATTAGTCACAGTTACCTTCTAAATCTGGCTAACCAGGTTTGATTATTGAAACTCGTGGTGCGTGCATCATGTTCTAAGATGCAAGTGAAGAAAGAAAAAATGCTGTGTTCCTCCTATCCTATTCCCCAAGGTGACTTGTTTGAATGTGTTTTTTCTTGTGTCTTAGCAGCGCTGAACAGCTCTGTTTTCCCTCACAGCTCAGTGGTACCATTCCAAATGACTTGGCAGCCTTGTAATTTCCTCAAACAGCATGGGCCACAAAACCCTGTCCGCTGCATGAGCCGGATAGAAATTGGAACATGCTGAAGAAAGACCTTGGCGTGAAAGCTGCAGGTCGTCTGAATGTGAACCCGGGTAGTGGTTTAAAAAGAACATTTCTCTATCAGTGTGCTAACTCCAGATCCATCAGTTAGTATATCAATGCTCAAGCTCTCTTTCTTTCTCCCGCTCTCTCTCTGTATCTCCCCATCTTGTTGTTTCTCTCTCTACATTTATTCCTTTTAGCAGACGCTTTTATCCTGAGCATATATATATATATATATATATATATATACACACCCCTTAGAGGTAGTTTGAATAGCTGGGGAGAGGAGTGAGGCAGTGTGCTGACCCATTTCCTGAAGATGTGGGGCTGGGTAGGTGCTGGGCACAGTCGCTGTTGGGCATGGGTGAGCTGGAGACCCTGCTGGGCCATCTGGAAGCCATGTAATTGGGTAGGGCTTTCACACCCGAGTGACACAACTCGGAAAAAAGATCCAAACAGCAGGACAGAGGAATAAGAGGAAGAGACAACATTCAGCATCTGGAGGAACAGTTAACGGACAATTACAGGGAAAAATTTGATCTGGTTTCAAAACAGCCTTTTATTTTATTTTATTCTTTTATTTTTCTCTCCTTTATCTGATCTATCTTTGATTTTGGGATGTTGATTTGGAGATTTTTCCGGGTTGTGACCTGACATTTTAGCTGAGCTCGTTTTGCCCACAGTTGAAAGGCTGGATAGATGTGATGTGGCGCTTTCCCCCTGGAGTGTGGAGGACATGTTGGTGCATGGTTGCGTGAGCCTGTGCTCTGAATAACAAAATGGCTGCATTGTGTTGAAATGGCAGCATTCAATATTTTTTACAGCGTGCATTGGCAAACTGATGTTATGCATTATTTAGGACTGGTTAGGAAAGAGTTCCTAATGAAGAGAGGATGAAAAGGCATGTATTGACTTTGTGTTGAGAGAAACGATTGCTATGGTGATGGTGACGGCCCATGGATAAAGGGGTACGCAACGCAACGTTCATGCTTCCATGAAAGCAAATGAGCTCACATCTTGCCTTAATGGTGCTTTCTGTTTGAAAGGCCTCACAATGAGATATCCATCCAGAGTCTAGGAGATAGGGACGAGGTGATTATTAAAGACTCGCAGACAAGTAGTCATTAGGATGGAAATACCACTCGACATGGAATTGCAAAATCTTGTGTGAGAATGAGCCTTGAAATGACAGACATGACATACTCAGCTGGAGGTCTGCTGCATGGTAGTTAGAACAATAGTAGTTGCAATGCCATTGGACAACTTCCCATAGTGGTTTTCCCTTGACTAAGGCAAGCAAGCAACATCAGAATGGATGTTAAGTTTTCTTTAGTTGAAACTTATTTAGTCTCTCTTTCAATGGCAGATACACAGGTGTTTTTCTAGAGTGCGATTGTGTGCTGGCTGTCACTAGCTGATAAACCGCATAGCATGTCTTCGTCATTGAAACTGGAGCCAAGGAGGCTGTTAGGTGAGTGTTAAGTAAGTGTTAGAAGCACAGCTGGGTAAACCAGGATCTAGCGTGCATTCACAGCAAGCTCTGCTAGGACAGCTGAGGAACAAGAGTGTTAGCAGATGCCACTTGACATGAAACAACAGGCTTGTGAATGCCTGAGAAGTGTTCGAGCAACATCGAACACTCAGACGCAAGACTTGTGAATGCTCTGCTCTCTCAATTAGACTGATGATATGGGGGGAGAACCAAAGATAATCTGGCCTTTTGTGGAAATCGCTAGCCAGATGAACTGTCTCTGTAACAAACCAAAACCAGAGGCCAATGCAGAGCTAGGGGAGGCTGAACACTGGGAAGTAGAGAAGGACATTGCGGTTCTGAACATCTTAAAAAGAAGATAGTTTACTTTTGGCATCATTTCCAACCAAGCCATGGCAATAAGAATTTCAGACCTTCCAGAACGAATGCCTTATTGTAAAGGAAGTTTTCTCCCAAAATGTTATCTTTTGCCAGAGTTCTGTCAGGCTAGCTGACTTCACAGCCTTTCTCATTATGTTTGCAGTGTCAAAATCAGGCCATCTGGGGTCTTTATTTGGTGAATAATGGCCGAGATGAGGTTGTAATCTCTGCCAGTATGACAGCAGACCACATACAAGGAGTTGTAAGCTTTGTGTCACTGAAATTATGTACGGATGCAACTTTATACTTTCTCAAGTCATGAACCCCATATTCTACAGTAATATGGATGTTGCTGCATCAACTAAGCCATATAAAAGACATACATCCCTACAGTGGTCTTAGTGACGAAGACATGGATCAAGAGTAAAACACATTTGTCACCTTCAGCTGCCTGCTTATATGTGGGGTTTTCCACAGTGTGAAGGGATAAAGGAGGCTACTAGCCTACAGAATTATTTGCTCGTAGCCCCATGCAGGGAATTTGTGTTTCACTACTGCTGGTGATAAATGGAGGAATAATAGATATTCTATTCAATTCATTTATATTCTACTCATATTCTATTGGATTTGCTGTTGGTGTGTGTGTGTGGGTGGGTTTAATAGAGAGAGAAGTAGGGAAATGGAGAATGAGAGAAGGGAGATGGAGAATAAGAGAAGGGAGAGAGAGAGAGAGTAGCATGTGCCTGAAGCTGCTGCTTGTCGTTAGGAGGTTGCAGGATCGTTACGGACCTCCAGGTGAGGTTTACTCAAGCTCAGCCAGCAGCTGCTTCTCTCTGGCTCAACCATTCCTCTCTCTTGGTCTCTGTTCCGTTTTCTCTCACTCCATCTATCTCTGCGTCTCCTGTTTCTCTCTCTCTCTCTATTTGCTCCCTCTATCACCATCTTTATCTCTTTAGGTATTTTTTTGTCCCATTGTTCAACGTATAACGTCCCCTCCCCTTCTCTGTCTCCCTCCTCCTTGTCTTTTCTGCAGCATCTGCCTGGCTGGCCAGCACCACCAACATGACTGAGAGTCGAAGGGAAGCCTTAGCGGCGGCCCCCATGACCACCAGCGCCACCGCCGCCAGCGCCAACGCCACTGAACTGACAGGGTTGGGCGCAGGCGAGAAGGACGAGGCCTTCTCCAAACTTAAGGACAAGTTCATGAACCAGCTTAAAACCATCCCACGTGAGTAACAACAGTGACTCGCTGTCAGGCGCCTGGAACTTTAGTGGAGAATCGTCCTTGGACATTCTTGGACGTTCTTTGAATATAATTGATAAAACAAGGGCAAGGCCATTGAACGGTACTGTTAAATACCAACTGTAGAGTTTGAAGAGGAGGAATTAATAAGTGCTGCTCAGGGTTATTTCTCTTTATCCTTTAGTTCTTTCTTTCTTACTTCCTCTCTCACTATCTCTGCCTTTTAATGCATAAACGAGAAAGCTAATGGATTTGCTTTCAGCTTTCTTTTTAAGTGAACAGTCTTTCAATCAACACCCATCTTCCTGAGAGACAGTACAGTCCTGCATAGCTGTCGACCTCTTGCTAATGTTCTGCCCTACTGGTTGGAACATCTATTTCGCCTGCAGCATCTGCACCAGACAAAAGTACACGAGTGTTCTAACCCCTCTTTTGGAATAATGCTCGTTGCCTTGATCCAGTGACTGTGCCATTCAGCTGAGTCCTAAATATAGACGTATCCGTTGGCTCATGCGGAAGTAATTCCCATGTCATGAAATGGCGTCTGTGAAAAGAGGCCCATCTACAGTTTTTTTTAATGATGCCAGTTGTCAAATTACTTTGCTGGGCTAAGATTTGTAAGCCAGCTAGTCTGATAAAGGATTTCAGTTTCGCCATCTGGGGAGGATCATTTAAGGCAACAGTTTATTTGCTCTGGAAAATCAATTTCAGCTTTGATGGCCCATGGCTAGTAATAGTGAATGGGGCCCTTTGCTCCTCTGGCACCTGATGCACCCTGTATTCTGGACAGACCAGACTGATGTTACAGAAGAGCATTGGAGTCCTTCTGGGTGGGTTTTTAGCTGTGAAAAACAGACAGTATGAGAACTTTTGTTGACTAATTGTACTCCCACTTTGAGTAATTAACCTGACTCTATATAGAGAGCTACCAAGACTCACCCCCCCCATCACCCATTGACAACCCCCCCCCCCCTCCCCCCCCCGCCCCCCCACACTCCCCACCCCCCTTTCCTCCCTTAGATACTGGGGCATCACAGTATTGAGTTTTCCCCTCCCAAATGCCCACCCCACTGATCCAACGATTGCACACTAACAACCAAGTCATTAGGCTTTTACCATGTTTCACCTCTCTCCCTAATTATCACATTGTGTGATGTGGACAGCGGCTAAATAAGGGGTTTCTGGGTACGCCTCAGACAGAAATGCCCACGGAGAGCGTCCCAAAAAAGCCAGTCCATTACAGTGGGGCTTAAATTACTGTTTTTGCTCAGGCTCTTAGTCAAAGGCAGTGACTCTCACCCTGCACTGCTGCCAAGCTCACGATGATGACAGATGCCTGAAGGACTGTCTTTGTGAGACTCCGAAAAACATCGATACTCCCTGTGAGTACCGGGACAGAGCGTTGATGAAGGATACGTGAGAGGGGAGGAGACGCGCTCGCCTGTGACGGCCTGTCAGACCGTGGCAAATTATTCCCGCTGCGTTTATCCACTGCAGGCTGTCCTGAGCTCGGATGGTGTCGGGTGCGATGCATGAGTCTGTCATATTACGCCATCGTGGTTCTGGGTCTCTGGTGGGCTGTGATAATAAGGATCTATAGACAAAGCTCTGAGGGAAAGATCTCTCTCCTACTCCATCTGTTGGTCGAGGGCTCCTGAAGAGAATATCGCTTTAACAAAGTCAGGAAAACTGCTGGAGCCTCATTTGAGCTCAGACAAACTCCATTAACTTATCTCATATGGATGTATTTTGCCACTTTGTATTATTTCTCATTTTGCTTATTTAGAAGCAATTTCTCGCCCAGCAAGTGCCTATCCAAATAAACATTTATTTTGAAGGATGGGCCGTGAATCCCCTGATTTAAATGTCACCAATCACATGCTGGTTCGCACACACACACACAGATACAGAGGACTGTGATCATGACTGTGTGGTCACTCCCCACGGTGCGCTTGCCCTATTCCAGAGAGGTGTCCTGTCACAGAGGGATGTCATAATGAATTTGTCAGCACCCTCACTGAGCACCCCACGACTCTACTTTCAATGACAATTAACCTCTCAGCACTGAGTCCGTTTAATCCATAACACCAGGCCCACTAGTCATTACTGTAAATAACACTGACCTGGTATTGACATTTAAAAAAATGACTCCTTAGAGTATGATTCAGGCTTGTTGTTACAGCGACAACATTTGTTATTTCCGATTATGTCGATTATCCAGTGGGCTACCTTTTTCTGCCTTTTTTGTTTTTTTCAGTTCATGGTTGCACCAACCTCCAAATTCAGAAATCCTCAAAAACCTTCTTTTATTTGGTTATGTTTGATGGCGCTCAGAGAAAGAGAACAAACTTAATTAGTGGGGATTATTCTGGTGGCTCACTGGAGCCAAACTCAATCTCCCATATCTCCCTTTGGCTTCAGTTCTACTTCCTCTCCCTCACTTTGAGCTGAGAGAGAGTGCTTTCCATGATGCAACAGGAGTGACTGAAGAGACCAAAGCCAGCTCCCACATAGAGCCAACATCTGACAGATGGGAAGTGTGGACCTTCGAGGGAGTCCCAAAGCTCCAGTTCATCATGCCCTTGCACCCCTGGCCCCCTGCCCCATACCCCAAAAGCCCTACCCAACCCCCAGCCCCAGCCCAAGCTAGGCAGAGGTTCATGTCCAGCCCCACTTCTTTGATCACATTCATTGTACAAACGTACCAGCTGGATCGATATTCTTCACAGCTAGCAGCAAGATGTTTGGTCCTTACACCATTTCAGTCGGTTGATAACTAGTGGTTTCGTAAATGGTTATCAAAGCCCTAATGGGTGCCATTGTCCCATACAGTACCACAGGACCCTGCTGTGGTTGTTATTGTCTTACTTGAACACACCACAGCAGGACAGGGCAAGTATGAGCTTCTGCTCCTACTGGTATAACAAGACCTAAAGCAGAGGTTAATTGACCAACAGGGTGCTGTCACATTCTATTAACGGGATTTTCCCTTGTATGGTCGACGTTAACTCACATCACAATCACACAGAACCCTCCTCCTACTCTTTAATTTATAACTGTAAATTTGAACAGCTTCCCTAGTCATTAAGCCTGAAATATTCCCTCAAGTTGTATCCCCAAAACAAAAAATAAAAATAAGATGGTATTTTTCAAATGCACTCATTCGGACTCGTATTTATTAGAGCATTTGAGCATCCCTCTCATGTTCTCTGTAGTAGATAGGGTTGAAATCCTCAAGGCCCAGTCCACAACATAGTGGAGAGTTAATTCTGCTAGAGGGCATTCTGTTTCAGGTAGCAAAGACAAGACCATCGCTTAAATGTTGAGAATTTTGTTTCTGTTACCCAGACCAATGTGGATATTGAAAATATAAGGGTGTAACACAGGGTGTTTGGTGCAAAACCAAAGTCCTCCCCAACTCTATCCGTGTTGTGAGGTTGTCTGGAAGGGATGCAAAAAATGAAAGGTTTGGGTTAAAAAATACCTCACTGGCTACCTTCCAATCAAATGGCTGCTCCCTAGCAGAGCTGGCCAGTTTCAGCAATGAGCAGAAGGACCCTGCTGTGTCCTTGAAGACTGCGGGAAGACAGCGAATATGGCTGATCAGGCGCTAGTTGGTATGCACAAGTCAGCCAAGTAGGAGTCCCATTGTGTGCTCGATCGCTTTGGCTCCTTTTAACACCCCACAGCAAAATGCTTCTAGCTATGCTATAGAAGATGTGTGAATAGGCGCTCTCGCGACTGCGTGAGCGTTGGGCTTCAGCAGCTACTGCAGAGGAAAAAACTCCCTTTTACTTTTGCCGTTGTGTTTGGCGGAACGAAAGATAACCACTGCTTAAAGTTGAAGTATGACATACAGGCAGGCTTGGTTTTTGAGAGAGAGAGAGAGAGAGAGACAGTTACACAATAACGTTAATTAGATGATGCTTTCATTGCTTTCAGGGACACACAGTCTTTTAATTAAATGGGCACAAAACTGTCTTGTAGTCTCAGACACATGCTTGATAGAGAAGATTAGCTTTGCAATATTACATTACATTCCACAGCATGAGGCTAAGCGCTGCTTCACTAGTTAGAGTTTAGTTGAGAAGTTGAGTCACTGTGGCAAAATTGTTTGGCAGATTGTTCTTCATGATGCACCGTAGAGTTTCATCACTATGCAGTTTGCAGCATCCAATAATGTCAGATTCCGCTAATATAAATCGGTCCATTTACTTAGACTTAAACAGGGCCATCATCACGTTAGATATATCTGCCTTATCCAAGCTTTCTTTTGAGAAAAAAAAATGTCCATGCCTCACAGTTCCTTTAGTTGGACGGTAGCTTATCAGTGCGACTTTCAGGCAGTTTGAAATACGAAGCTGCCACATTTCCGACACTTCCATTAAAAGATAGTCTTCCTCGCCAGTGTGCGGTAAAAATGGGCAGTGAAACAGGTGGAGTTATGGTGTTTGTGAAAGGATGCTGTCTCTGCCCATTCCCTCTGCCGTGGCCAAGGTGAAAAGTTCTCATTTGGTTTCCAAGCAGTGACCTTGGGGGGAGCCTCGGGTGCCAGGGTCAAATGAGAGCATGGATGACTACCATGTGTCAGAGAACATGGAATTGTTAGTGTCTGGATATGCCTGAGGAAGTATGTTTGTCTGGACATATATAATGAATGTTGCGTACATCTTGTTGACCCTGCAAACTTGGTGCTGAAGCCATGCGTCTTTCAACACTGTGTCTATTCAAGCAGACCCACAGCTCTCTGTGGACAAAGTGAGTCTGATCCTTTTCAGAGGATCGGATCTAATTCCACACCAACCAGGCAAGGCCGAGGCTGTGAATCCTAAAGTTGTTTCAGAGCATCGCTCATAGTTTTCCCTTGAAGGAGAGTGCTTATTGATTTTGTCAACAGACCATTGATTTTCCCCCTCCATCTCCGTGTAGATCTCAAAGAGGGAAAGGCTCCACCCTAGTCCTGACCTGCTAAAGCCCATAGGAGAAAAAAAAAAACACTAATATACTTCTTCTTTGATGGTTCTTTCTAGTGGCCTGTAGATATGAAGTCTTCAAAACTGTACTGGAAGCCAACAAAAAGAAACGTGGATTTACTTCATAACTTTATTATTCTGTTTTATTTCCATCTTTCTATATCATTGACAGATATTTTGGCATTATTAAGAGTGATTGCAGTTGTGTAATATGTGGTGGTTTGAGAAATCCCAGACTGAATCTCCCAGATGTATCTTCCATGAACATCCATCCCACCTGTTGGGGAGAATGCTCCTCTGTCTCATCAGAACAGGACGGGTAATAGATACCCCAAAAAGCCCCCGGCTCACCAAATTGGCTCACCGTTGCTTGTAGTAAATGTTGACACATACACGGTACCAAAATGGGCTTGTTTGCGGATACGTCTGTGTCGCGTTCTGCTGCATGAAGGTGTGGCTGACCAGGTGTTTGATGTTTTACGAGCAGTCTGTCTGAGGTGGTGTTACTCTCCTCATTATGGCCAGCACATCCAGGCTGTACAACATCCCTCTGATATTTCTGGAGTCCAAATAGAGCCAGCAGGCCCATATTTATGTGGTGTGTGTACGTGCTGTGTGTACGTATGTCCATGTGTGTTCTTGTCTCGCACATCCACAAACACACACGTACAGCCTGGGTCTGTTGTTTAGATAGGCGTCTCAACGTTTGGCAGCAGGCTGTTAGTGCCATGCTGCACCAGCGACTGGAGCGCCTTCCTGTCCGATAGTGACAGTGCTAACTTCTACCCTGAACTGTCCTATTTAGCCCTGTCAGACCCTTACAGAACCTACAGTAAAACACTGTACTCCGAAGGCTCAGTAAGCCTCACCAGAGGAGGAGGAAACAAGAGGGGAAAGGCTTTGAGTGAAACCTTACGCAAGCATGTGTGGGGGGGAAGTAAGCCTTGTACCTTTGGTGCAACACCAAATGTATAATTAGGGATGAATCTGAGACTGCTAAAGTGTAAGCCAGAACACTTCAGAGAGGTGTGTCAAACCAATTAACACAGTCACTGGTGGTGAATCATTGACTCGACACAGTCATGGTACAGTTGATACCCTTCCAAACAGACCCTCCAAATTACTGCACCTCTCACACCCAACGAGCACCATGCCAGTGATTGGCGTGAAAGTGTCAGTTGTCTGAGAATCTTTTGTTTAAATGGCAAGTGGAAAATGCCAGCATCTGTTATTTCCACTAAATTGGCCGTGTGTTTGCTCAGACATACAGACGTTCTTCTCAGCGGCGCCGTTTGTGTTCGAAGGAGGTCGTTAGAGAGTCCTTGTTTGGATTGGAGAGAGTTACCCTAACGTTGATCAAAGGGGATGCATGCTGATCCTCCGTGGCTGTACTCCAACCATGTCAGTGTCTAGGACACCAATGAAAATCGATGGAGGGAGATTGTGTTTGGCTGTTTTGTTAGACCTGATCAGGGTCTTGATCTGCAGACCTGGGAAGTGACTGTGACCTCACTTTGAAGTGGTTGACCTCTAACCCCTGTTCCCTGCATGTCCCCTGGTTTGCAGTGCCATCATGGGCCATAGTTTCCATCGCCTTTGTGGCGGTCATCCTGGTCCTCACCTGCTGCTTCTGTGTCTGCAAAAAGTGGATATTCAAGAAGAAGAACAAAAAGAAGGGCAAAGACAAGGGCAAGAACGCCATTAACATGATGGATGTCACCGACGGGGCCAAGACCGAGGTACTGTCTTTGATCTTCTGCCAACAAGCACCCCTGTGACACATTTACAGAAGCAAATTATGTTGCTTCTTGAATATAGCTATGTAATTGGGTACCCTGATGATAGTATTTATAGTTTTGTTGATTCTAGTATAGTGCTAGGATTGACAGGAACGTAGTCTGCATTTTTTACATGTAGACAAATTTAATTGACTGACACATTAATTTACAGTGCAGTTCTTGGCATTACCTGTTGCCGCAAACACTTTATTATGGTGTACTTTACAATTAGCACATTTATGCACACACAACTTTTGTTGACACTGTCACGTGTAAGACGACACCTCACCATTTACTCTAATTACAGGACTGTGAGGAAGCCTGGTTTTAAACATTGCAGAAAGACATTTTAAATCTCTTACTTATTTCATGTTTTATTAATTTTTTGTTCTTAGTTCTTTTTTATGTAACACTCAGTCAAGTCTTTAAGAGATTACTAAGTATGGAATTCTATGGTATATTATGAAGTGGTATCAACCCAGAGAAATGACGTTGGCTAATCACAAGTGAAGGGGAGTAAATTGTTCGAGACCTCCCTTTCAATTGCTCAAAGACGATATGGCACATGAACACTTTAACCTCAGTTAGTATACTAATTGCCTTAACAAGGATTCTCACTACAGCCCCCCTTAACGGAATAATTGACAATGTCTGTTTAATTTCCAGTCTGTCCACGCCAGCATCACTTACATTATGAAACACTAATGTTAAGTGAGAGAAGGTAGGCTGATTCAGCGGAATTTAGCAGCAGCATAACAACTGTCCCACTAAAACAAATCTGTTCTCAGGTTTCTTTACATCTGACAGCTCTGAACAGTTAATGTATGGACTCATCATATACTATTAGCTCATTATCAATTTCAGTGTCAACTTTGTTGATATGTTATTGGTTAAGGTAGCTTCTTGTTGGGTTTAGTTCAAGTGGGAAATCTAGACCTTCAAGAAGGTGAACTAGATTTCTGATTATCCCGAGCCACCCTGTGAGGCTCTTGATCGCTCTAAATGACCAAGACTACCTAAACAAGTCCAGTGCTCGCCAGTGCGCATTAGCTATCGATCTATTTAGCTATCCTTCAAAGGAAAGCCATATGACAAAATACTTCAGTTTCATAACATCCCACCTCTCCTATTGGACGTAATCCCTGAAGGCAGAGCCAGCAGCTCCGCAGGCAAGCGGTCATTTCTCCTGGTGTGCCTCAGAGTGTTATAACTCCTGTGTGTGGTTGTTTTAATTTGTTCTTCTCCCTTCTATGTCCTCCTTATCTGTGTTATGTCTGATGACTGTTCGGGATTCTGTCATTGGCGGTAGGTTCCTCAATTGCTGTTGGATCTTTATAAGCCTGCTACTCTGACATTTTCCTAGCCTTCTTGACAACAACTTACTCCCCGTAGAGCCAAATATATGTAACTATGCATACAGTTCATGTATATCTACTGTATATATGTGTGTATTCCTGCATATGCACATATATATGTATGAAGGAAGCACTGAGTGCACTTTGACAAGGTTGAACTACATTGATTTTTCACTTAATTGAGAATCCCTTATGGCTTTCAATTCATCAATTTGCAATTTTTGAACAAGTGCCCATGAGCGAATGTAAAATGATTAAGCTGCTAGCTTAAACTAAATGTTCTTTAATGTCCCAGTGAGAGCTTTGCACTT
Source organism: Neosalanx taihuensis (assembly GCA_030340665.1). Taxonomy (NCBI): domain Eukaryota; kingdom Metazoa; phylum Chordata; class Actinopteri; order Osmeriformes; family Salangidae; genus Neosalanx; species Neosalanx taihuensis. The sequence goes on from CM059307.1 coordinate 3,137,429, forward strand.
ACTTATATTGACCTTGAGGCAACGGCCTTATGCCCTTGTCATCAAATAAAGTACCATGTTTTGCATTAAGATATTAAACATACGGATCTGGATTTCCATGCCAACATTTATCAAGAGTTGTAGAAGATATGTAAGAACAGTAATTGCTGGCACTGTTCACGGATGTCTGCGCTTAATCATTTTACTTGCTGTACTGTCCTTCTCTCTGTGTCCAGGCAACACTGATCATTAGAGTTAAGACAGGAATATGTCTGAATGCTTTCCACTGTGCTCACCCTTGCACAAGGAGACAGATGGGACTAAGCCAAAATGTACTTCCAAACAAATCAATGTTGTTCATTCTTTTTGCTTTTTACACCAGCAACCTTACAAACTAATAGGGCAGGTTCCCATTATCCCCCCCACCCCCTTTCCCACAGCACCAACACCTAGTGTAACGCTGGCATGTTGCTTTTAGCTTCCATCATCATGGGGTTCCACATGCAGCTGAAAGTTATGATGTTATGTGACTGCGTCTCCTAAAGGGGGATGTGGAGACTTGAGAATGGGGGTTCACAAGAGCACTGATCTGTATCTACTGGGAATGCCCTGCATGCATAATGACAAGAGGAAAGTTTGAGAGTTTGGAAAGGCAACCTTTGACACTTGAATGATGAACCTTGAGAAGCTAGTTGTCTGCCTCTGCAATCGCATGCTTTAAAATAACCAACTGACCCCACCCCACTGAGGTCACGATCCACCGCCACCCTCCTCCTCAGAACCAACCAGAAGGGCAGCTTTACTCTTCTTCCTCTTCCTTTACGCTCTTTTCTCACACCATTTTCTCTCTTCAGACATTTCCCAGTTGATTCGTTTCTTCCAGAAACTCAATCTGCTTGAAATAACATCAAGGGAATAGTCTTGCAATGATCTTTCTTTCTTTTTCTCTTTCTCTTGTCACTTTGTCCCTGTGTCGCTTTCTTCTCAGCCTGTCTCATTCTCTCTCCATCACTACCGTTCTCTTCCTCTTATATCTCCTATTCTTCAAATTGCTCTACTTTCCTTTCTCTCTCTGCTCCATCATGTGATCTTTCTGCTCTTCTGCAGACCAAAATATTGACAATTTTCGAACCACATCATCAGGGGTCTTGACCTGAGCATAGTGCATTTCAGAGCATGAACTGGTCTTAACTGCTTTGGTGGTTTAGTGCTTGCTCCCCTTCCCCCATCCCTTAAATAAAAAACAAAAGGCAGCTTTTCAGGAGCGGGGTCTGCCAGCAAGCCTGCTGGCGGGCCATGGGTCGGGGCCACAGTCGGGCAGGGGCCCGGGCAGTGACGCCTACCGGAGACACTGACTCTTGGTGGGTGTCTCCTTCAGGCCTTGAAGGATGAGGATGATGCCGAAACAGGGCTGACCGATACGGAGAAAGAAGCGGAGCCCAAGGAGGACGAGAAACTGGGCAAATTACAATACTCGCTGGATTACAATTTCACCGAGAACACGGTAAGGCTCCGCTCTGCCAAACGCCCTGTGTGTGTCGTTGTTGAGAAAGGTCCTCCTTCGTAAGTATGGTCACCCTTCTCTCTCCTCTGTGGTGCTTCATCCTTTCATCCTGCCCAACCTGAGGCTGCTCCGGAGAGCAGGTTATGCATAACCCTGTCACAACATTGCTGTGCACTGCGAGAGGCTCATGGCGGTCAAGTTTGTGTGTCTATTCATCACTTCCTGTCCTTTTTTCGTAAGGACTTGTGGATTTGTGGATCTCTAATGAGCTCTTTCAGCCTCAACCAGTACCGGTCTCTCCTGACAACCATCTGGGTTATTTTACAGAGGCTGAGTTTTAAAAGTAGGGAGACTACAGAAGCAGAACAACTTCCTGTTGGCAGATGTTCAGTGACAGATAATAGAGGCTGGGCATGGGCGCGGGACTGCATCTCACTGGGCTAGCTAACTCCCTGTCATAAACAAACCTGACAGACTGGGATTAGCTACTAACATGCTTCACGGACCCACAGACACAAACAAACACACACACACACACATACTCAAACAGATACACAGACGTATACAAACAAATATGCTCACGTGGTTTCCTTCTCAAATCTGTTTCCTCAGTGGTGATGATAGCAATAATGATGATTACAGTGGTAATTGTGAGTATGCTAGTAATCACAATATTATAATAAGATAATCATCACCAATCATAAAAGGCAGCGAACATGGGCCATTTTTCACAAGCTGACATTCGCTATCAAGCCATGGGAGAAAGTACGTTTTCTACATGTATGTTGGGAGTGTAAGTGAAGACATGAAACTGTGTCCGTTCTGACATGCACTAACTCTGTGACGGGATGAGAGTCGAACAAGAGCTCTAATGGTTCTGTAGCAGTTGATTGGGTTTCTGAATCACAGGAAGTGGGTGCAATTGACGAAAATTGGAATGTGGTTGATACGTCTAACAGTCTAGTGTGCGCGCATTAACTTGTGTGGGAGCGTGCATGCATATGGGTTTGGTTGTAACATGATCCGTCCTCTTTAGCTGACGAGTAAAGTCTTACTGGAGAGAGCAGAGAGATAGAGAGAGAGGAAAAATAAGGTGCAAGGTGAAAATTCAGTTTGTTTACTTTGGTTAACCAGCAGTGATGGGTGATGTGGCCAGTGTCTCTTGAGACCAGGCTTTTAGTGTTAATGAGAGCTTGGTAAGGGAGCTCGCTACTGAGGCAGAGAAAGAGGGGGAGAGGGGGGGGGATAGAGAGGGGGAGATAGAGAATATAGGCCAATAACCCTCATCAGAGGACTCCTCATGCACCACACAAACACACAAGCGTAACACCACTCCCACCTCACCATTCACCATCATGCCATTCATCAGCCTTTTAACAAGTCTAGCGGGAGACTTTAAGCTTTCAGGAACATCAGTCAATGGTCTGCATTACCATTTTAAGCAGAAATAAATTAGCTAAATACGATACTGTCAGAAAATCCTCTCATTTCTACCTGGGCCTTTTTCTCATAGCCCAGCCATACAGGTGACCTCCAAAACAAGACTAGCATTAGGAAACACAGTCAGAAAGACGACAGGAAAGGGAATGGGACAGTTTTACATCCCCCTAAGGCAGGGGTAGCCAACCCTGGTCCTTGAGAGCCACAGTCCTGAAGGTTTTAGATATTTCCCTGCTCCAGCACACCTGATTCTAATGAATGGGTTGTTATCAGGCTCTTTGGAAGCCTCATAATTAGAATTAGGTGTGCTGGAGCAGGGAAACATCTAAAACCTTCAGGACTCTGGCTCTAGAGGACCAGGGTTGGCCACCCCTGCCTTAAGGTATGAGAGATCCTGTGAGGTTTGTGTGTGTGTGTGTGTGTGTGTGTGTGTGTGTGTGTATGTTTGTGTGTGTGTGTGTGAGAGAGAGAGAGAGAGAGAGAGCTGTTGGAGTGGGGCCCATTGCAATAGGACAGCAGCTGAATCACCAGTATGTCCACTCTGCTTGGTTCTCTGCCCCCCTGGACCTCCCGTCTGTGTCCAATATCCCACAAACACAGCGGGGTCATGACCTGGCGCAGGCTGTGCTGACACGCTCCCGCTCCCTGCGAAACACTCTTCACATGTTGCTGTTTGTCAGCTAGCAAGTCTCTTGACCATTGGCTCAATTGCCTTTTTAGAGCCTATTCCGTTTTATTTGCGAAAGTGTTTGTAATTGTTCCGCACACACATTTATTTGAAGTGTGTTTATTTGAGTAGAAACGTTTTTGTTTTTTTGACGAACCGACAATCGACACTCACCCGAGGATGATGAAGGTCGTTCGACGAGCGAAAACAACAGTGACCTCCGGAGTCCTCCTCTCTATGATGATGAGGCATTATGGGTAGTGCGATTCACAGTAAATACACTGTGACACAACACTGTAGCAAGACATGACACTTAGCCTCTGTTTATTGCTATGCTAAAATCGAATGGACACCATGCCAGGATGAATAGTCACATGCAGAAGTGAGTGCTGACCATGAAGGGATAGTCAGGGGAATTGTACATATTCTCATCGCGTGTTGGGCTGTTTGCCATTTGTCTGTGCGACCATTTTAGAGTTTGCATATCGGTCTGTATACGGAATCTCTTATATAATGGTATCACTTCGATAATGGAGCACTTCGATCTAATCTAATCAGTGTAACTGTTTTGTGACAATGTTATGCATTACCTGGCAGCCATTGATCCAGGACGGTCCTTGCTTTTCTCCATGGTGCTTTCTGTTTGTGGCATTGCGGCGTCCTTGTGTGTAAACCTTGTGTGTGTGTGTGTGTGTGTGTGTGTGTGTTTGTTTGTGGAGTACTTAGCGTGGTCATTTGTACCGTCCATCAACCCCCATCTCCACTCTGACCCATCCCTTCGAGAAGACCTTTCTCTGCTGGACTCCCACCACCATCTTTCCTGTGTCAGGTTCCAGCATCTGTCTCTGCACCAGATCCACACATTACCAAAGGCAAAAGGGTCTGCCTGCTCTTATCCTGGATGTAGCTTTATTGTGCCACATGGTCCACGCAGGTCTCTGACAGCTGGAGGGCTCCATGGCTGAGTGGCCCTGTCGCCCTCCAGATTGCCAATTGATGGCAGCCTGATAGGATGTTGATTGACTGACTAGGCGGACCCTAAGAGGCCTTGAAGGAGTCGTCCTGACTGGCAGGTCAATCAGCCTTCCAGGGCCTCCGCTGTGGTTATCAATTATCAGCCCTATGTGGGGGAGAGGAAGAGAAGAGTGAGACACAGCTAGGTTTGACTCACTCTGAGCGACTCTTATTCGCAGAAAGCCTGGGGAGTGTTATGTCTTGATGGAACATTAATATCACCCACACAACCATCAATTATTCATCATCTGAAGACTAATCTGGTGCCCTAAAACTGTTTCCACAGTGGCTCGAACACAATGCACCAAATAGATAATCCAGTTTGAAGATGGTTTTTCGTGGCACAAACGTTCACACCAGTGACATTGCAGCATATCCAAAGACTCCCTTAAATTAGAGTCTCTCAGTTCAGATGCTCATCTCAAGATGGTGGTGGAATGACAGTGCAGGTTTTGCTGGCTGCTGCTAGCTGAGCTGGAGTTATACTGACTAGCGTCTCCTCTCTTCCCTCTATTCATCTCCTATGCTCCTCTCAGCTCATAGTAGGGATCATCCAGGCTGCCGAGCTTCCTGCCATGGACATGGGAGGAACCTCGGACCCGTACGTCAAGGTCTACCTGCTGCCAGACAAGAAGAAGAAGTTTGAGACCAAGGTCCACAGGAAGACCCTTAACCCTACCTTCAACGAGCAGTTTACCTTTAAGGTACAGGACAGTCTGAACACAAATACACTGGGAATTATGAGAATTATAACAACACAAAGATTAGGAGTCTGTTTCTTTAACAACATATCATCTGACATATATTAACAGTTTCATTTTCATAATTTAATTCAGATTATTTTGGAACCCCCCCTCACTCGTGCCCCACTGAGCACTTGCTGCCCTACGTGCAGCACAGTATATAAATATGTAGTACAAAATGTAGTTGCAGTAGACTGCTTGTTAGTTCCTCTGACAACCAGATTTGGATGCAGTGGTGGATTCTGTGAAGGTGTAGAGACAGCGACCAGCTGGCACATTAACAAGCTCCTGACAGACTGCCTCACACACAAACACATCCGCACACACAGACACACATGTACACACCCATGTGGTGTGATTTGGATTAACATAGGCAGATGCACCTTTCCTGCCTTGGCCTAGATTTGAGCAAACATTTCTCAGGCTGAAATGCATGATCGTTACCCTGTGGTGTAAAAGTTTAGTCACTCAACCGCAGGGGGTGGAAGTCCACAAATGTCTGTCAGCTGTGATAAATAAGCAGCTTGTGGCAAGTTTTGTATACGGGTGCCAACTTTTCTCCTATTCCCATTTTTGGAATACATTAACCGCGTTGAAGGTGGTGGAATCCTAGTCCCACAGTTCCTGAAACAACATATAATTCTAAGTGTGTAGGTTATTGAAATGAAGGAGTTTGTGGAGTGGCTGTGAGATAGCATCAAGGACAAACCCTGGGCGCTTATCTCTTCTTCAGCCAATCAAGCAGTTTGGCGCTGTGTTGTGACAAGTCCACATTGTATAATGAGTTTTGTCTTGAAAAATGTCTCAATTGGAGGCAATCAGAAATCAACATCCCAGACAGCATGCTCACAATCTCTCATATACACACACACACACACACGTACACACACGCCCTTACACACCCACTCACACACACTCACTGTCCCTGAATCTCCTCTAGATAAGGTAGTCTGTCAGGGACAGGGATGGAGGAAGTGTGTGTGATTGATTAGCTTGGCTGTACATTCTCAACTTCCCCAATACACTCCTCCGGCTCTCTAGTCCTTGACATGTAATTACCAGAACCTAGTAGGACTGCTCTGACTCACAGAGTCTGTAAGGCTGGACACCCATTTAAAATGTATGTTTGCCAGTACGACTACCATTAATTAATAGCGTTTTATGTGTTGAATTTTATTATATATTATTTTATAAGATCATCAATTGGTGTCAGTTTATTCAGACACCATTCACTCTTCTGTTGATTCCAGCCTTGGACTTTCAACCAACTAGCCCAGTTCAGTGGTTTGACTAGTATGGTTTTTAACTCTCTCAGGTGCCGTATGTTGAGCTGGGAGGCAAGACTCTGGTCATGACCGTGTACGACTTTGACCGCTTCTCTAAGCACGACGCAATCGGAGACATCAAGGTGCCCATGAACAAGGTAGACTTCAGCCATGTGACGGAGGAATGGAGGGATCTGCAGAGTGCTGAGAAGGAGGAGGTAAGACCACAGAAGAAGACATCTGCCAAAGAGCTGATGTCTTGAAAATGCACCAATTTTTTTGCATTCATTACATTTTGACAGTAATCATATTATTTTGTTAAACATGTGTTGCGATATTATTTCAGGTTGAGGGGGCATAGCCTAGGTAACTCCTCTCTTATGAAATGTCATGTAATCAAGTCTTCATGTGTTCTCTTTCATTAATAAAAGTATGGCTTCCAGCCAGCAGTTGGGGATATTCAGTTGTCATGGTAAATGTCATGGCATATAGCATTTAAACATTGGTTGCTAGGAGAACTTTGTTTTCATGCTCAGTTTATGTAAAGGTTAAATATAACACTTTCTGAGGCCTGATACTGCCAGGGAGTTGAAGGGCATCTGTGAGGGTTGAAGCCTGTCCATGTTGTGCTATACGCTAACTCCGTGTCAGACAGCCTCTCTGTACAATTTCATGCAAGGCTTGAGACGTTTGCCTTTGAAGCTAGAGAGCGCAATTGACTGCTTTTGGAAAAAGACCTTTGAAATTGCCACTTTCATTGACTGAAGATTCGAGCCATTGTTTCAACTTACCATGGTCATTATGCAGGGACAATATGTATCACAGAACCATTACCTAGGTGACCTAAAGGGAGAGTCGTGCATCTGGTAAAGTAGGAAAATCTTTGCTAAAAGTTGAGCTTGTTGAGTCAGAGTCCTGTATAAAAGTGGGTAGGATGATTGACAGACATACTTAACAATTTAGACCCGCTTCAATAGCTGCAAATTACAAATAACAAAGGTCATGCCAAACGCATGCTCTCTCTAGGGTTGCTAACCACAACTGAGACTTGATCCACTCTGTAAATATTCATTGCAGTGGGTTCCGCCATTTCAAACAGTCCTATTTTCACGAAGCCTCAAATGTATTGCCTTGATTGTATTCATGAAGTTGGCCAAGCTCAGCTCAGAGTATATACAAAATGTGTTTACACAATCAAGACTACATTCTCAACCTATCATATCAAACATGATCAGTTCAGCACAGAAGAGGTTCTCTCAAAAAGCTTTGGCTGGCTTTTGCAGTTATTCATGGTATATATTACCGTGTGATTGGTGCTCCAGTCAAACCTGATTAATATCGCAGCCTCTCTCTAGTTCTCAAGCAAGTCTCCCAGGAGTGTGTATTTATGTTGATTAAACTGAAGTTGCAGTCATTAAGGTGAGAGTCTATTTAGGCATTGTGAGGTTGTGTTGAGAGAGGTCTAGCTGCTGGACAGAATGGTGAAATGAATGGGACTCAATCATGACAGTTCTGGGTTGAAACACAACGGCTAACTGCACTATTTTATCACATACACAACCCTGGCAGCCCTATTATAATCCCCCTCACATACTATTAAGCTGCAGTGGGAAAATAGGATGTGATTATAACTGGATGAAAATCCTTAGATATAAAACAGAAGTCGATACGGAGGCCTATTTAAACAAAATGCGATTCATAATGATTGTTATTAATGGCTGTTTTTAGTCAGTGGTAATGCTATGATCTGAGAGAGTTATTGAGTCATCGTCTGTTTCCCTTGTTATACAGAGTAATGCTAGAAGTAGGTATCAGTTTCTGTTCCCGCATTGATTACTATCATTTACTTTGTTGCTGATGTGTGTGGCGCAAGGGAATAATTTAACTACTTGGTAATGGTTCTTTATAACCTTGGCAATTTTCCAACCTCCATGTTGTCAAACTAAGCAGTTCTAAGCTGACAGCATGTAGTCTAGGTTTCTGGAGACAGCATTGTACAAGTCTCAGGACAAATCTCTCGAAGGTGATAACAGGTCCTGGTCTTGAATTTTAAAAACCTGTCTCTGATTAACTGGCCTGAAACCGTCCTCTCGCTCTTTCTCTCACAGCAAGAGAAGCTTGGGGATATCTGTTTCTCTCTGCGATACGTCCCTACTGCTGGAAAGCTGACCGTGGTCATCCTGGAGGCCAAGAACCTGAAGAAGATGGATGTAGGAGGCTTGTCAGGTGAGCCAAGCCCACCCCTCAGCTCCCAGTTTTTTTCAGCCATTGAAGTCACAGGGATCCTTTCTGTGTCTGTTTCATTATGACAGAGCAAACTATCATTTTAACTATATTTTGTGATACATAATGATGCAGTGTTTCACTTACTATCATCACGACAGCCTTGTATGTTGTATTGTTGGCTTCAATCTTTCTCAGAATGTCCCTACCCATTCCTTCCAAGCCCTCGTCACACTGACTGCTATTGCCCGCCATTACGTTGGCTCAAAGAAAATAGACGCCCAAATGGAGCACTTTGAAAGAAATCCTTCCAACCTGCAGAATATCACACCAAGCCAACTTTGGGACTGGGGATATTGCTAGGAAGAAGACTTTTTTTTTTTCTCAGAACAACTCTATTGTGTTGTCTTGCACAATTCCCTGTGGAGACACCAACTCGACGCAGCTAGAGCCAGGCTCCCAGAAAGGATCATTTGTGTGGGAAGAAGCCGAGCACCACCTAGCAGACCTGCTGTTGTGTGGGAGAAAACACACGTGACCACTAATGATCGCTGTGGGCTGTAATGATCATGCTGAGGCTTCTATGTTGAAAGGGGTCCCATAGCTATCACGGAAAGAGCTTTGAAATTCCAGTGTCCCCATCTAGACTGACCCTATTTTTATTTTCAATTTTCGATACACAGGTCCCCTCTGGAAATTTAGCCAAGCACCATGGCAACCGAATGTGTCACTTGTTAGAGGGGTAGAACTCACATGGATGTGTGTGTCTGTGGGAGTCTGAGTGTGTACGGATCTATCCAGCACTCGAAACACACGTTCTGGATCTGTCGATGACATGATCGACATCACACACCCCTCCTCAATGCTTCATCATGTACCGTACACCGCCATTAAGGTTTCCCATAAAGCAGATCATTTTCTGTTGCACAGGAAGCTTTTCATAGAAGGCAAAGTCCTAATTGCTGTTCCATTTCCTTTTGGTTGGAGTGAGCCTCAGCTCCTTAGCCAGTTGTGTGCGTGTCATTTCCTGTTGTTGAGAGAGGCTCAGCCTTATAGTCAGCTATGTGTGTGTCATTTCCTTGCACATTTGACTACTTGTCCATTCATTCATCATAAAAAGGATGGCACGTTAAAGTGATTCCTCGCTCCACCCACACACAGTTGCACACACATCAAAACGCATACAACCATGTGAACCAACTCACAAAACCAGCACCCTCCAGTCTATTTCTTGGCCTGTCTCTAATTACTCCCCCTCTACTTCACCTCTCCTCCTCCCCTTCTTGTCTCCCTCTCCAGTTGTGTTTCCCTCTCTGCCTCCTTTCTCCCCCTCTCCTCCTGTTCTCTCTGCTTCTCTCCTTTTCTTTCCACTTCACTGATTCAGACTTCCTCCACTGTAATTATCATGCACCTGGCTCCCTTCTCCCCACTCCTGAAAAGCTGGACCAGGCCCATCAGAGCCTGACCAACCTCACGGTAGCACTCTACACATTAAGAACCCAGAGTTTTCTCTCATCTGTCAGACAACCGTGGGTAGCCATTACCCCCTCGCCCCCCCCCCCCCCCCCCCCCCCCCCCCACCCTACCAGTAGCTTTCACCTGTGCCCATTTGCATGGAGGGATTGGCCACATCCTGAGCTGTCAGTCAAACTGACGAGCTAATATGGAGGCAGGCAGGGAGGTGGTTTGCGGACAAGACGGTTACTTTGGAATTAGAGAGGAAATAGAAATAAAAACATGGATTGACATTTAGTGCTTGTGTGTGATAATCCATATGTCATACTAATTTGAGCATGTTTTATGTATATACAGTAGTATGTGTGTAGTAGTGTGTGCTTAATAGCTCAGAGTTGAGTGATGTCAGGGATTTCAGCATGACTCTATGGTAATAGTGGCATGGGTTTCCATCACGTTTGCCAGGGAATTCTGATTACCATAGTAATAGCATGTGGTGTACTGACTTACTAGGTGGATATTTGAGAGAAGGTTGCATTAGACCCTGTGATGTCATAAAATAGATTCATATTCATGTTTGGGGGTGAAATGTAAATTCTGACATTTCTCTTGATTACCTTTGATACTGATGATTTGATTGGAAAATCCATAATTTTCTCTATAGAGGCAAATGTGGATTTTTCTCAGTTGAAAAGTCAAACCTTTTCTAATTTGTTAACACATGTTTATTTTACTTTATGTTACTTTTGTTTATTAGAAATGTTTGTCAAAGATTTAACCATAGCAAAAATCTAAAAACAAAAAAAGTCTGATGATCCTGACTAAGAAAACAGGATGAAGGCGTCTGATTTATATTTGTTTCACATAAACATAATTGGACAGTGTCATTCTCAGTGTCGCATTAAGATAAATCTTTGCACAGCACAAGATGGTGAGAACACTAGTTCTGATGAATGAGAGACTATCGTGATAACCTTGCCTTGCTATTAGACCATTGTTACAAAGTCATCACTGCCTTGGAACTGCACAGTTTAAACTTCTTTGTTTCTATAAATTCTGAAGAAAGTAACTCAGTGGATGAACTCCATCAATACTAAGTAAGGATGAATGGACATTTTATTTTAAGCCTCCTAAAAAGTTTAAGGCATCGCAGAATTGTGATATTAGTTTACCATTCAATGACACAAGCCTTAAAAGGACAAAGGATGCCTATAGAAAATGTATCCTTACATAAGAACATAACAAAGTGAGTGCATATGACAACCCTTGACTCATAACTCATTCTCGCTTCAACATTTACTGTTCTCAACCCATATTATAGGTTATGAGGTCCATTAGGGCTGTACCATATATTACCTGTATTATCAAAGGCAAGTACTGTATCAGTGCTGTACCCATGCAGTAGTACGCTAAGCTCTAAGTGTAAGATATAGAGGTGTAGTGGTGGGGCTGTGGATGAGGATAGGGAAGCTAATGGGGATATTGTCTGTGCTGGTGCGGCCTCTCAGGCTGCTTATAGCAGGGTAATGGACCTCGGTGGGGAGGTTATCATATCACACAGGCCTGGGTCAGTAATGAAGCTGAACTACTGCTCTATCACACACTCAAGCACACACAGTCGCACATGCACATACAAACACACCCGTGGAAGAGCACACACACACATAATCAGCATGCTTCTCATTTGTAGAATTTGGGGGGTTGTTTGGCAGGCTTTGCGCTTGCCTGGATGGTAAAAAGAGAGCTTCAGGTTTAGCTTCAGCTTCACTCTGAGCTATTACAGATAACATTACTGGACATAGTGAAGGGCAAGGGGTCTGTTGGGCCATTACACCACAGGACTAATGAGTAGGAAAGCTATTTGGAGGTGATTAATGGATGTCAAACTTTGTTGTTCTGTGTGGGCTATGCGTGGGTGCACATAGTCTTTGTCGATGACTTTTTTTATTCACGTGTGTGTGTGTGTGTGTGTGTGTGTGCACGTGGCCTTTTGTGTGTGTCATGTTGAATCCAAAGCAGTGAGACTGAGATGACAGTTGGGCTTGGGTGCCCCCTCCTCCTCAGCACATCCAACATGCTGGGATGACAAACTAAGATGACAGCTGAGCTATATATAACCTGGTTGTGTTGATGTTCATTCAGACTCCAGATCCTTTACTCTCCACTCTGGAGTATATACAGTTTAACACTCTTCTTTTACCACGAAAATTCCTTGGTTTGTATGATGATGAATCATAAGATTGTTTTTTAATTATGACTGGCGTTGATAGCCTGTTCTGTCATTCACAGTCCTTATAAGCAGTAATTAGCAAAAAGCAATTAGTAAAAAACTATCTTGGGTGAAATTTGAATGTGTCAGACAGGATCGGTTTGTTATACGGGAACTGTTTGCCTGGAAAAATGTGTCACATTACGTGTTTGAAGAGTTTTTGGCTTCAGGACACTACACAACATCAAGTTCTGGGTATTGGCCCATTCACACCTGACAATCTTTCTGAGAAACCTGCTACTTCCTGTTCACTGGCTGCACATTGTCCACTGGCAACGCATTCTCCATAACACCTTGGCTCAGAGTGAGGAAAGTGACATACTCTTGCCTCCATGGCACACCCTCTCTCACACACACAAACAAGAAAAGCGATAGCTGTTAGGGATGTACCCAGTGCAACAGCGGCAGAGCCACTCATCCGCAAAATAGAGATTACAGTTGCCTGTGATGAATTGGCAAAATTAGCCGGATATGAGTTGCGCTGAGCTTCTTCAATAACACAATAATACCCAGCCTCCCTCATCTACCAGCTGCAAAGATAACAGGTGCCTGGATAGCGTTGTCACGATGCAATGATGTGTTTCCAGCAGCAAATGGATAGGTTATCAGTGATCGACCCGTCGGGTTTGTTGTGGTGTGTGCTCCATCTCAGTCCCTAAGGAGAGAAGGGAACTGGTTTTTTGAGTTTAGAGGCAGCTGAAGTTAGGGTCAGACCAGCGTTCCGGTGCAGGCTACAGTCTGAATTTGAAGCAGCAGGAGATCATGGAGGTCTGGAGATAGAGAAGGAGGAAGTCAAGTTATAATTTTTTTAGATGCAGCACTGTCACTGCCAAACCTGCTTGTGTGTATCTCTTGAGATCTGAGATTGTCAACTCATCTAAACATACATCAGGAAACATAGATATATTTCATACATTTTCTCAGAAGAAGGACCCCTTTATCTTTAATCTCCCACTCCATCTTTCCCTGGGTTCATTTCGCATTTTACAATAGCTTTCTCTCACACCCTTTCGCTTTTTTACCCTCTTATTCTCTAACAATTATGATTTCTATCCTGATGTGCACAGAATTCTAAGCGAGAGACATTCAATATTTCAATATTTAAAGACTGCACTGATGTTTAGCTCTCAGTCAAGAACCATAATATTGTATCTCCATCACAATCCAATGTTCTGTCCGGTTATAATCTTTTTCATTTTCTCATTTTGCTAGAACAAAGACATACCATTATGTTTTAAATAATAAATTACTCAAACCAGTACTTGTTCATATCTGTCTTGAGTTGTCTTTAACAGCACAGTGAAACTAAGGTCCATACTATAAGCTTTCTCTAAGAATGCATTCTGGATCACACTAGTCACTGATCTCTCTTCTCCTTTCTTATGATTAGAATTCAGAGGGAGTAAACAAATCACAGAACATTAGCCCAACATCTTGATTGCAAATGATGGATCTAAAAGATTGATGGTTGGGTTTGTGTCTTTTTGAAGGCCCCTCGACCTGATTACCAGAGAGAGCTGGAGTGTGTGTGTGCGCGTACGTGTGTGTGTCTGTGGCAGAGTAAACAGGGCGAGAAGGTTTGGTCACAGCTGGCTGTCCTTTCATCTCAAGGGGATTGAGAAGACATTTTCAGGAAATTAAAATGTGTTGCTTAGGGAAACACAGAGACGTAAACATAAACCATTTTGCAGCACTGACCCAAATCTTGCCTTTAATTATTTCCACACTAATGAACAGTAGTTTCCATCACCACGTGACTAAAAATTGCTGCTTTTACTTTGTAACCTCGTCTTGTGTATCTGAAATAGCATCTGGATACACAAACATTAGTTTATTTCATTTTAGTTGTGTGTCTGTAAAGGAATCTGTGACCTCTTACTGTAGAAGTGAGTTGCAGTTTTATTAACTTGACCTTCTGTTTTCTCCTCAGACCCGTATGTTAAGATTCACCTGATGCAGAATGGCAAGAGGCTGAAGAAAAAGAAGACGACAATCAAGAAGAACACCCTGAACCCTTACTACAACGAGTCCTTCAGCTTTGAAGTACCATTCGAACAAATCCAGGTAAACTGAACCACTGTCCTTCATAGTCTTCATCCTTTACAGTTATTACAACGTACCATTAAAGCAGACCACAAACTAACACAGGTTCAGTTCAATGGACCAGCTGATAAGCCTGTAAAATATGCTTGATCTTCGAACAGACCATTTTCAAATCTTTATGATTTTTTTATTATTGTGGTCTTGGGAAATGTGGCACCACAGTACAGACTTTCCAAAGATTTCAGAAGAGGTGATGAGGACATTCTTATTAGTCCCAATCACAAATTATTGACAAGACTATTGTACAAAGTAGTGGTGAGGCAATTTCCACACATCAGTGAATGCTGAAGGCATACTCCAACTTGTCTCTAAACCTAATAGCTCTTCATAACAAATTAGAATAAATGTTACGCTTCGATCTCAGTTCTGTATAAAGCATGCCCAGTACTATGACACTTTAATGAATTAACCATAGTTTAGAACAAAGAACATGGGAAAACATTTTTTATATAAAGACAATTACAGGAGGTAAAGTTCATGGAAATTGCGCTGAAAAGAAATAACTAAATGGTGTCAGTGCCTGGGGTGTAAAGAAGGTAATTGCCTAAAATTGATTTTGCACTTCACACCTCGGAAACCACGAGTTTGGTTCTAGGAGACTTTGATTCAATTACGGAGACAAACCTCTGCTATTCTGTGTGAATGCCAGTTGGAATCTCCCAATTGGACGAAAAAGGACAAGGTTCTACTATTTGCTCCATCCTTTAAAGGGATTGTTCACCCCAATTCAAAGTATCTAAGATGTTTTTAATGACTCACTCTGTAAGTAATTACCTCCCTTTAAAACCCCACCTAACCCCACCTCAATCTGGGGACCTTGTTCAGTGTTTCATTACATGGCATATTAGGAGTGCCTGAATTAACAGTCTCCTCGCATAAATAGGAGATGGGCCCATTATTAAGGGCCAGTTGTTATGCATGGCCCTACCTCTAAACTTATTCAGATATCTGTTTGTGCATATTTATGTGCGTATATTCTGCCAATGCTTGACACATACTTCTTCCTGCTCTGCCACAACACTTTGAATGAACACATGCTGAGGCTGAAAAGTTGACCTCTGAGTAAGCTGACAATCTGTTGGATGTTTGGCTTTGCCATGATTCAGACTTGCTCTTGCATGACATTTATGGCTAATGAACATCCCATGTCCGCCTTCGAAGTCTAAAAGCTACTTTAGTGAGTAAGCAGGCTTTATATTCCATTCATGAATATTTGACAGGCTGAAAGTACAGTACATTTGCTCATGTAATTTTACATTTACATGTAGCTGAATTCAACTTTGAAAGACCGGCAATGTGTTTGATTGAAGAGATGGAGCTCGGAGAGCAGTATGACGTCTGGAGGCTATTGAACCCTCCTTACAGTGTTCCCCACCCTCCCTCTCTCTCTTTCCAGAAAGTGCAAGTTGTTGTAACTGTTCTGGACTATGACAAGATCGGCAAGAACGATGCCATCGGCAAGGTCTTTGTGGGCCTCAACAGCTCAGGCACGGAGCTCCGCCACTGGTCGGATATGCTGGCCAATCCTAGGAGACCCATCGCCCAGTGGCATGTCCTGAAGCCAGAGGAGGAGGTGGATGCTCAGCTGTCCACCAAGAAATAGGCAGGGCCCCTTTCAGCACCTGACCTGTAGTGTTCCTTAGCCAGTATATGTAAATACCTCAGTGATACATGGATCCATCCAATGTCAATCGTCCCCTTGTCATGAAACCCCCACACCCAAATATTACTCAGCTTCATACTGACTTGTCTTATCGACCCTCTTTTCTAATTGTTAACGGTTCTTTAAAAACATGGCCCTAGGCGCCTTAGAATTCCAGTCCTCCCCCCTACTGCCGCCTCTGTTTTAACTTGTGTTTCTATGTCAGGTTCTGCCCCCTTCCCAAACCCCCTTCCCCGTTTCTCTATCAACCCAAACTGTGTTGGTCATCTTCATGCCCTTGAGCCCCCTAACCAAATGCCCCCTTCTTTTAAGCAATATGATCTGTATAGATAGCGCATGACTGAAAGAATTTATTGTACCACAGTTGTATATATCAGTATGCAGACAAAAATGATTTCTAGTTTATGTGTTTGTATGTTGTTACCCATTTCCTAATCTGTGTATATCTTGATGTTTTTAATAAGATATCTATTTTAAATTATGTAAATGCAGATATAGAGGAGAGCCGATATTATATATTACAGGAATTTAAAATTCTACCTTATTGCATTCCAGTAAAAAAAATCAACCTGCAAAATTCTAGTGGAAGTATACTCACAGTATAAGGACCGTGTCTGATTTTATGTTTACTAATGATCACAGGAGAAAATTATATGAATTTACGCATAAAAACACTAAATGCTAGGCCATTAACTACTATGGTTCCTTGGGAATTATATGCTGCTGACAATTATACAAGCACATGATTTCTTAACTTTTTGTACTAATATCTCTATCAAAGGACCTGTGTTATTGCTGAATAATGAGAATTTGCGGGTGATACAAACCAATTAGCCTTGTTTTTCTTATAATTTGGACAAGACTCAGCATCATGACGTGGTCTGTTTCTTTCAAGTAAATACAGTAAGTCATGATTTTAAAGACCATCTTTTGCATACAGGATATGTACTTTCTTTAGTTGATTGGCAAGTGGTCCTTTTAAACCCTGAGTTTATTTAATCAACCCCACCACCTGAAACTGCCCCATCCCCCCTATAAAAAGCACCAAGCTGTAGCCATTGTGTCCTTAGCTTGTTTAACAATATGTTGTTAACTGCTCATACTTTCAACAGCCTAGTTGCTGGAAATTATGTCCAGGCTTTTGAGTACAGTCTCCAGATGGAACAAAGACTTTAGACTCTAGCTTTAAAGATGAATATTTTTTAGATCAATTCAGCATCTGAATATTTTTAGTAACCTGCATGATTTTTTTACAATATTTGCTATAGACTGGGCTAGGTGAAATCTACCTGTACCAGGGGATGTCTAATAAGATTCCCCTGCCTTCAATTAGAGAAAAAAAGGTAACTTAAAGAGAGTACCATGTTGGGTCAGTATACAGGTTTTGTACTGTATACTGATGGACGTGAAGTTGGTTTCTAAACACTGCCATTTTCAGGGAGGTTACAGATGTAAGCGATCCCTCTCTCCATGCATACTCCCACTAAAAGTGGTTGTAGCTTTGGTTTCATGGGAACAATGTCTTTGGCTGCGATGATGCCCTGAACAGCAGTCTTTGCTTTGCGTTGCCTTCACACAGTGACAATAGAGCTAGCCATGTTTTACTGCCAATTTTACCTTTTATGTGGCTACTGTTTTGCACTGGATGTCTTTGAACCGACAATTGCTTGTTGACTTCTTTACACCATTTTTGGTCTATGCTGACTGGCTTTATTTCAGGATATTTCATCCCAAGGGAACTTCTGTCCAATAGTTCTTCTGGTTCTTGGTATTTACTTAAAGGTACATGAGAGCAACATATCTTCCTTGAGTCGATAGTAGTTAAGCCGGTTTAATATGTTTTGGCGCAGGAAAACATCAAGAGGAAAATGGGATTTGAAAAACGACATCCGTTCGAGTTTATAGTCTGCCTCAATGATTATATTAGTCCTTTACTACGGGTCCAGAACAGGAAGAATAAGTAAGTTTTAATCCATGAAATCCATCAAGTCTCTTATCTTGGAGGAACCTCTTGCATATACTCGATGCTAGCTTCAGGAGAAGTTTCTAAATGTTTTCAATGTTATTGTGTAGTTGATAGCACTATTATGAAAAAGCTATTTGTCATTCCATAGGAGTCTCTGAGGACTGCTTTGTGTATCACTGTGACTGCCGTGTGTGCTTAGAGATGTAGGCTTATCAGTAGGTAGCAAACCAGTTTGTTCTGTAGTGATGTTGTGATGCCATTTCCCTTCTACATGCAGAGAGAGAGAGAGAGAGAGAAAGAGAGCATCGTCAGTTTTAACATCTCTGGACTGGCTGGCTGATCGATGCAGCTGTACACAGACAGATTTTGATGTTTTAGGAGCGGGGACGTGTCGCTCCACACAGCATTTTGTTGAGCACTGTGCAATACTTGTATGTTCATCCCATAGTGTTATGTGGGTGGTTTTGCCCGACGAAAAAAAAACAAAAAAAACAACCAAGAGGAATATGAAGAGGAGATTCCTCTCCAGTCAAATGGTTAGGACACAGCACATGTAGATTATGTGTAGGTTTCAGCTTGACATGATCCTCTGTTTAGGGTTCCTCACTTTTGTTCTGGTTAATTTTGTCCTTGTACACAGTTCCAGCATGATAATTATCTGGAAGTAGAAAAAAATTCAATAAAATAACTACAAATTTCAATCTGCTCATAAAGTACATTCATCTACCCCCTTTCCTTCAGAACGTATCATGTACATAAATGCCAAAAAATAAGAAAAAAAAAAACATTAAAAAGTATATAGATATAACCTGAACATGTACTGGATCGTTATGATCCACGTGTATACAGTATCACATTACACTTGCGTCCTTTTCTCTCATTTATTGACTTCCCTATTGACAACCCTTTTATATTTGAGATGAAAACTCTGAATGTACAGTATGGACTGTGTGTTGGTGTTAATTACTTTTACTGTGAGAGTAGATGTATTTGGCTCTTTTTCAATCGTTGAAAGAAAATGTTGATTTATGTGTTTCTTTTTTTATATGCTTAATTTATTTTACCACCCTACAGGGTCACAACTACCCCAGACAACTATTCCAAATAGATGAACATACTTGTAGGTACCTAATCCCATAGCAATGTGTCTTGAACTGAAGGACTGTTTATTTAATTTAAGAGAAAGATACTTTACCTGATAAATTATAGAACAGCATGTTGGAATGAAGCAGTGGAGAAATTTGTCTAAAAACGGTAGTACATAGGTGTACTTACCATAGAAGGACTGTAACAATAAAATCAGTCAAATTATTCTATATGTAAAAGTTTAAAAATTCAAACCCACCAGGGATCTCAGTGAAAGACAACATTGCAGAGTGCATGAGATTTTGAGGTGTAGGCCTTTACCAAAAGAAAAGCCATTACTTGCATTATACTGCAATGTTGCTCTTACTGATCCTTACCACAGCATGCCAACAACCCCCCACCCAACACGTCTTATTGACAACAACTATTAAAATCACATTTGCTGTGCTACAAGGGACCTATTGACATTATAATTCTCAAAAACAACATTGAAAAAAGCCACACTAACCCTACAAAGACAAAGCTGTGTAAAGTATTAGAATCTGATGCTGTAGAAAGATCCTAGTTGCCTTTGTGTATATCAACTGCCTGCTTGAGTATTTTGTGTGTGGAAATTTTCTCTGTAATCTTGTAGAACTGTTTGGGGTGTTTTTCCTGCCATATCGTTCGCAGTGACTGCGAGCAGACAGTTACATTGCTGTGTATACCTTCATTTTTGACGAGGTGTTTTACAGTTTTGTTTCACTTTGTGTAGTGATTCACTCTGTGGAGTTTTCTGACTGTTGTTATATAACTTCATATACACAAATGATCAATAAAAATGTTTTATTTCCTGTTGATACTGAACCTTATCGAGTCTCTTTTTTTTTTCTAATTTCACAAAGCCAAAAGATTATCAACTAGTAGGATGAATCATTAAAAGTCTATACCATTATCTTACTCTGTGTATGCTCCAACCTTAGAGAGAAACCTCAATAATGCATTTAAAAGTAGAACATACACCCCTTTAGATCCAAGCAAAGAAGGGGTCTTTGCTGGAGTCTTGGAGTGTGTTTCAGTGGCAGTCTTTGATGCCATCTACAGGATTGCATATAAACTACACAAGTGATTTGGGACAGTCCATTTGTGTGGGGGGGAATAACTTATCCTGTCATAGTAATCAGAAACCAATAAAGTTTGTGTGGAGGTGAATCGAAGTCAGATGACCAGAAGCTTTCTGAACGGTTGTGCCTCAACTTCTGGAGAATGTACGATGACGATTCAACAACGTTCAACAACGATTCTATACAAGCTCTTCTAACAATATCAACGTTTAGCAAAGTTACTTGTTCTCAAGCAGGAGGGAGAGACCGTTTTATTGCACATACTGCATGCAGAAAGAGGTTTGCCAAGTCTACTTCGCTTATCAGACACAATCTGATGCACACTGGAGAAAGACCACACCAGTGTTCTCAACTGGAAACTGTTTCTTAAATGTTTATGTTGATATATTGATACAAAGGAGTTTCCCTCTGGATCAATAAAGTAATCTGAATCTGAATTTTGCATTGTCAATGCAAGTGTTGACATGGCACTGAATGCATTGGACTCCCAATTAAACATTTAATTCTAACATGTAGTGTTGATTTATCTGCACCTAGTTGTTTTGTTATTTTGTGGTGTCATTAAGAGGTATGTGAAAGCAGTAACACAATCAATTTATTAAGTCCAGTACATGAGTTAAAATCTCAAGTTGTTTGTTTTATAAAAAGACCACTTACCTAATGGTTGTTCATTGCTATTTCATCGGTAAAGTAAAGAAACTTTCAGTGGCTCAGTCGGTAAGCATGGGTGTCACTAAGTCTGAGGGCCAGTTCAGCGTCCTTGGTTCGAGTCTTGCTCAGACCAATAGATGGTTTATTTAACTGCTCTATGTGTCAAAATCACAGTAAGTCTAAAAAGAATTTGCAAGAATCCTCTGTGGCTCAGTGGGATTACACATGTGTGTAAGTCCCAAGTCAAA
Organism: Neosalanx taihuensis; assembly: GCA_030340665.1. Classification (NCBI taxonomy): domain Eukaryota; kingdom Metazoa; phylum Chordata; class Actinopteri; order Osmeriformes; family Salangidae; genus Neosalanx; species Neosalanx taihuensis. The sequence goes on from CM059307.1 coordinate 3,158,808, forward strand.
CTGTTAACCTTGGTTCAAATCCCACTCAAACTAATTAATTTAAGTTAAACTATCAGCTCTTTAGCATGAATAGGTTGTCTAGTATGGGTAGCACACACAGTTGACACCTCAAGTTCAAATCCAGCACAAGTGCTAAATGCCAAATACCTTGTTAACACAGTGTCCCCAGATGGCCAGACCACAGTGCACTTCCCTGCTGACCACTCTCCAACTGGCAAGTCCCCTGTGACCGCAAGGCAATTCCAGGTTGCCAGTCACTGAATCTCCAGGCGTTTTTCAAGTGCCTCTCTCAGTCTGCGCTTTAAAAGCTCACTGAAGGACTGGGATTTGAACCTTAAACCTTATTGCAACAAGGTAGCACCTCAACTCATTGAGCTAATTCCAGGCTGTCACTAACTGAATCTCCGGGCATTTTTTTAAGTGCCTCTGTCAGTCTGTGCTTTAAAATAACTTTTCTGAATGACTGGGATTTGAATCTTCAACCTTGTGGTTATGAGGCAGTATCTTATCTCACTGAGCCAATTCCAGGTTGATACTAATCAATTGTCTGGGCATTTTTGAAATGTCTCTTCTAATGGGTGCTTTAAATTTTCACCTTTTAATGATTTGAATCTTCAACCTTGCAATTATGGGGCAGCGTCTCATCTCACTGAGCCAGTTTCTGATTAACAGATTTATTCTCCGGTTATTCAAGAGCCTCTTCCAGTGGGTGTTGAAAAAAATTTGGCCGCTAAATGGCTGGGATACAAACTTCAACCTTCCAGTTAAGAGGCAGCATCTCACCCCTATAGAACCAGTTCCCATCAGCTTTAATATTTGCAGTGTTGGGCAAGCTACTTGGAAAGTGTAGTGAGCTAAGCTACCAGTTACTCTGCATGAAATGTAGCTTCACTACACCGAAGCTACCCCCCTGAGAAATGTAGCAAGCTAAGCTACAGCAACATGGCAAAAGTAGTTTAACTACATCGAAGCTATTTTTTTATGGAACAACTTTTTATTGGAACAACTTCATCCCAAGACAAAGCTATCTCAGTGCTCAATAAAACTGTCAATCAGACAAATAAGTAGGCAAAAATGTTACATTCAATTGTTTATTAAACAATTATTAAACTGCGCTCTCACTGCTCCAAAACCAGAACACAAAAATCTGCTCTAAACTGCTCTATTATGTTTATTTTGAACTATACCATTAAAGACAATGTGCAACTAACTCAACGTCCTCCTCACCCTCTGCCATCTTTCCACCAAGTAACGTAACTCACTCAAGCAAGCTAGCTTGTCCGTATTCCCCTGCATCAGAGACGTAGCCAGCCCAAGGATTGGTCAGTGATGTCACCGTCATACAGAAGTGCTTCTGTCAGCTCCACCTACATGGCCTTGTATGGCGGTAGCGTCACTGACTCCTCCTTTTACTTCAGACCGCAGCAGAAAGCTCCGCTGCGCTGAGTTTCAGAGATGTTTGTAAAAATGCAGCTTATGTGGACGCTACCGCACTACTTGGTTAATAAAATAGCTAAGCTACTTAAAAGCTATTTGATTCAGAAAACAGCGACGCTACCACCACGCTACTGAGAAATGTAGTTAAACTAGTAACGCCGCTACTTGTAGTGACGTTACTGCCCAACACTGAATATTTGGCCCCTAAATGGTAGGGGTTTCAAAATTAAACTACCATGGGATTGAATCCGAATAATAATTCGTTTTTAATCTCCATGCAAATTACGTAAATTCCGTGTTTGTGTAATTTGTATGGCGAATGAAAACAAGTTCTGATTCTGATTCAATCCCATGTTTTAATGCGACTTTTATTCTGAAACGAAAATGCTCACAGGAAATCGGTTTTCGTTTCGCTGTCACGCTTTTTTTTTCTAACAAGCAATTAAGGTGTCAACATGTTGTCTTTCGTCTGCGATGTAAGTACAATATATTTATTTGAAAGTCATCACCATTTCAGTATCCTTTATGGCAACGACAGTTAAAAGTTGATTTAACCAGCTTGCTGCAGCTTGGGGTTTAGCCGGGGAGTTTCTTAGCTAGCCAGCTGCTACATAGCTGGCGAAATGTTTGGATGTCTTACACTGATAGTACTTTTGATTCATATACTATATATATAGATATAGAGATGTCATGTAGACATGTACTCAAAGAACATAGTTGGCACAGAGGACGCAAATATATTGGCTTTCCGTCAAGTGAACTAGCTGTTAATATTTGTTTCGTTTCCACTAGAGGCGCGCCTGTAATGGCTCTAGTCTAGTCTGTCGAGATGGTGAGCTCATTAAATTCAGCAAGCACGAAAGCGCTAGTCGTTGTGGAGTTGATTAACCTGATGTCCATCACTCAAACGTTATGTCAAAGTCGTTTTGTAGTTTAAGTTTAGGTACAAGAAAAAGGGGAATGTGGCACCACCATTACATCGCTACTGTCAGGACCAATGAGAGTTCTCCCCAGTACTGCAAGACTGGCTCCACCTAGAGCAGGGGTGGGCAATCCTGGTCCTCATGGGCCACTGTCCTGAAGGTTTTATATATTTCCCTGCTCCAGCACACCTGATTATAATTATCAGGCTTCCACAGAGCTTGATAACAACCTGTTCATTTGAATCAGGTGTGCATGAGCAGGGCAACCTCTAAAACCTTCAGGACAGTGGCCCTCGAGGACCAGGATTGCCCACCCCTGACCTAGAGACAGTGTCTGATCTCTGATGGATCGCAGTATCTGATCTCTGATGGATCACAGTATCTGATCTCTGATGGATCACAGTGTCTGATCTCTGATGGATCACAGTATCTGATCTCTGATGGATCTGCACTGTCCAATTTAGGATGGTCATCCCAAGATTAAAACAACCATGCAAACAACATCTTGTGTAAATGTTTCAGCCACTCCTTGTAAAGCACTGCTGGTCACTTCACACACACTTCTTTTCTTCTTCCAAAGCTTGTTCGCCGCTTCATTGGGTTCATTTTGAGCTTATTCTCCAAAAAGAAGGCTGCCATAACCCTAGAAGACCCAAACATAAAATATGCATTGAGATTACTGGAAAAAGAGGTAAAAATACACACACACAATATTATTGATGGGTGTTTCCATTTGCCACGTTAAGTTGTGTGCTTAACGTTTACCTGTGTTGGTCTTATTAGCCAAACACTATAGTTCAGAAGTCTGAAATCGTTTTGTGCAATTACTGGGAGGACTTGAGGACACAGCAGTATCTGACAGCTCAATAAGTCATGCTAAATATTTTTATTGACATAGAAATATGTGACTGACAGAAATATTTGAATGACAGATCATCAGCCATGACACAAGGAAATTCCGTTTTGCCTTGCCTTCTCAAGACCATGTCCTTGGTCTTCCCATTGGTGAGTATAAGTAAATAATTTACTACTAACTAACAATAATGTATTCATACAACAGGACTTTTATTTGAACTTGCAACTTCATTTTCTGTCATTGCGTTATACATATCCCAGTGAATACACTGCAGGCTTAAAAAGCAACCACTGCAGCACATCATACACATTTTATTACCATATTGTTTGAGTCTCCTCCTTGCTTTCTGAATCCCTTTCATTTCCAGGACAACACATATACCTGTCGGCAAGGATAGATGGGAAGTTGGTGGTTAGGCCGTACACACCAGTGTCTAGTGACGACGACAAGGGCTTTGTAGACTTGGTGGTCAAGGTACAGTGACGAGATCTCGGGGGGCGGGGGGGGGGGCGACTATATTTCAGTGCAAGGCAGTATGTGAGTAGCACTTCACCAATTCTTAATCTTCAGATTTACTTCAAGAACGTCAATCCCAAGTTTCCTGAAGGGGGCAAGATGTCTCAGTACCTTGAGAGCCTCCAGATCAGAGAAACCATCGATTTCCGAGGGCCTAGTGGGCTGCTGGTCTACAAGGGCAAAGGTGACAATCACATACATTATGCATTCAAGTGATCCACCACACTGAACTACAGTATGCCAATACAAATCTGCACAACTTTTTTATTATGAAGCCTAACCCTGGTATTCTCACACAGGAGAGTTTGCCATTCAGCCAGAAAAAAAAGCCCCAGCTGTAATCAAAAAGGCCAAGCACGTGGGCATGATCGCAGGAGGAACTGGTATGGGATTCAATTGGCTCCAGTCATCATTCGCAAGATATTCACATAACTGAATGCAGTAGATACATGACTTGAAATATCTCTGACACCTCAGGGATCACCCCAATGTTGCAGATCATCACAGCTGTGATGAAGGATAGCGAGGACCCAACTGTGTGCCACCTGCTCTTTGCCAACCAGGTGAGCATGATGTCTGAGAGCGTGCGGTTGAGCTCATGTAAGGTCACAGTGTTGGTGTCCCTCAGGGCTGTGGAGCCGTCAGCAGAGCATGAAGTGTATGACCAAATATAGTTCAGCACGACTGCTGCTATAAACAGTCTTTTCTCTTGTGTGCTTGCAGACAGAGAAAGACATCTTGCTACGGCCTGAACTGGAAGAGATCCAGGCCAACCACTCTGAGCGTTTCAAGCTGTGGTTCACGCTGGATAGGGCCCCAGAGAGTGAGCAACTAACACACTTCACTACGCAACAGGAAACCACTTAGAGTTGTTTGTTGTCGTAAAATATATCCAATATTTTCCGTTGGGACCTTTTTGACTATGAACTCTTGCCTGTTTCAGATTGGGATTACAGTGAAGGTTTCATCAGCGAGGACATGGTGAGAAGCCACCTTCCTCTGCCTGCAGATGACACCCTCATCCTCATGTGTGGCCCTCCTCCTATGATCCAGTTTGCCTGCAACCCTAACCTGGATAAGGTGGGTCACTCCAGCAGCCGAAGATTCACTTTCTAAAGTCAGCAGATTGCTGGGCAGGCAGTCGAGGCCCAGGTTTGGACCAGTTCCAAAGCACTTAAAGCACTCTTGAATCACTTGTGGACCATTTGTGTGGTCAGTTTTGTATTATTACTGAATACGTGTGGTGTACAATTAAATCTGCTGTTTTCCCATGTGAAGTGGAGGATTGGTATGTCTAATGAGTGGACTCTAACTTGTATCCCTGACTGAGAGTTACTATGGCTGGCAGGAAAAGTTTTGAAAGGTGCAGTTTGTCTACGTTAACCTGAGTTGAGTGCCTTAATGTTATCTTTAACTATGGTTTGCACTATGCTATGGCTCATTGCCTTTTATTCCTCATGCAAGCTGTTCTGGTGATTGTCAAAAAGGTCATCATGTTGGTTCACTGTATAAAAAAGCTACTTGGAATATTATTATTGGTAACTTTTTACGGGTTGATTATGTTCGGTAAACATTTCTTTGATGGTGCCTGATAATTGTAACACTTCAAATAGCCATTACAGGCAGATCATTGCATTGAATTTTATTAACAATATTAAAAAATACATCAACAGTACATGGTACATAAGAATTCATCATTGATATGCTTAAGGGTAATATCGCTTGTGGGTGAACACTAAACTATAGGATTGTCCAGTAAATACATCGCATAAAACAGGTCGGCTGTGGGATATAGAAAAATATGCAGATCTATCATCAAGTAACAGCAGACGGGGGGAATTTGAATGGCTAAACAGACTGGAATGTGTATACATTAGCTCTAATACTATGGTAATGTGTCCCACGCGACATTTCACAAAGGTTACAAGGGGGGACGCATTGTTAAAAAATAAGTTGTGACATAATATTAAAGTGGATCTTCAGACCTATCATACAGTAAGTACTCCTATAATGCAATAAAGTCATGCACGCAGGTTTGTGAATTCATGCAATACATTTCGACAATTAATAAATACATATTTCTCTAAACTTGAAAACAAGTCCCGATGCTGCACTGGTTATGTTTGTGTTCAGTTACCTTGGTGGTAAAGCTAGCACAGTTTGTTCCATTTCACAGCGCTCGCTTGGCATCGTGATGGAAGGTCAACCCCTCCCTCACACGTTCGAGTCCTCGTCTGTCACACTAGCCTCAGGGGAGGTCTCCGCAAAGAACTCCTCATCCTTCAGCATGCTCTGCACCACATGACGCACACCACATGAAACACACAACTTGATTCAAACTGCTGCTGTCTTGTCTGAGGCCTCCTGGTGTTTTACTGCTGAGCTGAAATGCTCTTCTCATAGAAGGGAATCGTGTCGTAGCATTGTAATGATTTCTTACCGTCAGGTTGTTGATGCCCTCGGAAAAAGCTCCTATCTGTCTCACTGTCCCCTCGGAGTCCTCCATCTGCAGACACAAGCAGCACAGTTGACACAATCAAAACATCACCTCCATGGTAAAGAATACAAATAAAATGTTAGTCAAGCCAGAGTAACATTTTCTAGAAGAATATATTGGCATGGCATCCCTCCTGAATGAAGGTATTCACTTTGTGCTTGTTTGGTGTTCCATCTGAATACTACATTTCAAATTAGTTGACCTGCAGAAGGCAGAGACAATACTCCTCCCTCCCCCCATTTGAGGAAACCCAGTCCCAATTCTCTTGGAGAGGCTTGATGGGATCCTAGTTCCCACACTGACCTGTTCCAGGACGCAAAGGTCATCCTCGTAGATCCTCAGCCCCCTCTGGAAGCTGCTGTTCTTAGGCATCTCCACATCCATGGGGCAGACGTACTCATCGCTGTCCTCCTGGCGTTTCTTCCGCAGGGTCCCAAAACTGCCGAACGACAGTCTTCTGGGCTGGGGGATCAACACAGACAGGGGCTGTAGACTAATGAGCCTGAGTACTCTTTCTTTGTTTATTCTACTGACTGGGACCAGGGGTGACCATATTGCCATGGAAACCCATCATGCCTGTGTTTTCTTGATTTAAATTGGCTCATCCGTGTTAATAATACATAAAGGAAAGATGAAACAGCCTTCAAAGCAGTGAAGCACATCTAGGAATTTTTCAGGCGTCAGCCCCCTCACCTAGCGCTCGCTGCGACTCCTCCCACACAAGGGTCAGACAGGCCACTGGACAGACCGTGCTTGCTTACCTTGACCTTGGCGGTGGCGGTGAGCACGGTGTAGTCTGGGTGCTCCAGACACTCCTGCTTCAGCCTCTGGGCCTCGGAGCCGATGAGCAGCTGGAAGTGTGTGGCCAGGTGGCGCCTCAGCAGGGTCTTATTGGGGGGGATGTTCAGTAGAAGCGCCAGGGTCTCCACGTTGAACCTGGGCTCCAGCACCTGAGGCAAGAGCACACGGGTCACGGGGACTGTGAAGCTGCTTCTATTCTGTGTTGCAGCTGCTACCACGGTAACAACAGCTTTTGATTACTCAGTCCTACAGAACTGAACTATAGTTGTGTAGTCTTTGGGTACAGCTACTTCATAATGAATTCAAACAGTATATTAAAATGATTGTGGCGTGTCTTGCATACCATGAGTCCACCATGCACACCGCTGCCCCGCAGGTTGGGGGCGTACTCTGCTAGGTCCACAGAACGCAGCCATTCCATCACCCTGTGATTGGTCCACTGGGAGATCTCAGCAGGTGTGATGTTGTTCTAGACAGATGAAAGACAAGAGGGAGACATATATAATACAGTGTGTAGTTATTATACACATCTCTAAAAGGTGATGATGATGACACGTGTTTAGTCGGACCTCGTCAGAGGGGCGTCGTCGGAGGCAGTTTGGGTCGTAGAGGTTGAGGCGGAGGACCTGGATGGCTCTCTTGATGCTGAGGTGGTGGAACACACTGCCCACCTTCAGAGACAGCAGGTCATCCTGGACGGAGGAGGGCAGAGGTTATTCACACAACTGGGAGAAAAAACATGCATTCAAGGCAGGCAGCGAGGATCATCTTTAGAGACAGATACAAAATGGTTGAAGATAATGGAGGGATGGACTCACCACAGTCATGTAATGTAGCATGCGCCCATCAACACGCCCTTCCTCAAACTGGCTCTTATACTGAGGTAGGCCTATGTCATCAAGCCACCCTGAGGAAAAAACATACCCTGTTAACATAACTTAATCATAAACATAACCATTTCAATCAAGCACATTGGACAGACGCTGCTGCAGCAATATGTAAAGCACATCCAACAAGCACTTTAACGTTCATTAAACCTCCAATAGGGTTTGTTTGATGGTCCAAATTCTATTAATTTCAAGTCATGGTGTTCACTCACTGGTCACCCAGTTGTGGTCCAGATGGCCCTTAAGATCGTCCTCTGAGCCCAGGGACTGGAGGGCCAGCAGCAGTTTCTTCCTGTGAAGGGGGTGTTTCAGGCCCAGCTCCTAAAGGGACGAGTCAGACAAGATCCAGCTGTACATTACATACATTCTGGTAATACATTGTTTCTTCAGTGTGTACCATGGACACTGCCCACCCCCTCCCAAGTTCCTTAGGTCCATACCTTCTCCAGGTCGTGCTGCGAGGCCTGCAGCAGGGTGTGTCCTGACCTGATCCAGCCCTGGGCCTGGGCCACATGCAGACCCAGACCCTGCTCCTGCAGCCATGCACACACCTGCTCTTTAGTCCACCGAGCAAAAGGCACATCCACGTCACTGGGGGGGTTCAGGGTGAGAGGTCAGCACCAAATACCAGTTTGACACGCTCACAAACACCTTCACCCATGCATCTCGTCAGATCATCTGGAGGGAGCTGCACCTACTTGGTGCCATGGTGCAGGTCACGTGACCATCCCAGACGAGGTCCCGCAGTGGCCCTGACCCCTCCCCTCTTGAAATCTGTCTCTGCCTCGTCCAAGTCCAAGGAGGTGGAATGACTTCTCCTCAGCCTGTGTGGAGAAGAAATATACATACGTGTGGCCGTAAGCAATTTCATGTTTAAAATAGGGAAGGTAAAAAGTGAAGGAAACCGTCTTACCTTCCAAAGAACTTCTTGAGGCCTCTGGCCTTCTTCTTACTCTCAGGCGAGGCGGCTAGATTCTGGTTGGCCCCTCTCTCCTGGGTTGTGCGTGGCGGAGCCCCTGCCAGGTCCAGGTGTTCTGTGCCCTTCCGCTCCGTCTCCGCTGTAAAAAACGCACCCATCAGAACCGTAGCTAAATCTAGCACCTCCCACCACCACAGAGAAGAGCTCAGGCTGACAGTTTGGTTCCAGGACTACAAGTAAGATGGCCACCACCACGATAAAGATGAGTTCAGCACAACTCATGGCCACCACCACTACCAACATGATTTTAGGACTACAAATCTTGATGACCACCAACACTGCAGCACAATACCACCAAGCCAGCCACACAGAAGCGCCACAACTCCATCCACACATGCAAAAGATGGGTGGAAGAAACTTCTCACTGACATTGAGAGGGTTTCTAGACTGTAGACACAGAGCGTTTCTAGACCGTAGACCTTGAGAGCGTTTCTAGACTGCAGACTCTCAGCATTTAAAAGGACAAATGCAGCATTAGGCAGCGTCATTGCAGATGGTGTCGTGTCATGGATGAGTGACAGCTGGATATGATTTAGTGAAGGCAGAGTTCAGGGGTAGGACGAGTCACAAAAGGACAACTGTCCCCTTTTAATACAAGTAAAACACTGAATCAGTCATATGTAAAGGGAAATAAGAAGCGACGGTCGATATGCTCAGATTCTAACACAGAAGTGTGACCATACAACCTGAATATCATGTCTACAGCTAAAAATGACAGTACTTCATTAGCCTTGGCCATGGGGTCATCAGGTTGACAGTCTCACTACTGTGTCAGGATCCATGCACACATCCAGCTGTGTCATCCTGAGCTGCCAGTCTGCACGCCCGGCCCTCTGGCAGACACCAGGGGGCGCCAACACACTCTACTGTACCTAACGTTGGTGCACTTGCACTCCGACTGCGGTCTTCACATCATACAGTAGTAACCATGGAAGGTGTGTGAGAGAGGACAGAATGGAAGGAGAACACAATGTGATGAAGATGATGGAGACAGATGGATATGTAGACAAAGACAAAAATAACAAACTGACACAAACACAGAAAATGTGTGACAACAGTATGGTGACACAATACAGCTTTTGTTCTGAGCATGACACATAATCCTTGACACAACATCCTGACCAATAACAGACTTGGTGGAGACACTCACCCAGGTTTGGGCTGCTAGCTGTTCTCTTGCCTCCACGCATCTTGAAGAACCCTCGCCCAAAGGATGAGCGGGCCTTCTTGGATCCAAAGCTCTCATCCCCTGAGGTGGTTGGTTTGGGATGTGTGGTGGACGAGGGACTGGACTCCTTGACTTTGCTCTGAAAATACAGAAAATAGACCTTAAGAGTCTTCGCTGCTGCTCTTTTCTCAGTTCTTTTTCCCAGCCACGGTTAATTAAACCAGCTGCCTCGTTAACAAATCCAATTGAACATGATGCAGTCCCACTAGTATCAACCGACAGGTGGCACCAGTGTAATTATAACCATCCAAGCCAGAGTTGTTCTGAATGCTGATCAGTTCTGACAGTCATTCATCCAGAGATGAATAGATGACTCAGTCCAGTATAGGGGACCAGTGACTCAGTTTTACATTGCCAGGGATAGATCATATAGCATGCGTTCAGATTGACTAGACTGTGTGTGTTTCTGGTTAAACCATGGGAGTTAAAGGCCTCTGTGATAGAAGCTCGTGTGAATGTCAAGTTGTTTGTTTTCACAGCGTTACACAGGAAGCTTTTGTCTAACTATCAATGTAACTCAATATCCTGTAATCTGGGTCTGCAACTCTTACCTGCTCAGTGCCGCTGGTTACATGGCTGGTACTACTCGTCTGATGGATGTCTACAGGGCTGGAGGAGATGGACAGTTGGTTGAGTCTTAGACAAGTTCACAGAGTGAATGAGACACGTGTGCGTAGGGGGAATGCAGCCCCAGGCCAGGCCTCACCTTACTGGGGTCAGGGCCTCTGTGTGCTTCTCCTGCTCGTCATCTGAGAGCTCGGTGATACAGGGGACAGCCTACGCCACGTTCAAAGATACGGAAAGTAATCAGAGCATGAGTCCATTGACAACATTTATTTTTTTGAAAGAAAGAAAACATAGTTGAGAATCTCATTCACTTTCCCTGCTAAAGCAACATCCATAGGCAGGACCTCTTGAACTCTACATTCCAGTGAAGAATTCTGGGAGTTTTGGGGGGAGGGGGCTAAAATGAGGTTTTGGCCAGGAAGTCCAGAGTCTAGGGGGCATCCTGTGCGTGGGTCGTTTCAACATGAGGGTGTTGTTTACCTCGCCAAGCCTCCTTCCTGTCCCCGCACACTCCTGCAACACCAGCATGGCTCTGTCCATTTCCATGGCGACGTGAATTGACGGGGATGCGTCATCTGGGATGTCGTCGTAATCATTTTCATTCAACTTTTCTGTGTGTTTGTGTGTGTGTGTGTGTGGGGGTGGAGGGGAAACATGCGTGGATTGTTACTCAGACCTGGTGACCATGGTGAACCGTCATGACTGTTCCAAGCTTCTGCTAATCAAATCTCTCTGACTACCATCTACGTCTGTACAGCAGCTCACCTTTCACCAGGTGCTGGACCATTTTGTAGTGTGAGACTGACTCCTGGAGCTCCTCAATCATCTGCTCCTATAGACAGCATTGTAGGAAGGAATCTATCAGTTTGATAGACTGTGTATACCCCCCTCTGCATGTAAACAGTGTCAAATACAGGAATACAATTTCAAAAGAAATTCGTAGTAAAGTTGACCTTTTCAGCGTTGGCAGCCATGAGGGAGTCCAGCGCCCTCTTCATCCTCATCATCTCTGCATCTGGAAGACAGGAGCATTCCTCTCAGTGAGGAAACACATTCCTCAGCCATGTGGCTGAGAGCCACACAACCACTCCACGACAGTCTCATCTTACTGTAAGTATAGCTCACGATAATGTATTTACAACATCTTTCAAATGCCTCAATCTTCTCAAACTCAAAAAGCATTCCTGTCAAATAGCAGGCGATAAGGCTGTCAGCAGAGGGCTGAGGGGTTGAAAGATCATGTCCAGACATGTGTGGTATGGAGCCTGCAGACAGATATGTTGGACATGGAGGTAGGAGGCACAAACAGGCCTTGTGGGGACCTCACAGGGGTTATAGATGATTGTAATTCAGAAGAGGTATTTCCACCCACTTTTTGAGAGAAATTTCCCTAATTATACTGTATTTCGATGAAGGTATACATAATTACTTAAAAAGAAAGGTTGGTTACAGAAGCAGCAGTAATGTTGGAATGTGCTGAGCATCTTGCCACATCACATTCTTCATCACAGCCACATTGTAGTATAGTATGATCCAAACATTCACCATGTATGAAGATAGATCATATCCTTCAGGGCCAGCCACCCCCCCCCCCTTCCACACACACACATACCTTTGTCCCCTCCATCAGTCCTGCCCAGAGTGTCTTCTTCCCTCAGTTTCCTCAGCGCCTCCTCCCTGCCCTGCAGCAGCACCTGCAGGCTCTGCAGCTCCTCCTGTGGGACCAGACAACACCTCGGTGACCATCCTGACCCCTGCCGGACTTCCAGCTGGCCTGAGGCACAATAAAAACCCTGGGAGCAACCAGTAAAACAAGGTACAAAACACCAGGTGATGGTTTCACATCTGCTGGACATTCCACTGCAAACGTGTCCCAGGTGGACTTGACTGGACCTCTTTAAAAAGGTCATCCATAGCTGGACTCTGCCTGCTCGCTTCATTTAACCTGGAGGACTGAGATCCTTTGTGAAACTACAATAACATCCCCAGCAAGCGTAACGCATGCCAAGGCAAGAGAGCAGAGAGGATTAGTTTGTGGTGAAAACTTCTACTTAGCTTACATGGTGGAAGTGAAAGGCAGAGAGCAGAGAGGGGAGGCAACATAAAGGGATTTTTTAGTAGTCCTTGGGGAAAGGCCAAGAGGAAGTTCCTTGGCTGGGGACTGAAGCTCTCCTCCCCAGCGACAGTGAAGCAGACAGGGCTCCCCCTTCAGGGCCGGACCCCGGGGGTGGAGGGAGGAGGAGGGGATGAGAGCAGGAAAAAAGGGGAAAATAAGTCTGGAAGAAAGAACATTACGTGGGTGAAGAGGAAAAGGGATGGTGAAGAGGTTTCAGAATTACACAGTGCTTTATACAAAATGAACCAGTGGAAAACTAAATGGCATTAGAAAGCACCAGTGGCCATCATGGTTTATCAAATGTGACTAGATGACCCTCTACTGTTCTAGCAGCTCGGGTGACCTCCAGTGATGTCATACTCACTTGGGTACACTTGAGTTTCTTCTCACACTGCAGTCTTTCATTCTCCATATCAGTCACCCTGAACCGAAGATCTGTCACTTCCTGGTACAGATCCTGAGGGGGGGAAGGAGACTGGAGTTACTCAGGCGCTCAAAATACACTTTCTTACCCCCCCAATATGGGGGTATAGCATGTAGACAGTTTTGTTGTATGGGGGAGGATGGAGAACAACAAAAACAAGATAAATTAGAAATATCTCTTGGTTGGTAGAGGAGGCGAGTGACTGCTTGTTGTGTAAACAATCTGCAGACAATTACAGTCTTAAACAAACTATCACAAAGTAAAAAAATCATAAAACTGCTTTCCTTTCATTGAGGACTGTCTGGTGCACCTTGGAGCAATTATCACATAAAACAGGCACTCTAAGTATTATAATTTATGTAACTGAAGTATTGAGGCCATGTGATTTAAACAAACCTAACGACTGCAGTGCAGCACGGCAGATATTACAGAAATGCATTAGACTCTGTGGGGGGGTGATTTGTTGCTGAATTAGACCCAGCTGGGAGCAACAGAAGCATTAAATCTGTGCTAGACGATGTCTTTCCACCCAAGCCTGCACCCTGCAGCTGACTGTCTGAAAGTCACACACTGGGAAGGCAATATCCTCCCAGCACTGGCCAAGGCTAGCATAGAGTTGAAGAGAGTGGAAAACCTGACTGTCTCTTAGGAGAGGAAAGAGAGGGATGGAGAAATGGGGGGAAGAATGACTGAGGTGAAATATTCTGCAGGAGGAGGTGGTTGTTTTTGAACGCTCCGTCCCTGTCGGCTAAATCCACCCTGCTAGTGCATTATGGACTGCGGAGCAGGGGAGCTCAAACAGAACAAAATAGCCTGTGTGTATGTTACCAAAAATCTTCAAGTAATATCAAAACCATTTTGAATGTGTGTGTGTGCGTGTGCAACGGCATACCTCGCTATCCCTTTTCTCTCTTTCCATAGCAACCATCTTCAGTTTCAGACTGGAGACCTCAGTCATCTGCTCCAGCTTCTGTGTCTCTAGGGCCGTCCTGTTCAAAACCTCCTGACAGACACAATCACAGGAAACCCCCACGTCAGAGTTCGAAACAGACACTTTACCCATGAAACATACTTTTCTAAATGCAGTCATTTTATGGTCGGATCTGTGAAGGTCTTTTGGATGAGTTCCTTCCCGCAGGTGTGGACCTCCCTACCTGTTGCAGGAGTTCCTCTGTGGCGTTGAGCTTCTCTCTGTGTTCATCCAGGCACATTTCCAGATCACGGATCTTCTCCCCCTGCACCTCCACCTGGTCTGTCAGCACACTCACCTGCAACACAACCCCGTCATTGCAGACAAAACAAAGTCCAGAGAAACTGAAAGTTAGACTAGTCAAGAGCAAGAAGACTGATGTGGTATTCACAATCCGCTTCCTGTTCATTAGACAGGGATTGGTCACCCACCTGTAGAACGAGACACTCCTTGTCGCTCTCCAGGCGAGAAAGGCGCTCCTGGTGGACATTGTCCAAGGAGCCCATTGAACCATGCCCATTAATCTGGAAGACATGACACACATGCAGGCTCCATCACACACAGGACTGTTACACAGCTGGCTCCATCACACACTCATACACACAGGACGAATACACAATCAGATCTCACTCATTCATGAACAAACAACAACCATGCACCTCCTGGAACTGAACGATCCTACATGTTGACAATATTCAGTATATTAAAGGTGCCTTTGTTAGTTTATAAAGGCCAAGGTCATTAGGCATTCATTGGCATCTCTCCTTTTTCCAAGGGACACGCACACATCAGCAGTTTAACAACAATGCTGTCCCAAGAACAGGATCACGTGGAGGTCCTTCTGTTTGTGGCATTCTAAATGAAGGCAGAGAGGGGGACGACATATGAAGGTCAATCAGCCCCTCACATGCAAGCAGTTTGTGTCTGAAGTGGAAATCTAATCAGAACTCAACTCTTAGATTTCACACATGGAGAGAGCAGGAGCCGCACAAAAAGAAAAAAGGGGGAAAAGGGAGGAGGGAAACTCGCAAACACTTAAACTCACGATGAATCATTTGCAGTTTAGTGGATGGAAACCTTTTTCCAGCACGACTCGGCTGTACAGACACTCGATCAGTCACAAAGCATGCCGTAACACAATACTCATGCACTCACTGCCGTCTGGCAGGGGAGAAACAGGTTAGCACTGAGAGACATGAGGCAGCTCCCAGCAGAGACATGTGCAGCCCCCCCAAAAAATACATCTCTCTAAAAATCTGCGGCAGAAACATATCATTGTTGGACGGCCGAAACCAGTACTTCTGATGTTAATGCTGTATGTCTGTGGAAGAGAAGACTGGTAACCACTCTTCAAACTCTATCTACATTACCGTATATTAGCTGAAATATCAGTAGCTAATTTGGTACAAAGCATAAGCACAGTACAATTAAACCCAAACTTGACAAGTAGACCACGTTTACTCGTGATGATTTGGTGTCAAGTTAGAGTGAGGTTGTCCCTTTACCATTCTCCCCTGTAGCCACCCCACGAGCCCCTCCGCCGTGGCATGGGGCACCTGGCAGCGCAGGCCCTCCCTCTCATCCGCATCCATCAGCTCTAGCGCCCCCCGCAGATCCTCCAGCAGATGCAGCGCCCGCAGGCTGCCCAGGAAGGGAGAGGTGGGGGACTGGCAGTCAAACAAACCATTGGAGTAGTCCATGGCCTTGGAACCTGGGAGGAGGGGAGAGCAAGAGGGAGATGGGGGGTGGAGGTGGGCACCATGCAGACATCCACACACCCATGCAAACCCCTTCAATCATGTGGACTAACTGAGATCACCAGACACCATTAGCTCAGGTCAAATGGGCTTCAGAATGTGTGTTATTATATGTAATGGCATTCATTCTAAAAACACAGACCAACCAAGTGTCAATCCGTTGGTTAGCAGTCGCAGCACAAGCCTGTCTGCTGAACCAGTGCCCCTACTTTCATCTGACACACCATCTGTTAACCTTTCTAAATGTCAACCTTCATAAAGATGTAGGACTCCCAAAAAAAGAACAAATAGATGGGAAAATAAACATGTGCAGAAATATATTAATATACACAAGGGATGGTCTTCACTCCAGTGGCAGAGCAGAGTTAGAACACTGGTTTCTGTGGTAACAGGAGGGGGGAGGGGGAGGCTGGAGGATATAACATGACCAGCCATCTTTCTTCCATTGGAAAGGTTGATGCTATAATTAAACAAGTCAGCGGACAAGCGTTTCTACATATCTGGATACGGTATGGAAACCAAACCAATATCTCAACACAGAAATGTCAGAATATCTGAACCAGAGAAGAATGGCTTGAATAATCTGTTCAATAAATCCTGCTGCCAGTGAAACAATGAGAAATCTAGTGGAAATCTGAAGGCATAAGATGATCGTGGGGGTGGAAGGTCTAGTGACAGCCTCTTAAACGGCCACACTAAGCACCGTCTTCCTAAGACATTCATGGAGAAAAGGCAGCATCAGTACATTAGATATAAGTGTAATATTAGTAAGCGAGAAACTCCACTGCAACACTGTTTTACTGTTTCACTGTTTGTAGTACTGGAGAAATGGATTTGTCCTACAGATAACTGGATGTGTGCAGCTTGTCTGTGTATGTGTCTCTTACCTGCTATGATTCCATCCATTTGCTCCAAGGCCGCTGCCAACATCTCGCTGGCATCGGACATCATCTTCACCCCACTGTGCCCATGAAAGGAAAACAGATGGGAGAGTTACTGTCATTGTCACACAGTAGCAGAGAGACACCAGTGCATATTGCCTTTCTTGTCCTCTGACTACTGACAGTACTCTTGCTAAGAAATACAGACACCAGGGTAAAGCTTGCAGCCTGTTTCAAACACGTGTAAAGAGGCTATAATAGAACAGAATACATGGGCAACACCAGTCAAGTATAAAGCAGGTTATTAGGGGTAGTCTCATGCTGGCCGGCCCAGGCACAGAGTGGGCTGAGACTTTGTGAGAGATTTAGAACCTTCAAGGTCAGGCTGATCAGAGCCTCATTGGGGCTTCCTGCAATGTTCCAGATCTGCAGGTCCAGAACATTGGACTAACAGGCCTGGTACTCTAAGATTTACCCGTCTGTTTGAGATGGAACAGGATGTTGGCGGGCTCCCATGTCTCGGGTGATCAAGTGTAATTACGGTTCAGGGCTGACTGAATGTGAAGAGTGAAGGATTGCCTCTGTCTTTGTAATTAATACTGGGCTTTGATAAAGAAGTCCAACCGGATATTTGAGACTAATTTGTCTGGTATTTTTGTCTGGGGCGTTGTGGCCCGCTTGAATACTGTTATTTATTGTCAATTGTTTTACTAGGAAGAAACAGAGCGGACTATGTACTGCTCCAATATTAGAAGCATTAGTTAATGGATAATTGACAGTATATGTGTTACTATAGTATATCTATACATAGTGTTTGTATAAATAAATCAATTGGAATTATTAGTAAGGTAATTTTCATCTAGGCGCTTAGTTTCACCGGAAACAACCTTAAACCTTACAAATGCCAGCTCCACAGGGCACATTTCTTTTCAATCCCTAGGCAACCAGTTTGTTCCAGAAAGTAAAGACCACAGCTAAGAGCATATCATTATGTTAATCTACTACGCATTTTTCTTGTTCAGACAAAACAGGTCTAGCTGATCAGGTAGGAACACCAGTCAGATAATAATGAAAAACAAGGGAGGACTTATGAAAAACAAGGATGAACTGAGACAGCAGTGACGAGACAAGTCAAACAAAGATCGGCTTGATGACATGCTCCTTATTACACCAGACATCCCCACCACCATCACCCCCCCTCCTCCTATGGTAGCCGTGTCTCACCCAGGGCAGGCTGGTCAGTGACCCAGCAGTCGTGGGATGGGGGTTGTGGGTCTTATCAGAAATAATGTTGCAATTCTCCCTGCAATCCTTCTCCCACCGCATGCTGGTATGACTGGAATGCCAGCCTTCCAAAACAAGGCTGGACGGTGTCCTGCCCTCTGGACACCAGGCCCACGCTTCCATTCACAAGAGGCTTAAATCACTACACTAGTTTATATCAACCTCACTGAATCAGCGGGAAGCGTGAGAATGCCCAAAGAATCTGAATACATGAAGAAAAAAAAACTATAATCCTGAGGGGGTTTAGGATTAAAAAAAATTGGACTCCGGTTTTCCATGATGGAACCCAGAATCAAACCCATTGAAAGGTCATGGCCCTACATGTGGAGGAGGAATACCCCCCCGATGACCTATTTCTGCCTTAAGCTAGCTAGCCTTGGAGTTTGGGTGAGATGAGGTGGGGGTTTGCTTTATTTCCATCCTCTCCCTGAGTCACACTCAGCATGGTAGAAAAACAGACCATAAGGGCATCATTACAGCATGGACTACATTAGAGGCTGAAGGAGCCTGAA
The DNA here is from genome assembly GCA_030340665.1 of Neosalanx taihuensis. NCBI lineage: Eukaryota > Metazoa > Chordata > Actinopteri > Osmeriformes > Salangidae > Neosalanx > Neosalanx taihuensis. The sequence continues at coordinate 3,177,443 of CM059307.1, forward strand.
TGTTCATAAAACAAGCCTTTTGTGTGCCCTTGTTCAGTCATGGGCCCTTTGGGAAACATTGGTTAAGGTTTCCTCCGAAATACAGCCTTGCTCACGTAGCTGTGCAGTTAATCTGCCTCATAAACACATCTCTAACTGAACCAGCTGTGGAACTCCAAATGAGGAATGAGTTACAAATGTGGAAGTTAGAAACAATGCCCGGATTATTAAAGAGCCAATCACAACACTGTGTTAGACGGAATAGTTTGGACTTTTAAAAAAGGATCATGAAACCAGACCATTTTTCAGTTACTAAGTCAATTAGACTATAAAGCATTAGTTGACGGTACCACAGCTGCAGGAAACATATTTTGAAGCGCAGAGTGGAGGTGTACCACAGGGGTCCTCCTTAGGAACAAGTGGGTTTTTCCTTCTCCCTTGGTTCTCCCTCCTGATGGAAACCAGTCTCTCACTTGGGAAGCTATGTTTGGTCAGCTGCTTGTCTCCCACCCTGAAGGGAGAACTGAAAACTTGGCTGCTTTTCCAACTGGAACAGCGGTTTTGAGAATCCAAACATTTCAGTTATCTGGATCTTGGGATGACAAAATAGAGGCCAGAGTCATGTGAATGTAGGGCAGCATCAAGTAAGTTGATGTAGACTCTCATTCGAGTATTTCTCTGATTGAGAATGACTCCTGGATAGGTGCCGAAACGTCTTGATATTGAAAACTATGTCCAGATGACTACCCCTGAAAGCTTTTCTACAGCATCAAGTAGATCTTAATTTGAGACTTTATGTAGCCTACTTCAGTAGGCCTGACGTTTCCATGAGACACAATAGTAAAAGTATTCTACATGTTTGTTAATACAGATAAATGGGGAGGCCTCATAATGTCATGTGAATGGTTTATAATCCAAACAAATGTATTAAATTAACAAATCAAAGTAATCATGTGGACACATACACTTACAATGAAATATTATTTGAAATCCCCGTTTGAATCCCGGTCAAACGGCACAGAAAAACAATACTTGAAATTGGCAGTGAAATAATCCAATTCCTTCTCATAAACTCAATGAGCCAGTAAAATATAACCTAGCTTTATGATGTCAGATGGAGCAGAACACTTTCCATTTTAGTTATATCACCCAGACACTGGAAGATTCTGATCCAAAATCAGTGGGAAACCACAGTCTCCACCATGGAAGCATCCTGGTTAGTTACACAGTCTCCCAAAGCTGTCTCTGAGTCAGTCGGTATGGTAATATCCACCCGTCATTCTGGGTGCCGTGTGAGATATGGGGGTGGTGCCTGGCTCTACCAGAACCTGCAGGAGAACAAACAGAGTGTGGGGGAGGTACACTCTACTCCCATGGGCTTCATCCAGATGTGGTCCAACTAGGGGCAATAACACTGGCACACGCACGCACACACACACCACTTATCTTTCAAGCTTGCAAAAATAACTCAATCTTACAGACAGCTTATCCTTCACTAAGAAACACCCCTCGTGAACACTAAACTATTGGGAAAACAAGCAGGTAGGACATCCAAACATCAAAATATGTTTAATACAACTAAAGAATTTTTGGCAAAAATACAACAGTGTGTGTGTAGGAGTTACTATGGTTTATTTACATAGTTTGACATCAACCAGATGTAGGGATATGGAGGGGGCGGTGAGAGTCTCACTCAGAAAACACAGCCTGATCCACTGATGAGGTGCGTGCGCACATACACAGCCACAGCCACTTGAGCACACAAGTGGCACAGACTCAACCAAGCATTCACTTACTATCACAGCATATTTTATTGGAAGCACAGCAACGGAGATTCAGCTTCTCCACAGATATCTCCTTCAGAAGCAGTCAAGCTTACACTTTTGTCTCCCCAAAGTGAAACAACTTCATAAACCACTACCTCAAGCTTCTACTTAAAACACACCTTTCAAACCAACTCATTTTTGTGGCCTTGCATGTGTGTCTGTGTGGGGTAGTCAAGATGGACCTTGTTGTTATGGTTAATGAGGGGTCCAGTTCAAACACTTGGCAGAGACGTCACCTCTATCTGTGGCCAGCAGTCTCTCGTCACTGTAGCTGTAGCCAGCGCCAGTCACAGCACACAAACCAGCCCTTTGTCCTCTACAGAGTCACATGGTACGTGAGGGATAGTCATCCCAAGGTGCCAGCGTTGTTCCACGTGCCTGGGCTGGATCCCAGACAAAAACAGAGAAAAGGCCTGGCGTGTGCGACACAAAGACTGAACAAAGTCTCCTGTAGCCAAGATCAGTGAAGGAGGGGGGAGAGTAGTCTGAGATCTGGCTGCTACTACAGAACAGACTGGCCTTGTAAAAAAAGGGCTATCTGTACATCGCTTGCCTCTGTAGGAGTTTCGGTGTAAGGTTGAATTATAGACTTTCTGGATATTTTAATGAGCTTTGCTGAAGGCTTTCAGAAAAAAAACATTGTATCACTTTCCATGCAGTAGTTAAACACAGTGTTGACTCTGCAGTCAGGTTCAAATGGTTCACATGATTGAATGAACAAACTAAAACAATCATTCGAGGCTTAATTCTGGAAGGCTGGCAAACACAAAACAACCTTCACCGTGTTCTGACAGGAAGTACTTCCTGACACGTGTTTGAGAAATGTCTTCCTTTCAGTCAGTGTCTTTTTTCCCAGCTACTCTGGAAGATTATGGTTTTTCTCAGACAGTATTCCTTTGTTGAAACTAACTACTTTCTGGGTGTGAGGAATTGTCTCAAATTGCATTTTACATGGCTCTTACTATGCAAAAGTAAAGGCAAAAAATCAAAATTTCCCATGGAACAAAGAAGTTTCACATGAAAATGTCAAGTACTTGGGTCAATTCAACTCCAACATCACCAAAACAATATATTCAGTGTGCCCAGTATGGGTTACGCCCAGAAGCCATCCTGCCTCTCAAAATACTGCACCGCAGAAGTACTACTGTAGAAGTATGTATGGAATGCATAGTAAATGAACAGAAAGTCAGTCATTATGGTGAATCTGCCTTACAGCAAAAACACTGAATGTAAACTACATCAACTTTCCAGCCTGAGCACTGAACACAGTCTGAACAGATGCTGACTGACAGCCTGGCCACCAAACAAAGCCCTTTAACCACATTGTGTACAATTGTTCATGAGTGTTCTGAATTCTGAAGCACTACTTCAAAGCACACATTGACAGGTCAACTTTGACATCATAGTATTTATATTTTCAATATAAGAAGCACTTGCTGTGAATCTGCCATAATTCAGTTCATATCAGGTGGGGTGAAAAACAATACCCTTTAACTGACAATAAAGGCTGATACAGTTACATACTTTGATTGTGTTGCTTGTCTTCATATGCACTTGCATATACCCACCCCAAAACCCCAGACTTAAATGAGTCTTTGTCTTTTGCCAGACTTAAAAAAATACATAAAGAGACCCATATTCCTCCTTCGTTATTATGCAAAGTAACTCATTTGTGAACAGTAAAATAGATGTACTTAGACGTATCTGTACGCGTCACTCACGGAACTAAACTGCAACAATGAATCCCTGTTGTGCTCCAGGGCACAAAGAAACTTCAAAGCGTTAGACCCAAACCATCGTCTCTCATTGATTACTGCCAGCTGTGCAGTCAAGTACTGAATGAGCACAATAGTTGCAAAGTTAGTACTTCTTTTCATCTGTTCAAACTAAAAAGCTCTTACTGTGACCGCTCTAATACATCAGCACACCTTAACACGCAGGTAACTAATGTAGGTCTGGACAAATCTAAAATAATGGACAAGGTCTCACGTTTAGAAACTAAAACTTGTTTACATGCGAAACTCACCTTGACAACCGAGTAACCTCAAAAAAGTAGGATCCCACAAAGGACGATTTTCCTGGTAATCCAAAGGTTAACTTTTCAGCGATCACTTGCGCCCTACGTCACACCTTTCCAATGAAGTTGCATAGCGAATTCCCAATTTCCAGAACTTTGAGGAATACTGGGATTGTTCAGGGGTGAAAGATCTCTGCGCATGCGTGGACTCAGGCCAATCATAAACCCCCGTGTTTGTTTGCCAACCTAAAATCGAAATTCCGATCATTTGGTCACTGAATCCAAAGCCTGGAAAAGAAGCCTGTAGTTTATGGAGTTGATGTTAACTGGAATTTACACGCTGTTTTATTTCATGTTATCAATGAGATTTTCTAAATAATCATATCTGTAAGACACGAACAAATGTGTCAGATATGAAGGTTGAGAAACCATTTTTTTTTGCAACAGATGGAGTGTAGAGGCTGATTTTGAATTTTGAGAAGGGATGGGTGTGATTGGTACAGTATGCTGTCTAATTTGACAGTTAATGGACACCAGTTGTCACCAATTACTGCTGAGATCCTTCATATAAAATTATGTTTGAATAATGAGTATGTACATTTACATCTAATTCCAACAGATTTCACAGGATTTTTACACTTTTACACTTAAATTTTACACTTAAATCTACATACCATGAATAAGGTAATGTTGTGTTATTGTGGTATGTATTGTGTTGGAATCTGACCTAATATTTTTCATACTCCTTCATGAGACTATTCCTGGAACTAATAATAGTTCATAAGTGCAAGTTTAAGATAATATGAATTATTTAAGGTTCTGTACAGACAAAGTACGATGTCAAATATATTTAGCATTGAAAAAGTCATTTTAATAAATAAATAATCTGAAAGTGCTCCTTATGCACTCTGACTGGCTACAGTACATTAAAGGATCCGGTTTAGCAATAGGTCTGCCAGTAGGTGGAGCCAGTGCTGTACTGTTACTGATGCTGAGGCTCTTTTTCAACAGGCTACATCCATGCACCTGTGTTTGCCTGTCTTTGAGACACAATGTGCCTGTTCCAAACAACCCCTTCTACACTGTGTGCCACACTCTTTCAAGCACTTCCATGATTTGTGTAAGAGTACTGTGAATCACCATTATACTAGCAGAACCACCACAGGCCTTGTTGGACTGTCAAGAACAGAGCCAAGCAAATGCCGTCCTATATACGTCTTAACTGGTAAGGGGCTGAATAGAACGCTGTTCTCTGTTCCAGTTTCTGTACAACTATGTTATGAGGTTGTAGAAAGTAACTCTCAATTGAAAATAAACGTCTACACTTTCTTGTGTCATTCAATATTATTCAAGTCAAATGCTGCGGTTTATTTACGCCTGTTATTGAAATATGTGGGCTGATATGCTTGAATCTACATAAACCCACAGCTCAGTGGTCAAATGTATGCTCAATGAAAACAGTAGCAGTAGTGTTGTGTTTACATGTATTTTTTACATTTCTACCAACATAATGGCAGTATTCTAAGGCCAATCATTGTTTGCTATCAGAATAAAATTGGTGTGAAAGAGAAGTGTTGACATCCAAATATCTAATTATCTGTCTACACTATATATTATTTTGGTGCAGGATGAGTTTGAATGGAAGTGGGAAAACTGGTGGGTGCTGGAGTCAAAAGAAGCTGACTTCAACGACTCACCGAAGCCCCATGAGGGCATTTCTGTATTGGGTAGTGAGGGGGCGGGTTTGGGAATGACATTTGAATTCAACACCTGTTGCAGACATTTCCAGGATCAGCTAGTGCTCGAGTCAGAGCCACCTGTTTAAAACAAGTTTGATTTCCATATCTTAGGGCTCCTAGAATGTAACCTCTTTCCTGAGTGGTAAACCTATAAATGAGTCGAAATACAATGATACCCATTTAGCTTATAATGAAATATGTTGATAAAAAAAGATGAATTAAAGCATGTTAAAGTAAAACACAAACCACATAAGAAAATACTTAGACTGCTCAGTCAATTCAATAATGTCCAAGGACTCCGCAGCTTGTGACTATGAAGCAGACAAAAACCTTTATAATCTCTATTTCCACTCAAGCAAAAGACTGCAAGTGTGGGCTTTGTATACTCTTATAATGCATGTATAATCTATCTATCTTATCTAAAACCATTATTCATGCAGATAAACAAACAGTAGGATACAAACATGTTACCCTGGTGGATCAAACAGACATAGAAACAATTTTTTGTCAGTGAAATACACACGATCACTAAACATGTGTTCAAGGAAAATGAGTAAAGGTTGATGGGGAGTCCACAAGAAAAAAGAAATACTTTATGTGATTTAATTCAAAGTTTTCACTACCACCCAGCTCAGTGACTCGGATAATGATTCATTCACTGCTATTCCACTGAATGAATCGTCGGTTTCACATCATTAGGGAGCAACTCTTGTTTCCCGCAGCTATTTTCATCACCAGCTTCACCTCTCGCCTTTTGTTGCCATGGTCAGAAAGATCCACCTCTCTTCCCTCTTCCTTATTTTTATTCTAGCAATGTCTTACATAACACGGCTGACAGGGTGATAATTAACAAGATGAGGAAGAGTCTCCGGAGGGCCTACATGACCCCCCCAAACCCCCTCCTCTGACAAGAACTCCTCCCCAATCTCCTTTACCAGCGGTTACAGTGTCATTCATTACTGCACCACTAAGTATTATGGGTTTATGTCTGTATCCATTGTCTTATTTTGTAAACCCCTCTGACAGCCACTTTGTGTTTGTGTCATTCCTGGACACTATCAGTACCACCAAACATGAATCCATTATTAATGTCATGCTATCTTCAGAAAAGCTCAGGAACAGCTAATCTATATTATTTTCATGGACGATCATGAATCATAAATAAAGGTTTAATTGCATTCCATGTCATAGCTACCTTATGTTAATGGCCAACTAAGTTGTGCTTTTAGCTTAGCTGTGTCAATATCCCTGTCACCTCTGTGATTGGAAGTGCACTTAGGACTAAGGGGAAACACGGAAAATAACCCCCTGTCCATCAATGGTAAAGGGTTGCCTAACATCCCATAATTACCGCTCTGTGGACGACAGATGAGGGTAGCCTAGTGGAGAGTAGCGATTGGAGGGGTGGCCTGGAAGGTTCCGAGGGCACGTATTCAACCAACATGAAATTGACCCATATCTAGGAACTGTGTCCCTAGACACATAAGTTCCATTTAAGGCAAGCCAAAAAGAGTCATAGCAGCTTTTATAATAATACAAGATTGCACCTTTTTCCATTAGACAGTATGTTGGAAATGGGTTTGTTGAAAAGAGTAGACATTCTGCCAACAAGAGAGAGAGAAAAAACAGGGATAAAATTACAACTGTAAAGTCTGTCTGAAAAACTAATCTAGCACACTGGTGAAACAGGCCCAGCAGAAAGCGGAGTGGTTTATAATGCTTCCCCAGATGACTCGTTGAGGAAAAATCGAGGATGTCTCTGGCCGAATAAAAAGGTGCCTCGTCACTGAGAGAAAAGTGAGCAGGGTAAACTCAACAGAAACTCATCTGTTATTGTAGCACCTCTGCTCTGTCTATTTAAGCCAGATGACCCACGGTGTGGGCTGAAAGACAAAGGAGTTTAATATTGACTTTAAAGATGGAGAAGGGTCCAATAGGTTGGTCCAGCATTAATTTATTTACCCTGAGTTTTCACTTCACTTTTTTTTCTTAATAATTTTCTTTGGTTAAGATCCTCAATAGTATTTTGATTCAATGTTTTCAGTGTTACATAACCTCTATGTCAATTGACAACCTAAAATACAGTAGTAGGAAGCAGTACTCACTATGCAACCGTACCAAGAGATGAAGTTCAAAGGAATTCACTGGTGCTCAAAATGAGTTAAAAAAGACATTAAAGTTTAGTTTAAGGACTCAGGTGTTGGAGATGTAACTGATATTTAAATAACCGCCCACTGTTGGATAGGACTGCAGATTCAGACTGTGTCGGTAAGATGTGGAATAATTGGACTGGCTCCTGAGTGAAAGACATTGCTTTGATTAATCCTCAGGTAGCCTGAAGGGAAACCTAGCAACAGATAAATCTAGACCCAGCCTGTTGCTAATGTGACTGCAGTCTGTCTCTGAATAAAGCACACACACACAGTGTATTTCTCTAAAGCAGCGAAACTGAAAGTCCATCGTCTTGAATAGTGCATTTCCCCTATTACGGAAAAAACTCTATTCATCCCCAGAGTTGAGATTGCTCAAAATACGGTAAACAGCAGAATGTACTGTGTACTGCTTGAACTTCATGAATATGTCATGTTAAGTCAACAGTCAATTAAGGTAAATGTTGTAGGACGAAAATACAGGGAGAAATTTCAGCCACAAATTACTTAATAGTTTTCAGTGAATCATTAGCTCTGGGAATGTTGCTTATGGGGCTGTTTTGTGAGCTCAACAAGGTTGTTTCAATGCTTTATTAATTTACCATCACAGCGTGTAGGTTTAAGTGGGCTGTGACTTTCACATAAAGTCAAAACACTTGTGCGTAATGGACAAATGTGTGAAATACACAACCATTTAGCTTGGCAAATGTGACCTTCACTTCAGTACATAGTGTTTATGGTTATTTACTAGGAAAGTGTTGTAAAGTGCACCTTTCTAGGAATTGTGAGTATCTTTTTGCTAGCTGTTGGAAGAAAAAAGAAAGTATTTTTTGAGAATGCAATAATTTATTTCTTATAAACTGGAAATTGCAGACTTTGTAATGAAATTGAGAGCTATTTTTGACAGCAATAACCATATTTAATAAGAAGTCTCATTTGAATATCTATTGTCCACATGCTGGCTTTCTGAAACAGCATAGTAATCAGTCTTGGCTCGGCGATGAGATAAAAGCAATTTTCTTTTTTCCCTTTCAACAATTCTTTCTTCTATTTTCCTTATGTTCTCTCAAGGGAAGAATCAGAATAATGTTGGTCGCTATGATGTGTTCAATGTTGAAAGACGTTCTGTCATTCAAAAGCAAAAAAACTTCTGTAAAAGTAGGTGTATGGACTGTTTTCAACGTTCATCATCTATGTCCCTAAATGATGTTCCCACCCTGTGTTCTCTATTTTGTTCCTTTCCTTTTGTAGATGGTTTCTTATGGCAGAGCAGAGGGAACGTTCTCACGTCCAAAACTTGAAGGAACTAAGGAGGATAACATCTCATTGTGAGAAATCATCATTAAATCAACACTTTAATCTGAAACACTTGAAATTAGAGAGGAGATGTTGGGTGTGAGCTGGAGTATCTGTTTGATTTGATCCTTCTCCTCATCAAATTTACTCTCTCCTGAAGGATTTCACCGGAGAACATGATACCCATATTTTGCTCTGTGGATGGAAGACAAAATGAATGTGACTCCCCTCTCTCTGGTTCACTGACTGATGAGATGTGACATGTTTGTATGATAAATGCAATTATATTTAAACCAAGCCCTCACTCTCTGCTGTAATGCAACACATTACTCCTTCATTCTGAGCTTATTGTCTTTTCGACAAAGCTTCTGAAGTTTTCTGGAGAGTCGGTGTGTGTGTGTGTGTGTGTGTGTGTGTGTGCGCATGTGAAGTTGCAGAACATATCTAGAAACAGCATAGATTTAGACATATAGAATAGATAGATTTATAGACATGTAGGACAACCTGAATTAAAACTGGGATAAAACTTGAATATTCAACAGTTAGTGGAACAGAAGTAGTCCTTACACCTTCTAAGGCTGCAGAAATCTGTATGTATGTTTGGATTTCAGACATACATAATAAATAGTGTGGAAAATTATAGTCTGAGGCTTAGTTTTGTGCAAATAACAATAAAATTCAACCTAAATGAATGTGAAGAAAAGTTGTTAAAGTGTAGCAACAGAAACAGTGGAAATCCATACCACATTATGAGTGTTCAGATAGCTTCCCATTGTACTAAGCACATTGATCATGGTAGCCAGAGATGAGTCATGTCAAACCATAGATGAAGTGAACAGAGGAGGATATCATTCAATAATGCTTACATGGTATTTCCTGTTCAGTGAGCTTGGCTTTTGGCAGTTCCCGAATCATCTAAAATCCCTAAGCAAACAGAACACCAAATCCCGCTAGGATGATCAGGGACATTGCTAACGCAGACTCCGGAAAGGTTGAGGAGCTCAGGGAACAATTACTTGCATCCCTAGAAATAAAAGAGATGAGTTTTGAAGGGAAGATCAGATTCTCTCTCTTCCACAGCGAGGGGATCAGTAGCTGCATGAGGGAAGGCCGATTAGAGCCAGGCCCCACCGGAATGTCATCAAATAATCATGACAACATTTAACTTATCAATATTAAATAAGAGCAACTCTAAGCTCTTCTCAATGGGTGCTTAATTCTTCTATTGACTTCTTCAGAAACCCGAATAAAGTCTGACAGACCATATTCAGTTTTATTTACACCTCGTTCTCCTTTGAGAATTTGTTATGTGCTCCTGTTAGTCACAATCAGCAAATTATCCAATACCTTATTATCTTTTGATGGATTCAAGCTTATTACTCATTCATACATACAGCATGTGTTTATATTGTAATACATATTGTGTTTTGATGTGTGTGTGTCCTCAATCCAATCAGCTGGTTGTCTAAAACATTTAAACCCAGAACCTTGTCTAATACTGGGGTCACACCGTTCCAGTGGAGACGGCCTTAAAAAACCCTGAAAGAAACAGAAAGCATAACGCAGTTAAGATACGCAGTGATCCTCCGAATCTCATCACCAGACACATACATGTGAAAGCTGTAGGACATTCCTTGGAACAAATGAAGGCAACAACTAAGTGCCATTTCCAAGGTGGTCCATGATAGCTGTTTAAATACCAGCCTATCAGTTTCAGGGACAGGAGAAGGTCTGTCTGACCTGACCTTCCCACCACTATACAGGACAGATATGGGAGAACACTATTCACAATGGAAAAAAGGTTAAGTCAGCTCACATTATGCAAATGCTTCCCAAAATCCAGCAAACTCCACACTAACCCTAGCCTTCTGAAAGGTCGAGCATTGTCTAGACAGCTTACTCAGGCCTGGGTAAACATGGAGGTGTTACAAAACTAATATTTCTCTGTCAGAGATCAAAGTTCCTAGTTTAAATAGTTTCTCTAGAATTCCAAATAAAATCACAACCCTTTATTTGGATTTCAGAGTCCATAAAAAAACTAATCAACCAATACACACTACCAATACACTAACTAACCAATACATACAGCACAACCTTTCTACAATATAAAAATGCAATTGAGATTAGGATGATGAAACCAACCATAAACATTCCTTTGAAACAACGAGTTGTCTTCAATACTCGGATCTGTAATAATGCACCAATCCAAAGCTTGAGTCATGACATGTCTCCTATGAGGTGAGACTGCTCAGTGGCTGAGGATCAGTCCAGGTCACTCTCTGGGCTGGGAGGCAAACAGGTCATTCCCAGACTCCCTCAGCATGGACAGTGCAAAGTGTACAATAACACACACAGAGAAATCAATACCAATCTGTCATATTTTGCTGCTCTAATGAACTCTAGAGCAGGACACTGCATCTCTCTTCCTCTCTCTTGTTGTCTCCCCATTTCTGTAAAACATGAAGCATTTGAAACTATTGTTTGGCTATTTTAACAGTAATTTAAAAGGAAGTTATGTAACAAAAATGGCTTGAAGAGGGAACACACAGCCCCTACCATAAATTGCTCTCCCCCCCCACCCCCTCTCTTTGTCTGTCTGGTTTATAATTTCCCACTCTTCTCTCTGCACATGTCCATCCCCACAAACCAAAAAAACATAATTTTCCTTTAGAGCACTTCCTTGTTGGAAGAAAACCTGCATGTTATTTCATCAGATGTTTGCTACCTAAACTGCAGCTAGCAAGCTTTATAGGCAGCTAGTTTGTTGCCATGGTAACAATTACCAAGATGTAATTGAACAGTGCTTCGCCACTGTATAATCTTACACCAATGTAGTCGATTTTTCAAAATCTGCCTTAACATTGGATGCACAAATCATCCAACATTTAATTGACTCAACAAGACGTTGTGTCACATATCAACAAACACTATAGCTCTTAAGCTTTTCTTACTGTAATGTATCAGTCACCACTGTCCACTTGTGTCAACCATGTGGTATCAAATAGCCTATCCTTGCATTTGTCACAGAACACAGACCTAGAACACTTTGTCAACGCTTCCTTTTATCTTCAGGACTTCACCTGTATGTTAACTTATCACTGCTACAACTGCCAACCACTGTCATCTCTCTCTGTATCTGTTTTGTTATCTGTATCTGATCCTCTCTAACGCTCAGCCTCCCCCGACACCTCCCTATCCTCTTTTCCTCTCCCCCTCCCGTCTTTTGCTGCTGGAGGGTTAAAAGTGCTGCCCTGTTACTTTGTTCTCAGGGAACACTTTGTACACAGCTCTAAAGTTCATGACAGACAGACATTGCTGGCGGTCATCTGTCCCCTTGTTGTGCCAGACACACACACACACAAACACACACTGCAACATATGTGTTGTTAGAGTATATTCAGTACACAAAGACACCCAGACCCGAACCTAAACACAAAACCATCCAACCGAGGGTGTTTCAGACAGATACTTAGATACCTATATCCACTGGGCTTTTAAAAACTTCCTAGATTGTTACATTACTTCAAGTCAACCAACTGCCAACGAAAATATGGGTACAACGTGTCATGGATACAATGTGTCTGCTTTTATGTGTGCCTGTGAGTGTTTCCATACATTGACACTGATGTGACGTCAGACTGAGACACTGAAGGGATCTTATGAATCAGAATTTGTTTTTATTCGCCATTCAAGTTACACAAACATGGAATTTACTCTGACAACAAATGGGTTGATATTGTCGTCTGTATCTTAGTTCTTTTAAAGGGATTCAGCAGCAGCCATGCATACGGTCATGTACAGTTCCCAGCAATTAGCCCCTAACCCCAATTATGTGTTCATTTGGTTAGATTCACACAAGTTCTTCAACCTTCAAAGTAGCTCAGTCAAGCATTAAACATGAAATGATATCAACGGAGAGGTTTGCGGGAAAACAATCTGTCTTGTTTATTACCGTCAGGGTGAAGAATACGTCTGCGTTTGTGTGTATAAAGTTGTGTGTGTGTGTTTGTGTGTACACAGTAGTGTGTGTGTGTGTGTGTTTTGATTGACTGACAGTCAGTGCCATTCCAGTCTATGAGGTCAAATCTGAAATACAGGAACAGCAGGATGGATGTGGTTGAGCACTTCAGTTACGGGTCACTGACAGGATATCGGTCTTCAGCCTTCATGTTTGCAGCGCCACAGAGATCAACGTTATGAGGGGTATTCGTCAAATTGTTTACCATACACCACAAGAAAGGAGAGCTAGACCAAAGACAGGGATGCAGGTAATTGTAGACTGGTAAGCTGGTGTGTGAATGGGGTTCACAGGCTAGGGAAGGTTAATTAAAAAAGAAAAAAGAGGGGTACATGCATGTGCACATGCGGGTTTGTGTACATGAGTGTGAGTGTGCACATGTGAGTGTGTGTGTAAGCAGGACCATGTCACATCTCTAAATGTAGAGTAATTACACTGGCAATGCATTCAGACTTGGCAGTAAATGGTGGTTGGCAGAAAGGGCAGCTAGTGAGGCTTCAGACACCATGCCTCACCAAACAATGCAAATAGAAAGCCTTGTTAAACTCCCAGTGACCAGAACATTGAAATCCAGGTTTTGGATCAATTTTGGTTTCATAAGAGCTACACTTTGCATTGACCTATAAAAATAAAATAAAAACATGCAGAAACACAACGAATTCTAAACACAACGTTTGTTCTTGGGTGGTTACAGCGTAGTAAAGCTACTTTCACAGTACAGTATGTCTCTCAAAACAAAATGGAATAGTCTCTTACAGTTTTAACACTGTATTCTTTCACAGGTCAAGGTGGCCAAGGAAAGGACCAAGCATGCATCCCTGAGCTGCAGCAGAAATCTGGACTTGCTTTATTCAGACTGCCTGTGCTCTGTCAGGACTTCAGACTTCAGCAGATGCGTTCCACTGTCGATTCTGAAAGGAACGGATCATTTGTACATTATCGAAAAAGAAGCTGGTCAGGAACCGTAACCATTCATTTCTGCCACTCATCTGCATTTTGGACTGTTGCGACATGAAAAGATGACTTGCTTGGAATGTTAAGTGGAATATTTCATTTGTGCAAGCTTCAGGAACATTTTGTGTCCTGAAGAACCCAATATATGATCTAACACGTTTGTCAGAGCGAAAGTCAGTACACATAATTCCCAGAGAAAATCAATCATACAGTCACACACAATCACACAATCATGTTATCACATCAATGTCACAGTCCTATGTACAGTTTGATTGACAAAATGTGTCTTCTTTGTATTGCTTGCGAACGTTACTTCAACAGACCAATGTATGTTGAAAGGATGGACTCAGTGGTGTGTGGGAGGTTGGCTAGTTTGATTGACTAGACTGACTGCCCTGGAGCAGCAATTGATTAATCCAAGAAACATGTCAACAGCTGACTGGAAAACAAAAAATAGCATTAGGACCGAAAACGGTTTTTCAATGTTGCCACTCAGGATTAGAAGGATGAGATGGATGAATGGAGAGCCGGTGTTCTTCCTCAGGGCCGTCCATCAAGCTAAAGGCAGACAAATCGGAACACAATGTTCCTGCAGGTAGTGACTATAATGCCTCAAGCACAACATACACATCAGACTCAGATTTTTCAGTTGTTACCTGACAGAGGTTTGGCAGGGGAATTTTCCATGACATTGATTTCAATAGACCTGGCTATGAGGCTTGAAGCTGGCTTTCATCGCCCCACAGCTGATCGGTTTTGCAGGGATCTTAGATGTGTGTGTGTGTGCGTGTACGTGTGTCAGGGGGAAGGGCTTCACAGCACTGCAGATTGACCGGCAGTAGCTACAGGCTGTGTTCTTCAACAGTGTCTGTCAGAGAGTTTCTCACAGGGCCAAACAAGGACAAAGGAAAGCTGCAAAGTGAACAAAGTGGACGTGTGTGTGTAATTTCTGTATTCTGTCTATATGTGGAGTCACAACATCAATAGCCCCAACTGTGTCTCACTATATACTTTCTTACATACTAAATATAGTATATCTTATATTTCTAGAGCACGTATGGGAGACTGAGACCACAGACACAATTTCAAATTTCAAACACTTCAATTTAATTAAATTTCCCATCTAATCAAATAAACAAATACACACATTTGCAGATGCAATTTGTAGATGTATAACTATAACAATCTTCTTCTTCTTTGTGTGGCATGTCTAACGATGGAGGGAGCCATGAGACAAACATAATATAGAAACTGACAGGATTTCTGCCCCTCTGAGCTTGATGCCAGATTCCAGAGACCCCAAACAAACTGACCCTGTCACTCTCCATCTCAGTCTGAGTAATTATCCAGCGTTTACGCCTGTCACATCCTCGCAGGCGGATTACGTAACACCACGTGCACATCTCACGATCAGCAGTCCTGCCATTTCTAACAGACAGATCCATTTCTACCCAGGTAATTTTCATGCTTCACATGCTTCACTCCATAACGTCTTGTGTGCTTCATGGTGTGATTTAATCATTGGCCCTAGGAGGTGCCTTTCTCCAGTCAAGTGATCTGTGGGGCCTTATGTACTCTTAACAATATGCCAGATGGACTTGCAGACCACCTCCAGGAGAGCAAAATGAGGGTCAACATTGTGTTGTATCCAAGCGATAGGGCTTTGCTGAGTATGCTTTTGAATGGAGAACAAGCAGCGTCAGAGCAGGGACAAAGATAAAAGCAAAGGGCATCGATTAAACCAAACACATACCAGTTCTCTGCTATAGATCAGGTTCTTTAGTCAATGCAGTGGGTGTAGGGAATGGTGACAGCTCACAGCCTGGGATTGTGTGGGGACATATATTTTTGTGTGCATGAATGTGTGCATATAGACAGTGTGTGTGAATGCGTGTGTGAGTCAGTGTGTGCGTGTACTGCAGTTTATCCAGTGCACTCATTTGTATCACTACCTAAAGCAATCACTAAAATCATGTTGCAAAGGGTCCATGGAACAGGCTGCAGCAGGCAGCACACACCAGCCTGTTTACTGCACATGCATGCTGTGCATATCCCCTCATTTGTCCCACTCTTGTCCCAGGGTGCTCAGAACAGTCTGCACAAGGGGCGGGAAATCAATTAACCTTTGGGGCAGTGGGAGCGCCTTCTCTGCTGCCAGGAGGGGAGGATCTGGATATAAAGGTTAGGGGATGGGGACTGATGAAGCTGGTCTTCATACCTGGGGTGGAGAGGGTGATTTGTTACAGGAAACGTGTATTCACTGACACAGGCTGCTTGCTGCAGGTGTTCTTGGTACAGATATTGTAAAGTCTGATAGACCAGAGGGTCTGTCTAAAGGGATATTCTGTATGAGGACACTTGAGCAGCAGTTTTGATTCAAGTCTAAATCTGGCAACATTAAAACACTCACACACATACAATATAGACAGTGCTCAAAACTTGGCAGGCTTTTCAGAACCACAACCTTAATTATTCAAGCCAGTTCACCTCCACCTGCTGCAACTCACCTTGACATTTTCTTCCTGTCTGGTAATGAGTGATTGAATCCTATTTGCCTATTTGAAGTTGAGATAATAAAATGATTTAATTAAAAGCTACGCTAAATCATGTCATACGAGAAGGGATGGCTACAGTGTGGACACCTGATTTTAATTTCAATTTTCATTGTTGAGATAGGAGTATGTCTGCATTATTCAAGTTGATTATGTTTGAGAAACAGAAAGAACACAGTGTAAGTAAGGTTTAACAATAATCTAGTGATTATACAGTAGACACAGAAAAGGGATACATTATCATGTCATTCATTTATCAGACTATTTTAGTCAACCCTACATACAAAGTGTGGAAATACACAGTACAGCAGGAAATTAAGGTTTAGAAAGACTTCTAACAATATTTTGGTTGTGATTGAAAGGCACTAGATTATTCCTGTACCAGGCACAATGCGTAGTAGTCACATCTCAGCTGTCAGGCATGATGAACACAAAACACTTACACTGCATCAGCAACCCCTCAACAACAACAACCGTACACATCATCTTACATCATATCTTCAGTGGAACATCAAACTATTTACTATGTGCATTATCTCCAAAATCATTTGGTGCAATTTGGTGCTCTTTGGACCAAGATGAGAGTAGTTTGTCAAGGTAAAGCTTTAAGAGGTTCACCTGGAGACCTTCTGGAAAGAACAGGAGGGACCGAGCAGTCCACAACAGCAAAGTCATTCCATTAAATGGTTGGGCACAAGTGGTTTAGTTACAAAGCACTCACATGCTACTTTGTGTGTGTACATCACTTAGTGGCACCAACATGTGGCAATAAACCCTGACAAAACAAAAGTATATTTTTTACTTTGCATGGGGTATGATGCATAACCAATGAAACGTCAAACCCATGGCAACGGTGGGATTCGGACGTGATTCCCTGTTTAATGAGGGGTGTAAGAAGGAAGGGCTATGCAGGCTGGGTACTATTCATAGCACCAGGCATGACCATTTTCTCCATTCACAAACTTAATGAGAACTGAAATGACTTCATGGGATGGATCTCAAACGTTGCTTTCTCTCTGTTGATATCCTCTTAAATGTACTATTATAAATGCAGCAGTGACATAAAAATGCTGTCGTATATCAGAAAGAACGGAAATGTCAGACAGGTAAGGCTAGAGACAGCGATGGATGAGAATCATCAGTTAAGCACTTCTTCATCAACAAACGGATTTTTCCAAGAAAGTGCATTGATGAGGACAGTTAACCTTTTTTTCTGAAAGTAACTAAAATATGTGACCTCTGTTACGCACAGCATACAGTCTGACACATATGTCTTGACATTTAAAGCAGCATAACTCTGCACACCAAAGTATGAAAATAGTTCTAGAAACAAAAGGCCATCTAAGCATAGCTAGACTTATTTTACAGATGTGCACTAAGCAAACAATGCTTTCAAACAATGATTACTGCATGTGTAAATATTAGACTGAAATTACAAAATAATTGCATCCAAATGTTAATCTACTTCATGACTACACAATTGTAGCACATTATATACTTGACCAAAACGTAATTATTTAAATCAGATGGTTTCTTCAACTGTATATTTTGGTGATCCTTTTTTTGTTCTTGGACTCCCAAGCCCTGGTTATGCTGGTACACTATGAGTCAAAAGTCCCATTTGTAAAATGGGGCTGTATTGGAGGCAATCTACTCATTACTACCAAGTGTGGACTGCCACAGCGCTCCTTAAAGGCATCAGGTCACTTTAGGGGAACAAAACAGCATCACACTGACTGTGGGGTGAAAGATTTCACGTCACATATAGAATTATGGGTCCCTTGTTTTTATAGCCACTTATGGAAGTTAACTACAAAGGCTTTTAGACTTTGTCTTGGATTTCCATTTTAATAGCAATGGGACCCTCAAGTCCCAATCTCCATGACAAGAAATAGTTATTTCACAGTACTGTCAACTGCTAGAACTGCCTGTTGTGTTGCTTTTACACGTGCAACCAGGCATATAAATCCTACAACAAGCCTTAACAAAAGGTGCAATGTGTCCAGGAAAATGGTGTCTGCATGGCCTAGATGCTGTCTGCGTTATCCCTTCACTGTTCATTCCAAATCCATTACTTGCTGATAAGCTGGTCTGATAAAAAAAGCAAGATAGACATGTCCTGTTAGTGGCTTCTTCACAACTGTGATTACAGCATTGTGTTCACTTCCTGGCTGCACTGTAGCCCATTGTACTTCTGGTTGGGTTCACCCACAGGAAAGGTGGATTGACAACAATCGCCTCTTTCGACCAGCACGACCGATGTGACCTCGTCAGACAGGCTCCTTTCCCCGCTATCTATCTATCACGATGTCTCATAAAAATGGAAGCCATCCATACTCTTAAAGGGAGACATGCTTTTTTCATTTTGAGATAGATCTCCACTATCAGACACTGATCCATGGTAAATATTTCTACTGCTCTAAATAGTATCCATGAGACATTTGTCTTGAAATGTGGACAATCAGTTTCCTCAGCGGTGAAACGATGCGTTCCACCCTTGTGCCAAGCGCAGCAGGCTTTAATGTCTGCACAACAGGTGTTATGCAACCTTGGGTTTCTTGTTACATAACAGGCAGAATGGGGGATGAGGAGACTCTGTTTTAAAAGTCACCCAAGCTTTTGCCTTTATTTTCTTTTTTTGCAAATGACATCCAACATAATTTCTACAAAGATGGCAGCCTTCAACCTAAAGTGGCCGTCTTTCAAAAGGAAGTAGCCTATGACTGAGACCTGAACACATTTGATGAATATATTACAAGAAGGATGTATGCTGGATGTGCTTGATATGGATGGGTTATGAATTGTAATTTCAAAAAAGAGGCTGGTTCTCTGTCTTATGTGTTTCATGACTGTTAATAAGAAACCTAAAGCCTGCAACTAGGAAGAGATTAGGATAACATCTTAACATCAATTCTACCAGTGAATTCATTTGCAGTTGTTTTAAAATCAATCATAAAAAACATGAATATTTTGATTTGTTATGATTTGTCCTTATTTCAGTTGAAATTGTCACACTTAAGGATTCGTCATCTTAAACAGTTCAATTTTTTCTCACATTTTTCAAATCGGCACCTTTCATCATGATTGTCGAATCACTCATTCAAAAATATGTGGTTTATACACAGTAGTACAGGGCACATTGCTCTCATACATTCACACACACAGTCTGACATTATGGCGTGTTTAAATAGAGTTGGCAGATTCATTTGTCATCTGGTAGGATTTGGTGCTTTTCAACAGTCATCAACTATAAGTTGCAGCTCTAATAGCCACTAGAAAAGATTAATGCTGCATAGCCATCTAATTTGATTTTAATTATAGTCCAGATGAAACCACAAGAGTTTCACTGGTACATCCAGGTTATTGACCACCATGGTAACCATGACAACTTCTCAGTCAAATAGCAAGGCCAAATAATCTACCACAGAGTCACTGGTCTGGATGTATGGACACAGTAAGAAACTTTTTGGCATACAATACTGTAATGTTGAAACAACATTGCCTTCAGAAGATAGTCTGTAACATATCTAGTAAAAAACATGGGGCATAATTAATAACTGAGATACAGTAAAGAAAGGTTTGATAATACCCTTTCTAAAATTCCTGAGGTTGGAACGAATCTGAAAACACAATTTTTAGACAGCACCATGCATTAGAACACAAGCTCACATAGACCTGTAACCTAATCACATAAATCAGAGTAATAGCTTTCTCCAGCCCTTTGTCCTCAGTCCCAGCCACAGTGTGTGTTGAACAGGCAGGACTTGGGTATTGATTGGAGGGGCTCAAGGAGAATACATTAAACTGACTGGCACCTCAACCAAGCAGGGGAGAGAAAAGACTGGACCATGTTTCTGCTGAAACTGTCTGTACAAATCCAGAGATCAGCCTGCCTTCCCCTCATCACTAAACTGATTATTCTGTTGAAGAAGTGAAAATAAATGGAAGGCATGAATTGAGAAATTCACATGTGCCACAGTACAAGTACAAGGGCCTGTTACTGCTTGTTGAGAGCAAACGTCCCAAATTAGTTGTCACACTTCAGCAGGTTCTCAGGGTGGCAGCGTGACATTGCAGGTGAGGTCACTGGATTTCATATTTGATAGTAAAGATAGTAGTAAAGATAGCTTTTAAGGCAGTAACTTTTGCAACAGAGCTGGCATTTCGTCTACAGGTAGTTTTAACAGAGACAGCACAACACCAACATCATCTTAACTGTAATATACAATCACATAACTCTGAGGAAAGGTCCAACATCTCACTGTATCAGGGTATCAACTGCATGTTTGCCCCTAACTGGGGCTGACGTTTCAGTGGTAATGGGAACTAATTGTTCTGACTGTACAGAAAAACCTCTGGATTTTCTAATGACTTCACCTGAGGGGTGCAGAATAGCAGTCAGGCCGAGGTAATTATTATGAACATCTCAGTATGGTGCTCTCAGTGTGATATTCTCATCCACTTACATGGTTGAGTGTGTGCATGTGAATGAGAAAGAGTGTGTGTGTGTGTGCATGTTTTGTGTGTTTATACGTGCATGTGTGCGTGCTTATGACAATAGGTCCACTATGTTCTTTTTCCAAGGCTAAGGCTTTTTCCAAGGCTAAAGATGTCCTTAGCCTCAACTGCGGCTGTAATATGGTTATTGGTCAGTCATGGCATTTAGTAGCAATTTTTCTAATTGAATATCTGATGTAATTATTTAAATCAAGCCATAATTAAGTTTCAATGTACACTCAAGTGCTATTTTCTATTGACTCAAGAGGCAGTATAAAGCTACTGAAATGCAATAGATTTCCTGTGATTGCATATTCAGGGACAATCTTCATTATGTTGTGAAGTACAGGACATGTTATTCAAAGTGTACAACATCAACTCACTACAAGTATATTACAATGTACATATAAAAAAAAAATCTGATGAGACTGGTGTTGATTGGTACAGCCACTCTGTTCCAAATTCCAGATATTTTCCATTCCCTGATCACTGATGTGCAACAGGGGAGGGGTCAAGAGGTCATCTGGTGGATGTGTTTGACCGTACTCAACGTGGGGTGCAGCCCTGACAGTTAACCTTTAAATGGCCTAATTATGATCGTCAGCTTTTATTGAATTTTTGATTGAGATCTGTTTTTGTGTGCAGTGTGCATTGTGTGCAGGTAAGAACTTAGATATGAAGATGATGTAATTGGCATTGTACCAAACAAAAGAGAAGTTAATAAACATTCACAAAATAGGTGTTTGTGTGCATTTGCTTTTTTGTCATCTCCTTTACTTTCCTTCCAGAATAGGATTATTTGGTTGTTCCAAAGTGGCGCCTCATGATACGGTGCATTTGGGAATTAGTAGTCTCTCTTTACAGGTGTAAAACTACACACTACAAGTACTATCAAGCTCCAATAAAGTACGTATTGTATGTTTGTGATAAAAGGGCACCATGCTGGCAAACACAGCAGTTTACTTAAACAGAAGCCATAGTCACAGTGAACAGGGCTTATTTTCTCTGAATACACTATGTGTCAATACAGCAGTAATGTTTTCCACAGGGTGCAAACATTCAAAAATAATCCCCACCACTTTGCTTTCAACCTTGGGACCTGCCAAATGCCTCTTACTGAGTTTTTCACAAATCCTTGCAATGATTGCCTGAAGTGTTTTGAGGAATATTAACTTTGTCTAGTCGCTTAGTCTCCTGTTTAACGGAGAATCTCAAGGCAACAAGAGCCTTTCCTCTCAAGTTTCTTTATTTTCCTTTGTGCCTCTTAGATCTTGGGGACGTAAAGCCCAATTACACTGTTTAGCAAACAAATTGATCCATCTACACAGCTGGATTTGACAATAATGTGCCTCTTAGACAGCAGCCTGCGCCATACACCACACAAATAAAAAATAATTTAAAAAATCACATTAAATTAACCCCACCTCTGGCACTAGTTTACACAGTCATCAGGGGGGATCTCCAATCCTCCATGCCTCTGGTGATTAGAACAATTCATTCTGAAGCAGTCTCTCCAGCCATCTTCAATACTAACAGCCTGGTTGATATTCACCCATGTCTCTACAGAATGTAAGCTCTCCTAGTATGATCCCCTCATGTGCAGATTTCAGATGTTTTCATTGTTTATAAACTAATCAATTATGGCAGTGTGGTTGCTGTGTTCAGTTTTAATCTGCATTGCAGAAGGCTACGGCCCTTTTTGCTTGTGAATGATAATGATTAAATCGTTGCTGACTTTCAGTCTCGCTTAATGTCAATGGATCCTGTTCTACCAGAAACAATTTCAGGCACACTATGACTGGCTGGCAGCACCACATCTCCTTGGTTTTATATGCAACGTTTTCAACAGTGATTGAATATAATTCATTCTTTTCTCAAACCTTATATTATAGACAGCCTTATTTTTAATTATTCGATACATTTTTTTCTCTCTCGGAAGCTCCATGGGAAGACGATCATCAGAATTATAATTTGTAAGATCTTGGGCTAGATTACATTTCCCCATCTTGTTCACTGGCACCTCTGCTGGCAATTGCTGTGACATTTAACATTCACATACACCTTCCATTCATTTACATTTAGCAGATTATTTTATCCAGAGTGATTTACAGCAAGTATAGGGATATTCCCCCTGAGGCAAGTAGGATGAAGTGCTTTGCCCAAGGACACAACAGCATGTTGGCACATGAACCAGGGACTTTCTGATTACTAGCCTGACACCCCTCAGCCACTTGACTCCACATTCATCTCAGCAAACTTTGAAAAGAAAACTGTTACATTAATTTCACATCTTTCTTAGCAACTTACATTTACGTTTATTTATTTAGCAGATTCTTTTATCCAAAGCAACTTCCAAGAGAGTGCATCGGTCACTGACACGTGATTGTCCCCTAACATTGTAGGTTGTCAGATTATGAAACTTCATGTTCAGAGATAGCAACGTTGAAACGTTCATGTCTGACTTTTTAAACTAAGACTTTGGTGTAATGTTGGGTGCTGCTGCTGCTTACGATTTTGACACTTAGTTGTCTTCTCTTTTTAAAGTTCAGCATGGTTTTATTTTTTTCCATTTTAACAGATCTGACATTTGTTATTTAAGAGAATGTTGTTCTTGTGTTAACCCTATCTTTCACTTGAAAACTCAGTGTGTCTCTCAGTTTATGGATAATGCACCAGAATTCAAATTTCAAAGTTAATCACCTTAACAAACATGCCTCAGCTTTTCTGAAACACTAGGTGCTGATTGACTTTGGGTCATGAAGAGAATAGACAAACGTTGCTTAGAGACAGATGGATGGGTTCTGTGTTGCCTTGACAGACTGAACCATTGTAGAATGAAAGACAAACAGTACAGACATGACCTAAAACATAAAAGCTTTCTCCTGTCTGAACACAAACCTATTTAATGCACTACCAGGACCACATTTAATATGTTTTTTTTTTTCCCTACTTCAGGGAAAAGCCTGGGCAGTAGTTGTAAAGTGCCTGTGTTTCAAATCCTCATTAATTCAATTAAGAATGAGACCAATTAAATTTCTTGAATTTTCAGTTTCTTTTCACAATAAATCTAAACACTTATTTGCAGCAGTGTCAGTAAATCCTGATACAGAGATGATTGACCAGTTTTGCTTATAGTCCAGAAGGAGCTTCTTCTGGTAAAGTCGCTCAAAATGAATGTAGCGTTGTCTAGGAGACGGTCTGCTTCTAGTAGGTTCTTCGTTTTAGGGCATGAGCTTTGAAGAAGAAAAACATGGCTACGTTTTCTGAGTTGCAATCAGGTTTAGATTGATAGCTCAGTGTTATAAGTATTAAGTAATTATGCTCTTTTGATTTGCATAATTGGAACACAACTGCACTGAATATTTTCTGTAGCTTTTTTGTTGTTGCTTGAAACCTTCATATAATTTTGTGGGCATTGAAAAAAGTTGATTATGAACGAGGAAAAGACATAAGCCTACTGTATTTTTACACTTATTAATAATTATAATGTTTACGTGTTATTTTATGCAGTCTCAGTTCTTACAGTGTCAACCAAAACCCACACGAAGACACATAGTGTACAGTTCAAATTGAATCACAGACTGAAACTAATTTCAGTCTGGTAGTCTGTGCTTCATTTGAGTCCATTTCTAAATCTAGTGCAGTTGGTGCTGCACAAGACTTCGTTGTTCCTATTGGACAGTAGTGGGCTGGAGGAGAGAAGGGCTGAGCCTCTTCTGTTAATGCGCGCGTGAAAGCAGACACGCGCAGTCACTGCACAGAGGATATGGATGTGAACGCGTCGCGCGCTCTGATATCTGGTGCGGACTGGCTGCGCTCAGCGGCGCTCGAGGCGGCCAAATGAATCAGCGCCCTCCCGGCTCGTCCAGCGTGCAATGGCTTAACCGGAGAGACATGAGTGTCCGGACAGAGGACAGCATCAGCTTGTGCCAAAGGGCCCTCCAAATAGTAACGGAGCTGTGTCTCGCCGGGCATGTAGACCGGGAGAAATGCTCGGATATATTTCCCCTTGAAAGCAGCATACCAGGTAAAGGACACGCAGGTAAATAGGAAATTAATTATTACGTTTTATATTCCTATTTCCCAAGCTTGCTTTATTTCTTTGTTACTGTGTTGTCTAGTTGCTGTTAAGTGGCACAACTGTTGGCGCAGTTGTAACTTCAGATGACTTTCTGAAGCAACTTCTGCCTTTGCTGTCGGTCGATCTCAATCTGTCTCAATCTGGGTGGGTCTGGGCAATAAAAAGCTGAATAATTGAGGTGATTTGATGTTAAATTAAGCTACAGCACGTATGGGAGTGCGATCGTCTCACATAATAATGCGGAGTTTCCTTAGGCTGTGTCCACCAGCCACATGAAGATGTGCAACAGGTAAAACCGAAAAGTAGTCGTCAGCTGATTTTTTTTTAAACACTGTACTCAATCATATTTGCAACATTTGTTTCGATACTCTGATCTACGCCAGCAGAACATAATGCCTGCCATTAGTCATATTGTGTATTGTCTGCTGCCAATACTAAAGATAGACCGTCTGACAAAGTCTTGAGTCCTTGTATACGGTGACCACTTGTGCAACATAATCTGAGCAACTAATTGTATTTGAACAAAAACATTTTTTTTAAACATTATTTCACCATTTAAACATTGCAATATAAAAACCTTGTTTTGCCCAGACTTTCTGTCAAAAATAAAGGTATTGGGGTTTTCATGATCAAACCATGTAGAAAGAACTTGGGTATGAATCCAGTTTTTCCTGTTGTGATGAAGATCTATGTGCTTAAATAAGCTGTGAATTTCTAATATCTCGTTCCTTTACCAGAAGTGCATTTGCCTTCTCACAGCTTGCTTTCTCTCGTTTTCTCTTCTTTCTTGCATGTTTGTCCGTCTTTCTGTTCATCACTTTCTTATCTCTCTTATCCTCTGTCTCGTACAATCTCTCGCTCTTTCTTTCTCCGTCTCTTGCTATCCCTGTCTCTTCCTTGCTTGTTGTCTCTCTGTGCTCTCTCTCTCTTTCCTTGTCTCTGTCTCATCCTCACTCTCTCTCCCTGTCTTTCTCATCATCCCTCTCTCTCTCTCTCTCTCTCTCTCTCTCTCTCTCTCTCTCTCTCTCTCCCTGTCTCTCTCCCTGTCTCTCTCTCTCTGTCTCTCTCCGTCTTTCTCCCTCTCTACCTGGTTGTTTGTAGACATCTCTGTCAGTCTCCTTGCTGTGGTCGTGGGTTTCTGTGGCCTCGCCCTGTTGGTAGTCTCTCTCTTTGTCTTTTGGAAGCTGTGCTGGCCTATCTGGAGGAGCAAGGCTCTCTCATCCCACGCTGACAACAATGGCCTCCCGGTCGGACTCCCTGAAGCCCCCCCACCTATCCTGCCGCCGGTCATCAAGTCCAAGGTGGCGATGGAGGAGGAGAAAAAGAAAAAGGTGCCAGAGGTCAAGCTAAACGGGCGAAGCTCGGTCAAGCTCTTGGAGGCGGCTATGAAGATTAGCCAGACTTCTCCAGACATCCCCGCAGAGGTGCAGACAGCGCTTAGAGAGAGACTCAGCCAGCAGGCCAAGATCCAACGACAGACAACTGAGCCCACCTCCTCCTCCAGGTACACCGCCTCATTACAAGACCCTGATCCTTGTTGAGCTATCATCCTAAGTGCTCTCATCCCCGCTCCTCTCATCCTTAATTCCTTGATCCCCCAACTCCCACCCCTTTTGCGCTCATCCCCACTACTCTCATCTCCAGTGCCCTCATTCCCAGTGTCCCAATCTCTAAGGCTCTCTGTTCAAGCATCCTGGTCTAATGGTCCATGAATGGTAAGAAGGGGGCTATGTATTGCCTTAAATTGCAAGGGCATGCTAATAACATGTTTTAAAATTTAGGAAGGACACTGAGGAATATCTATGTCCCTATATTTGTATATATAAAAAAAGACATAAGCTGTTTTCAAACATGACAAGAGGGAGAAAATACATTGTATGCTACATTTTCCAAAGCACACCAAAAACCACAAGCATGACATGACAGCCACATGACAGTTCATGACATGACAACCGTGAAGTGACATAGTAGTTCATGACCAGTCACAACTCCTGACCTTAAAACACTGTGACTGGTGACATCATGGATGACCTCGGAGGATCGCCTAACCTCACAAGCTTATCAAGAAGGGTAACACAATGCCCCCTCACTTTCGTTCAAGCCCTGTAATCACCCATGGCCACATCCTGCATGGGGCGTGCCAGTGAGTCACGCTACCACGGCAACGGCGGTAAACGATTCCTGCAATTAAACAATCAGCTTGCTTTCTCTATGTTTTTGGGGACATTGTTTAAACAAATCTATAATTTGCTGCGCTCTAAGGGGATAGGGGAAACTGTTGTGCTGCAGGGCACAATTCCTACTGAGACCAGCTAAGCAGCTGCAACTAGTCTCTGAGAGGAAGCCATTGTAGAAATGTGCATGTAAATGTTTGTCATTAGTAAGGTTGATGCCATTTCTCGAATCTAGACTCTTAATTTACACACTGACGAGGTAGGGACCGAAATGGCTAATTTTATGTCGCCACTCCTCCCCATATCTCCATTAATCCTAATCATTTTGTATTTTTCGTCTTCCAATTACTCAGAGACTTTTAATGTGGCTTGATTTTTTCTTGCAATCCTTTCCAAGTTGAATTTCCTGATTGCTAGTGAGTCTGAGGGCATGTACAAAGAGAACAATTTAACTTTGTCCCATGTTCTGTGTTTTTTTCATGAAAATGTATTGCAACAAATGTAAACGTCAAAGATCTCTTCATACAGAAACAAAATATCCTTTTGTTTTAAATGTGTTTTTATTCAAACATAAACATTGCTATTTTTATTTAATCTAACATCGCTAGTTGTATTTGTAAACATTCAATTTGATGTTTCTTTTCCAAAGCTCTCGGTTCATGCTGCCAGGGTTTGGTCATTTGGAACATGCTATTCTGTAGGTTCCTGTGATCTTCTTGTGGCATAGGAAAAATGAGTGCCAGTTGCTAGGTGACACCAGAGGTAAAAAAAAAAAAGATAAAAAGAAGATGAATGGTTTGAACAACCGCTGGAAATCATTAGTGAAAGGAATCATGTTCAAGATTTTCTAGAAATCTTCTGATAAAGATATGAAATATATAACTCATGCGGTTCAAGTGTATCCTCTTCACCGTTAAACCCATGATATCAAGTTACTTGATAATCTTGGTGGAAATCACAAGTGAATCTTGGTTTGCATGGAGTGAATGAAACATAGTTAAGTAGGGCAAAGTAAGTGAAAAAATGACAGACAACATCAGACACAAAAGATTTTGGCCACATTTCATACCAACCTTTATTTCATTCACAGACACAATTCATTCCGCCGCCACCTGCCTCGCCAGATGAATGTTACCAGTGTAGACTTCAGTATGGACACCCTGCCTATCCGCCAATCCTCTACGGTAAGCATCGGACGAATAAAGCCAGAACTCTACAAACAGAAGTCTGTTGACTCGGAGGATGGGGCCAAAGAACCGGTGGAAACATGTGGAAAGCTGAGCTTCTCGCTACGGTACGACTACGAGGAGCAGGCTCTGGTGGTGACCATCCTGAAGGCCCTGGAGCTGCCCGCCAAGGACTTCACAGGAACTTCTGATCCTTATGTTAAAATCTACCTGCTGCCGGAAAGGAAGAAGAAGTTCCAGACTCGAGTCCACCGCAAGACCCTGAACCCCACCTTCGACGAAGCCTTCTGCTTCCCTGTGGAGTACGACCAGCTGTGTAACCGCAAGCTGCACTTCAGCGTCTACGACTTTGACCGCTTCACGAGCCATGACATGATTGGAGAGGTGGTGGTGGACAACCTTTTTGAGCTGTCCGATCTGTCCAGAGAGGCAGTGGTCTGGAAGGACATTCACGCTGCCACTACGGTGAGTGTGAACCCATATAACATCCCTATCAGAACATTTTGACCTAAAGGGAGGATAATGTGGGGTCAGGGCTGGGTTGCAAAGAGTTCTGGAGAGTTAGCAATGGTCAGTGAAAAATTACCCTAAAGTAGATTGCTTCAATAAATAAACAGGTTAAGTCATATGCTTAACTTTCGTGTTGAAACATCCTGAGTAGTATATGGTTTGTTATATAATTGATGTCATTGTCACACTGAGTTGACTATTACTGAGTTCATACGAGTATCACAGAGTTGAACAAAATTGAACTGTTATTTCCAAAAAGTGCTAGTGCAGTTTTGGTAAGTAACTTTTCCTACACTGATATGACTGCCTGTACAGTCACCAACTCAGCTGGATAGAGCTAAATACAGTAATTCAAGGATTAATGCTATTTCCAGTTCACGCTATTCATGCTATTTCCAGTTCAATGTTGTCAACGTAATCACCCAATCAGAATAATTCACCAAAACATTACGTAACGATCCTCACCTTGCACAAATGGAGGGTTATGGCAAGAATTAGGGACAGTGAAGATGGAGTGACACTGACTGTTCAATTGCTGATTCATTATTAAAGTGGTCTCTCCAGAGCAATATCCAGAACATCCACTGCCCGATTACCCAATACCCAATTCCTTCATGATAAGCACCTCAAGCAAAACGGATGGATGATTAACTAACATATATCATAACATTCTCTGAAGAGACACACATTCATGGTGGACAAACTGTAGTAATAAGGAACATAATTCTAAACCTACATGCACAGCTTGGCCAATAAAACAGCATCCCTGATGTACAACAATGGTGTACTGTAATTATGTATTTTTCAGTATATCATAACTTGTCTATGTTCTCTAAGGCACCGTACTCGCAAGATGGTCATTTCAATGGAGAGTAGAAGATACTTTATATTGTTCAATATGCAAATAGCAATATTGTAAAATGCATTTGTACATTCCATCTTGGATGAAGTAACAGTTATACAAATGCATGTTTCTGCACTTAAATCTCTATAAATATGAACATGTTCTATGCTTTGTCTCCAGGAGAGTGTGGACCTTGGAGAAATCATGTACTCGCTCTGCTACCTTCCGACGGCAGGCAGGATGACATTAACCGTTATCAAGTGCAGGAACCTCAAAGCCATGGACATCACTGGCTCTTCAGGTAAAGCTGCAGCAGCTCAGTTGACTAGAACAGCAACAACACAGTAGCCTAGGAGTTAATGACTCCAATGTCTCAGCTGCAATGTTCCAGTTGAGATGTTATTATTGTCGCTCTGTCTCGTTAAATGCAGACGTCTTCTTGGTGTTGACCTCTGGGCAACTGCAATGTGTACTTCTAGTGTTTGATGATCTTCTTTAATCAAGTCATGCATCACTTTATATAAAAATGCTTGATAAATGTAAAAACTTATAAAGATGAGAAAAGTGAAGGGGAACATACTCCCATGGTATGTTTTTAATATAAAGATGTCTACAATGTAAAATCCAATTACACCAACATGACATTGTATTTTACTAAAAAGTGAAGGCACTGTGTCTTTAGACCCCTACGTGAAGGTTTCTCTCATCTGTGACGGACGGAGGCTGAAGAAGAGGAAAACCACCACGAAGAAGAGCACGCTGAATCCAGTTTACAACGAGGCCATTATCTTTGACATTCCTCCAGAGAACGTAGAACAAGTCAGCTTGTCTATCATGGTGATGGACTATGACCGGTGAGTTTAACATTTCCCATATAGAACACTGAACTGTTCTGCACACTGAGCATGATTATGTTCAGATTACAGTGTAAAGGGGATTGTACCATTTATGTGTAATTATAGTCCACTGCTTCTGTAGTCAATGAGTTGAGAGGAAGGAAAAATTACGTAAGTGAAATTGAAGAAGAGTAAAACTTAAAACTAAACTTTACACTTTAAGTTCTCACAATCTTGTAATCTAATAATGACCTCAGATGCCCCATCATTTACTGACATCAGCGAATAAATGTTGAGAAATCAGACTTAAATGTACTATAGATGTTAGGTTCCATAAGGCTTGCTGTGTGCTGGCAAATACATATTCAGTGAATTCATTATCTTTATTAAAGTATTTTTTGATTATCTATATTTGCTGATCTGCTTATATACACGACTGTATGTGTACATGTACGTTTTTTTCACCTGTTTTTGTATGGATTTAAACTGCACAAATTACACAGTGTGCTTGATTGCTTTTGAAAAATTGACAAAGAATCTCAAAAACTGAATGATTA
Organism: Neosalanx taihuensis; assembly: GCA_030340665.1. Lineage (NCBI taxonomy): Eukaryota > Metazoa > Chordata > Actinopteri > Osmeriformes > Salangidae > Neosalanx > Neosalanx taihuensis. The sequence goes on from CM059307.1 coordinate 3,208,660, forward strand.
AAACATGTTGAAAATCTGATTACATTCGGTAAAATTAGGCTGCTGTAACCCAGTGACTGAATAAGAGCCATGTACTGTATGTGTGCATCATATCTACAGGGTAGGACACAACGAGGTGATTGGTGTTTGTCGCACAGGCCCAGAGACTGAGGGTCTTGGACGTGACCACTGGAATGAGATGTTAGCCTATCCTCGCAAGCCCATCACACACTGGCATGCCCTGGGAGAGGTAGAAGCCTGTTCTTTTTTCCTGAAAGTAAGAGTAGGTACAACAAGAAATTGCAGGGTTTTCCAGAGCTCCTTCTGCTTAGCTGTATCACATGGCCATCTAAGCATAGAGAAACATGTCTGGCAGCCAATCACAGAGCTTTGGAAAATACCCTGTCAATTAATGCAAATACACAGCTCAATGAGAATACAAGGATGTTGTCTGTGCCAGAATAGAGAGGGAAATCTGACCTCAATTTGATATAGGATGTCTTTTTGTTAATCCCTGGATAGTTTGATCAGGCAAATGGATTGAATTAGGTCCAATTACTGGGTTATTTGTCTGTCAGTCTGTGATTATCTGTGGTTGCCGTGTTGGACATCCTCTCAAACACGGGCAAATAAGTGAGAATTCTAATCAAAGTCTGAAAGTAGCTTCGAGAGCACAGTCTATAGTAATGACATCACAAGACGATATCCTTGATCGTGCATGCACTATCAACTAGCTTTGCAATTTTGAAAACAAAATTATGACCAATTAGTTGCAGGTAGAGCACGTCTATCATTCCTGAAGATTTAAGGCTATTAAACAGTTTCACATTTTCTCCACAGTGGCCAGGAAGAGCAACAAGCTTTGAGAGCCAAGGTTCCTGTCCGTCACCCAAACCTCCTCTGACGCCCTGAAGAAGACAGGTTGAACCAAATATGACACTACATAGCGTAACATTATCTATACAGGTGTTATGAGAAATTGATCAATTAAATAAAGCATTGCACAATATGCAATTACTCCGCTAAGAGATTATGATTGGTTCATTAATGCAGTGCCAACAAAATTATTTTGCTACTATCTACATGATACATTGGTTACTAGTTTTTGTTCCAATTATGGTTAATTTACCGCAAACAATAGGTGGATTAACTAATCTGCAAAGTTTACATTCATTATCTACCGCTTATTAGCAGTGCTTCTTATTCCCGTTAGGGGTCACGGGTGACTGGAGCCCATCCCAATTACTTTCTGGCCTTAGGCGGGGTATAGCCTGGACTGGGGCCAGCTAGTCACAGGGCTATCACACAGACAGTGACAGACAACCATTCACTCTCACAATCAGTAGGATACATTTTACACAATGTCCAATTAACCTACCACATGCATGTCTTTGGATGGTGGGAGGAAGCCGGAGTGCAAAGAGAGAAAACCCACTGTAACACGGGAGAACATGCAGACTCCACCCAGAGAGATTGTGGTCAAGCCCGAGATTTGAACTGACAATCTCCTTGCTGGGAGGCGAGAGTGATAACTGCATTGCCACCATGCATCCCCAAAGGTATTTTGTTGCCATTTTCACATTGGATGGTGCAATACTAAAGGGCTCAGCTCACTGCCATGATCCCAACATTGCGAGAACATTAGACAATAGAGTGCACACATTATTTTGCCACCTGACCAGGCAGTCTATGCTTATTTTAACAAAGTACTGTATCAGGCTTATAGTATTTGGTGAAACTATTTCCAAAACCTGGTAATTTTCTAAATCACAGTGAAGTAAGTAGCTGAACAGTAGCCAGTATGTAGCAGGCTGTTTTCACATAGTGGAATGTACAGTGTGTAGTCTACAAGGCACAATAACTCAACTAATGCATATTCCTTTTCATAAAATACATAAATACATAATAAAAAATAATTACAGACTGTATTCATGTTATGAACAATCATTATGAATCAAGATTCATTTGTCCCTTTTGGAAGTCATAGATAATGAGGGCAATTTCTCTCAACATTTTCCTCTAGTTGGCTGGCTTTACACAAAGATGCAGCATGGAAAAATTCAAAATGAACATAAAACAACCAAGCTTATTTCATGCTAAACTGTTGTAACTCAACTCACAAACATACTGGTTATGTTATATTTTGCGCTTCATGGAAAGCCATATGATATAAATTAAAGAAACTTTTCGTCTTAAAATATATTTATGATTTACACATAAGTAATAATATGAAACAAATATAGAAAATACTTAAAGGCTATGAACTGTTAACTTTGTTTGCACATAAAAAATTATCAAGCTATTCCCCCTAATTATCCCCAGGATTAAAACCCATGTTTTTTTGTACTTTGTAGCATGCATGTCAATGTATTATATCAATATTGTTGAAAAAGTCAAACTTGTTAAATTAAATTAATATATGATCTAGTATTTTATACATGCCGATATGCTATGTTTACATTTGTACATACACCTCTTAACGCAAATGTTTGTATATTCAAAAGAAACACATAAGAGCATTTGTTGTTGTATACTTATTGCGATCAAAAAGTAAATGTGTGTTTATATGGAGTGTTTGGTGATCGTTTGTACAGCTCAAGCTTGTACTTTTAATTGTATTTATACTTAGTAAGTATCAATGGTGGAAAACAAGTCTAAGTATATCAGTGAACAAAGTTTTCTCTGGATGCTCCATATATAAGAATTTTGTGTGTATCTGCTGAAATTATATGTGAAAATATCAACAACAGGAATTGTAACCACATGTTATGAAGTGTACAGTTTGTGATAACTTTTGTAACAATTTGCAGTAAATATTTGAAATATGATTTTACTGTGTGTTTCATATGTATTTTAACAAAATAAAACATTGAACATGTAAAGCTTCAGGTGATAGGTGATTTGAAGTTTCTGGGTGAAATGAAACAGCTGTGAAATGGCAAGATTTGAGTCTTACTTTCTACAGTGTAATACTCTTTTGTGAATTGCTTTATGGGCCTCTGAGTGGTATGCAATTATTCATCATTGTAAAGTTGAATTTTGGAGTAAATAAAAGTGGCTTATATTCATTAAAAGCAGTGGCGTAGGTATAAATGATAGTGGTTGGAACTTAATTCTTTAGAGCTATTGTATGCAAGAGAGAAAATATTTTATGATGAGTGAGAATTGTTCATAATCATCCTGACAGACTACTTTATATTCTCATACAGTAATTCAAGATGCACTGTACATTCTCACACATATCTGATGTAGGCTCCTTAGATGGATTTGATTCGGTCTTCATGTACCATTGATCAAAACCCTGATTTCACGTTACAGTCCACTAGCAATCATCTTACAATGTTACACTCAATCAGGCCAAGTACATGAGAAGAAAACCACTCTCCTTCAATGCAACACCTACCACACAGATTACATCTCATAACTGATTAGCTACATATCTTCAGTCCCTGAGGGGAAGGTGATCTGGATGCCAGCCACCTTCAGGGGCCTTCTGTTCCCTATCTTCTCCTTGGTAAGGGCCAGTGGGGCGTGTCACCATCAGTGTGTTGACCTGTCACTTTAATTGCCGAGCCATCACTCGCAGCTTCCAGCTTCCATTTATTTTCACATCACTCCACTCCTGTACTGGTGTCTGACACATGCTTCATTAAAACAGTTTCTCTAAGCGCTGAAAAGCCAAGAAGAAAAAAATACTTTTTCCTCCCCTGGACGGTAAAGCATTATATGTTGTCCCCCATTTGGAGAACATAATTGTTGATAATTACAATGCCTAGAACCAGCTTCCAAGGTTCTTGCTGTGTGTGCAACTGCTAAAGAGGAAAACAACAACAAAAATACTTAAGATTAAGAGTTAACTTTTGGATTCCATTATTCCATTGTCCATAGTTTAGATCTTAGATTTTTTTAACATTCAGATTTAACATTCACATTAACATACGGATTAAATCTAAAATATTAAATCACTAGTAATTCTTGAAGTTCTATTGGTTAAGTGTTGCCCACTGGTGTGAAATCTTGATACTGTTGATTTGTTAACAGTGTGCTATTTATATACAGGTACATCAAAACAGGGCATGTGCTAAGAACATCAATGAACAACCGAGGACACTCTGTCTCTGGGACACACACTGACCTCACTTAGTACAGAGCTACTTCCTTCTTTGACGTCTGTTGCTTTGTGATGATCATAACCGAAAAGGGAACATTTTGATCTTGACATAATATCAGAACATGCCTTTGATACCATTTAATGGAGAGAAAAGAATAGCTGTTTCAGTGGCTTCCTTGGTAATGGAAGCCACCAGCTCCCTTTTTAGGTAAACCCCTATTTAGCATGTGCATGTATCTTTAGTCAGAGTTTGCTAATAGCTCCACATGGTGATGCATGTAATTAAGCTTTGTCATTTCCTGACTGGGTGTTTGTGCCTGGTGTACAGCAGGCATGCTTTTTACGGAGGACTTGGGGATGACAGCACTGTTCTCTCGACCAGCATCAATGCACCTGCAACACATTTACAAATGTTTTCAGCTAATTGCTACAGCAGTTGATACCAAAAAATATTTTTCCCATCTCATTATTTTATTCTGGGTAGGTATTATTTATATTACTTTATTCTAAATTAGAATGAATAATGGACACATTCATTTACATTTAAAAAGACTATAGGCGATGTTTCCACTTTAGGCTTTTATGCTTTTACTGTAGACAATGCTTGGTAGTGACATGGCAGTTTAGTTTGGCAGTAAGTTACTAGTGGAGTTAATAATAATAATAATAATGATTTGATGAACAATAAAACTGTCTGTTGTATAAATACCTGTCTTGTATAAGTCTTACAAGACATACCAATCATGTTATGCAAGCTCAAAAAAGGTATGTCACCACTCAAAAACATCTATTATGGCGCCTGTGGACAAGAAACTGTGTGATAAGCCTGGTGGAGAATCATTAATCTAAGTGTTGATTTATTGAGGGATAAAATTGGTTAACGTCAATTCATTAACAACACTGGAGTGGAACTTTATTATTATAAGGACCTAAATAGATACATTTATAAATAATAATCAGTGACATTTCCGGTTGCATAAAGAATATATAGTGGACACAGCATATGACAACGCTTTAATGTCTCACCTCATTAGACAGTAAATCTAACTTGCAAGAAGATCACTAACACTAAGGTCGAAGGACTGAAAGGACTGATGAGTAAAACAGAGCATAGAAAGCTGCCTGCTTTAGTAATGAAGGTTGAAGATGGTTTAATTCACCAGCCTCCCGAGTCACAGAGGAGGAAAGAGAAAAACACAAGCTCTGCCGACGGAAACATATCGATATAAGGGGCCCAAAATAGATGTTTTACCCCATGGGTAAGAGCACTGGAATCATAATGCATTACTGTTGTTTCTCGATTGATTTGCTTTGACATGTGCATGGAGCTCATGAATAACCAGGACATGTTAATTCATGTTTCTTTGGTGAGGGGGATGTTGAAATCTGTCTCAACAGGGGTTCTGGGAGAAGATAACCCAAAAATAAAGACCTTAACATGGTTGTTTATGCTTTAAAATGGTTATCATGACCTACATCAGGGCAGGATTAGATAGTCCTCTCTAATATATGCTGTGTGACATCCATATAGTTAAGTCAATTTAGAGTCCACAGTATGGATATAAGTCGTACAATCATAGACTTGGATATGTTAATTTACAGGGGGACATACTTTTTAAGAAACATGTAAAGACTGCAGTTAAGGTAAAAACAACACCTGAAACTCTTGTGCTTTTCCATTCAACCTCATCTCCTATATGTGGCTCTCCATCTGCCTGTAAAGATTTAACAACCTTGGTGTCGGAGGGGGGAAAGCTTCAGACAAACCATCCAGGGGAGGATCCCTGCTGCTCACTGTGCCTGTTAATTCTCTGACACATTGGTGTCAAGCCTGTCTGAGAATGTATCAGAGAATGTGATTACCCTCCCGCAGATGAAATTGGACACACAGACCTCCGCCGCTATGCTCCAACAGGTGTGTTGGGTAAGAATGGCGTTCTCCTCACCCTCAGCTGCCATCTCCCTGCAGAGTGGTGACAATGAGACCAGATCAAGACGAGCCTGCTCACGCCATGGTCAGACCGTGCGCGTGTTGTTGCGGTAATCCACTTGACGCAGTGCAGAGGTGCGGAAGTCAACGTGAATCATCCAATACAGAGAGAGGCCACGAGGGAGGATGTGAGCCTGAATGTGAATGCAGCCGTTCATCAACCGCATCGATTGTCACCGAGTTCCATCCCACCCAGCAGCACATCCACACAGGTCCTCAGTCATGTCATATGCCGTCACAAACAGGTAGATGGTGCCAGGGACATGAGTAACCAGCATGCATCCGTACATGATGAGGAAACACAAGCTGGTGTTCAAAGATTGCCAAAGGCCTTGTCCAACCTTTTTGCTCTGCAATGAGTTATGAAGAACATGGTTGAAAACTAAGCGTCTCATCTTGGTATTTCAAGTAATGTGATTCATACTACACACACACACTTAGTAAATACACAGAAACCCTCTCACTCTCTCTTTCACTCTAATGAATCTTACTCTTTTCACTTTAATGTGGGGAACATAACCAGTCAAGTATCCACGCTTTCCAACTCCTAGACCAATGTCTTTTATTTTTGGTTTCAAATATTTTCCATTGACGAACAGTTTTTAGTGACTTGAACGCTTAAGCTAACAAGGTTCATTAACGAGACAGCCAGGCTAGATTCCTGCATTCTCCTCTCCTTGTCATGCTGAGATCTACACAGGCTCGGCTCCATTTGAGGAGAGCGGTAGTGTAGTCTAGCTCTGTTTCTGTGAATGAGACTCCCACACTGATGAGTCACAGCGTGTTTCAACCCCTTATCCTGCGGTATGCCAGTGGGCAAAATAGTTAATATTTAGTGTTCTTCACATGCCTCTGCATGGACATACACACACCAACGTGACTCACAAAAATGCATAAATAACCTTCCACTCCAACGTGAAGAACAACAAACAAACAATTCAAGTATATAACACAATAACCATTGCACCAGATGCTCCGCATGCAACCAGTGATCTGTCATAAGACTCTTGAAATAAACTGGGCCTTAATGGTATACATAGTGGAGTTACATTGGGTCTTTATAAGGCTAGAGGGATCAGGACCTGTATACTGAAAGCCAAAAGAGGAGGCGTTGAGATTAATGTTCTGTCGGAGGAACTAAATCTCCTCTATATCCCTGGCTGGTTCCTGGTCCCTCCTCAATTTGGAGGAAGAAGGAGATAAGCTCTAATGGCACGGTCTCCAGGGCAGGCTAATTTATCCTGTGGCTGAAGGCAGCCACAGAGTCGCTCTAATTTCTCCCATGACTTATATGTGTATGAGTGTGTCAGTTTTTCATTGCAAGAAAAGTGTTGAAGCATCCTCCTATAATATTATTATGTACATTATATACATGGCTTAAGCAAGATGTGTTTGTTTCACTTAACTAACACTGTCAAATATCTTAATGATAATGAGCATATTTAAGGTGCTTCATGTTTAGGTTAGCTATTAGATATCATTACAATTAGGTCAGATTTTTTTGAGTCAGGTCTAAATTGCATGCTCTCAACCTTTTCCCTGATAAAGATGAATCAGAGCTAGTTTTAGCACAGTGAACAGAGGGGTTTTAGGTCAAGTGAAGTGATCAAAAAGTAATTAGAATTCAAATGAAAATCAACGATAAAGCAAATGTTAAAGTGCAAAATAATGCTATCATCAGCTAAATGTCCTGTTGTCTACTCAATGTGTTGATGCGTAAATGCAGCTTGTCCATGTTTAGTTTGAATTCTGTCTAAATAAATCCATGCATGGTGGCTGTGTCCTGTTGTCTGCACAACAAATGACAAATTGATTATCTTTTTTTTAATCCAGTCTGAGTCTGGCTGTCAAGCCTTTGTTTCCAGGTGCCTCTGATAACAGAAGAATATTGGCGTGTGTTATAATCCTCTGCAGCTATGTGCCTGGAGCCAAACAGACTAAAGTTAAGGTTTTCTGTAAACTGTGATCTGACGGTTGTGAAAAAGTTTTAACAAAATAAAATTGTATTGGTTTTGCTTCTTACAGGATTTTTGTTTTTCTTTTGTTACTATCTACAAAATGTCCTAGACTTGCAGCATTGCAATGTTTAGCCTTGCATATCCCCACCCCCTAATTGCGTCTAATGATTGATAACTACTCTACATCCATACACACAAATGCACTCCACTTGCTCAGCAGTCTGGCACAATATCTTGACACAAAGACATAGCACAACTCTGCTGCCGAGCTGATGAAATCCCAAAGACAAAGATCTCCACTCAATTTTCCATTTGGTTCTTAGTCATCAACGGGACTCTACATTTGTGTGGGATCTGTTCCTGAAGACATGCAGCCTGGACTGATGACAAGGGCACTGTGTCTTTACATGGCAGCTGTCAATCTAGGCTTAGTCATTGTGTCCTCTGGCCTCTGCTGGGCCTTAATGAGCAGGCGACGCCCCCCTGGTGACACTGCAGCTGTTTCTCTCTCTGTCTCTCTCTGTCTCTCTCTGTCTCTCTCTGTCTCTCTCTGTCCCTCTCTCTCTCTCTCTGCGTTTCACACATGCTCACATTTTGTCTTTCTTCATCTCTCTTTCTCCTTCCCCCTCTTTTTCTTCCTCCCTTGCTCTATTTTTATCTTCTTCCATCTAATCTTTCTCTCTTTCTTACTTGCTTTCTATTACACTATAGCATTGCCATTCACCACTTGTGCACAGCAATTCACCATCATACTAGGAAAACATCAAATGTTTTTTTACGTTTTGGAATTGAACTTCCACTTCCATATATATATATATATATATATATTGCATAGCGATGCAGAGAGGAACTACAGCAGCACAGCTCTGTCTGTTACATCATTGATAAGAACCCCCCACCCTTACTGTGAGATGGGGGTGAGACTGGATTGAAGAGTTGGCCTCATGTAGTCTCTATGGAAACCTGTTGGCAAACAGCAGTGTCTGGCAGCCTCTAATAGATTCTCACAGTTACGAGAACAGAACTGCACCTGGGTGACGGGTGGGCAAAGCTAAAGCACAATCTAAACTTCACAGGAGAAATGTTTCCCCTGACGCCTGTCTTGACAAAGATTTCATTCTGGTGCTTTGATGTGCGTATGCTGAGCATTTGCCGAGTGAGTTTGGGTTTCCTGCGCTGGGAATGTGTTGATTTCAAACTTGTTGGTATTTTATTTTAAGTGTAGCAACTGGCAGCAGGGGTTCATCACAGTGTATCAAGGGACCTGGGGAGCCGTCTGAGAGAAGGGTCCTTTGAGTGCACTCATGTATCAGAAAGCTCTTTGTAATGATCAGGCTGCACACACTTGGGTACCACAATCAACACATTGAGCAGAAACTACTAAGAAACCATAAAAGGACTCAGAGATTTGGTTTACCATTACTAGTAGGCTTACCAAGATTCAATGTTTACAGAATTACTTTGGATACACAGTTGCTATGAAAGAGAGGCAGGTAAATGAAATAACTGTCACCAGAGGGAAACTTTAGCACAGCTATTTCATATGAACACATTCAATGACACAGTAAATATTTCTAACAGTAGACTGGTGCCATCTAGTGATTGACAAAGCTAATATAAAAAAGCACTTCTAATAAATATAGTACTCATGTATCTTTATACTTCATATACTAAAATCCACAGCTAATTAGAGTGTTTTAATCTCACACTACAACAGTACAGTACTACTGATTCTTCTCTCCCATTGGTGGAAAGTGCCCTCTAATGCCAGATTAAAATATGCCACCATGTAACTGCCAGCTCTCTCCCTGGGGGCTGCATTCAAGAAGCAGGGATTCATTCATCAATCTATAGTTAGCTTAGTTCTCATACCAGGGCTGCAGAACAGTATTGCCAAGCAACAACAATAGAGATACAATGTATCTGTTCAACATAAAATTGCTCAACAAGACACATAGGCAAACAAATGACCATATGTACATTGTAGGGGGTGATTATTTTAGCTTTAGCTACTGAAATTATAGTTTTAAGGTGTAATCAACTTCAAATATGTATTTGTGGAATAACAACTGATATTACAACAAGCTTTTACAGATTTTAATCAAATGCAATCAGGCACACCAAATTACATTTTCCATAAATACCAGAACAGAACTAGTGTTCCTTTTATGAAGTAAAACCTATTGATTTATTACACAACTACAAGCAACACCTTGTGCAAAAACTTGTTGACGATATTACTGGTGGTTCACTCAAAGATATGTAGTACCTAACTTAAATAGCCCTCCCCCCACCCCCTAACACACACACACACTAGCAAATACAAAAACACTTATGACATGTTACAGAAGTTACAGAAGATAGTGGCACTCTGCATGGTCCAGCAGTTGAGACGAATCCCTCAGTGTTTGGCTAGTTTCCCTTTGGCTCCCCGGGTGGTCTTGGTTGCCTTGGAGCCTCTCTGGTGGTCGCTGACACGGTTACGAAGCACATAGACATCATACTTCTGCCTCTTGAGCTTCTCCGCCAGCTCAAACTTCTCAGCGTGAAGTTCTCGCAGCCACGTCCACAGGTCCCGGGCTTTCTCTGCCAACTTCTCCTGGTTCAGGTGATCGATGTTGAGGGGTTTACGACGTTCCATCAACGCCTTGGTCTTCTTCTCGCGCTCAGTCAGCTTTTTACCCTTTTTCTGATCCACCTTCTGCAGGTAGCCGCCGAAAGCCTTGTTGGAAAATATCTTCTTTTTCTTGGCCTCCTCTTCGGCACGGACTTTGGCTGCTTCCTCCTCACGGCGTGCCCTCTCCTCGGCCAGAAGGCTCTGCCGTTCCCTTTCCTGTTCAGCACGAACGCGCTGTTGTTCTGAGCGGTCAGCACGACGGCGTTCAATGCGGCTACGCAGAGCAACCAACTCCTCCTCTTCTTTCTGACGGCTAGAGAAATGCAGCTCTATCAAGCTCTGGAGGTCGTTGAAGTCCTTCTCCAGTCTTTTGCGGTGAAGGTCATCGAAGTCTAGTTTCTCACCCTCTGGGAGTTTGGGGAGTGTGATATTAGGGATGTACATCTTGTTGTGTTTTGGTTTGTTTTCCCCCTCCTCGTGTTCCTTCTCTTCCTCATCTTCCTCGACGTGCTCTTCTTCTTCCTTCTCTTCCTCTTCCACCTCTGCTACCTCCACTTTCTCCTCTTCTTCTTCCTCTTCAGCCTGCTCAGTTTCTCCTTCTTCTTGCTCTTCCTCGTTCACCTCCTCTTCTTCTTCCTGCTCATAGTCTTCCATAACATCCTCTGTGTCTGACATGATGTTGATCCTGTCTTGTAGACGGCCCAGCGGTGGTGAGTGGAGCAGGATTTCACACACAGACCAGCTGGCGTACGAACACAAAGATGAGTGAGATCTCCTGTGTGGCGGCTTTTGCTCTTTTAAGGGTTTCTTATTACCATGTGACCAGCTCCTGACCAGAATGTACTGGCTATTGGTCTGGCTTGGGGGGGGGGGGGGGGACAGTTAGACGGATGGAATGGAGTCTATTTTTTCCGTTACCAAGTCTTGTCTACTCTCAGGCCCACCCATTCATCCCCCACAAGACCTCCATCCTGAACTTTGACCCTGGAACCACCCCACCAACCCCCGATTCCCTCTTATCATTCCTTTCTAAGGACTGGAGGAGAGGCTATTTCAGAAACACAACAGATGCACATGCACATGTTGCCCCCCGTCAAGAGACACAGTGCATCCTTCTCATACAAAGGTTTATTTAAGGATCCAAACCTTGTTAAAACAGTTAATATTTCTCCCTGGTGTTCTTTACAACAGCACTTAAATAAATATGCATGCAAAATTCACCAACATTCAACAACGTTGTTGTATGTAGGCCAACTGGAAAATGTGATTTAAAAAAGAGCTTTCCCGGCACACAAGTAAAATATATTCTTTAAAGCTTGGCAACTGGCAAAAGGTACATTACAATATCAAAACTACACTGAACAGGCTCCTAGAAAAAGGATGAGGATTTACAAACACTCCACAGCTATATCAATTAGACATACCTTCCTAAGTGAACCCAATGGACTGAGCTCAGTACCTTCACAGGTTCTCACCTAAAAGCTAATACCTTTGTTGTATAACATCAACAAATGTACTATAGCTACTTTTCTATTGAACTTGGTCTTTAATACTAATTTCTCTGCAGAAATGAATGGTTTTTCTTGTGTAACCTGAAAAGTAGGACAAGATGCAGCTGTACAATTATTCAAAACATGCATTTGACCAATTTCCTTTTGTTCCAAAGGACAATCATCTCCCAAGAAAAATGACAGTTGATAAGACACCTCCTGACAAGAACAATGACATCCAAGTGGAGCAATTGCTTCGCTCTGTCTCCACTTTGGAACGTAATTAAAACATTCTTGCAATCGGAGAAGGCAGCTTTCAGCACACTGGATTAAAAAGTAATTACTGTCTCTCATGTTTACTCCTCAGCCTGACAGCAACAATAGAAGGCTAATGTACAGTACTTAATTATCCAGCTCTTGATTTGCAGACACTCAAATAGAAAAATGCTCTTCTAGTGGATGGATATTTGACAGACAAACAGCTGCCATGTGGTGTCTGCGGCTATCCCCTCTGAACTCAAGGATTTATAGTGAACTTTTCAGTGTGGAACACTTCGGTTTAGGAAACAGGCTTGACTGAAACATTGGGCATCAAACCTCCAACCAAATTCAAACCATGAGCCACAATCTTGAATGCTACAGTCTTTTAGTAATGTGACAAGACACACGGCCCTCAGTACCCAACACAGCCCTAGAAATGCATACTGTGTGGCGAACAGGTGGTCTAACTTTAATAAATATTACACTGTTGGGATAAGAAAACTGTCCATAAATAGAAGCACTGACGCTTCAAATGACCTGCACTGCTAAACTCCCTCCATGTAGCCACACCTCATGTCATATTAGCATAGTTATTTGCAGGAGCATAGAGTTCATGTCCCACCTGCCCACTGTTTGCAAAAGGCAATTCTGTCCTCTTCGTCACACACTTTTATCATGAAAATGATATGTGATATGTGAACTAAATATAAAATATAAATTAAAAATATTTTTTACAAAACATTATCTATACAAATATTTTTTACAAAACATTATCCATTATACATGTATCCATTATTAGAACTACTTCCTCTTCGATTGAACTGTACAGTTACATTGAATTATAAAAAAAAGATTTCATGATTAATTTTTATAATGTGCTCGTATTGGGACAACTCAACTTGTGTTTCTGTCAGTTTATGACCAAGTTGTCTAAAAGATGGAAGGTAGTGCCCTCATCTGGTCAAAATACATGATAGTGACAAATGTACTGTGTACTGTACTGATGGGGAAAGTATATTTTCTGCAGTATCAATTCCCTACTCACAATGGTTCCAAACCCTGGTCCTCAGGGACCCCCCTGTATGTTTTAGATAGATGTTTCCCTGATCCAAAACACCTGATTCTAATGAATGGGTCTAGCGTTGTAGAATCCTGGTAACGAACATGCATTTAATTAGGTGTGTTGGAGCAGAAAAAAAAATCTAAAATACGCAGGACAGGGGGTTATAAAAACATTAATTTCGACAATTTCGAATTTCAACAGTCATGTCACCAGTGTACACGTGACGTCACGTAGCAGCATCGGTGCATGTGTAGGACGGCATGGGGTACACTTGAATTGTAATCTTACTATCGCCGCATGGGCGGTGTTCGCTTGCTAGGCATACACTACTGGCTCAAATAAATGAACGGCGTTCTCGTGGCTACCCTGTAATTAAAATTGAAGTACCACACCAGCTGTGTGTTTATCCTCGGGTAATGTAACAGTACAGAAATGTACAGCCTTCTATAAAAATCAGCTTGACAAAGCATAAAAAACAGGTAAACTATTCTATTTAGTTTAGTTATGAATTATTACAAAAATATGAGTGGGACGTTATGTCGTCAGCTTAAATTGTATGTTTCTCCTTTTTTAGATGAATAAATAGATTTTCGTTTTTAATCGCTTAACATCGAGTTATATGCATCAACATCATGTATGTGTTTAGCCTGATAAATATCGTTCTAATTTACCGTTCGTTTTATTGTTAAAACGTTATTTACGTTAGTTTGATCTTACATAGGTGCGTAGTGTAGCTTTGGTACTCGGTGTTCCCAACTGCATGCCATTAATCACTTGCTCACCCTGGTACAATAAGCGACATGTTGTACATTATGTTCAATTTGTTAACCCTTTTGCGCAAATATGTTAAGTTATGTTAATGTTTTCAACATCTGCACTTCAAATAAAATATGTAACATTAGTATACTGTGTCTCAAAGGTCACCTATTCTGTGAGCTCAGCAGCACTACAATGCTCCGGGCCACCACTGCCTCCTTAGGGGTATACTGCCAAAGGATGGGGGTCTTCATCTCTCCTAGCTGGGCTCCATCTTCAACCGTGGCAGGCAAGCGCCCCGAGAACCAACAGACAGTGGACTCACTCTACGACCTGTCAGTGGACATTCGCAAGGTGCGCAAATTCAAGAGCTGGGTCCTGTCAGAGAACCTGGCATACGTAAGCCAAACAGCAGACTTGCTTAGAGACATGGGGGCTGACACTGCCACTATCGTCAGGGTTCTGGAGACCCACCCTGAAGCGGTTCTATGTCGGCCAGAGGAGGTTGCTGCCCAGCGGGCACTATGGGCCAGCGTGTGCCCCAACCGCCGTGAACTGATGGGAATCATCGAAAAGTTTCCCGCCTCCTTCTTCACACTGACTCACCAAACCAATCAGCGTGCCAACATCCAATACTTCCAGAGCCTTCGGCTCAGCAAGCGAATGATCGGCAAGCTGATGGCCAGCGCCCCCCAGAGCTTCAGCCGACCTGTTGAATGCAACCAGGACGTGATTTACACACTGCGGGAGACCTACCTGGATCTGGGAGGGGACGAGGGCAACCTGCGAGTCTGGCTCCAGAAGCTGCTGAGCCAGAACCCCTACATCCTGCTGCGTCCTGCCGAGGCCTGGAGGGACAGCCTAGGCTTCCTGAGGGAGCAGGGCTTCTCCACAGATGAGCTCCTCGGCCTGGTGTCCAGCCTTCGGGCCTCCATCGCAGAGCTTCAGCCAGCAGCCATGCGGCAGGCACTGGACTACACCCAGGCAGTGCTGCAGCTCACCCAGGAGGAGCTGAGGGAGATTACGCTGCGCTGCCCCGCACTCCTGTACTACTCCGTGCCCACCCTGGCAGGCCGCTTCCAGGGACTGCTGGACTTGGGGGTGAGCATGGAGCAACTGAAAGAGACACCAAACGTGCTGGAGCTCACTACGCAGATAATTCTGTACCGTATCCAGAAGCTCGCGTCCTACGGGTATGATGTTAGGGGTGGGAGCCTGGACGTTATTGTCGGTACGAAGAAGGACTTTGAGATGAGCTACGGAAAACTGCATCTCAGGCAACAAAGGCCTCTCTTCAACCCTGTAGCTCCTCTTAGGTCTGCTGAAGAGTGAATGTAAAATGGTCCATGTCAGCTAACTATATGCACTGCAATGTAGCTATTTAACAGCAGTTTGGATGTTCCAAGTTTCACAGTGAAACAAACTTGTTGGTTACGTAGACCCATGGATCTGCAGTGATGTAGATCAGTGAAACTTTGTTCGGAGAATGTTGTAGCATTTTTTGGGGGTTATATTTACTCCTCTAGCCATAATTGAAGATCATTTGTGCCGTTACTGAATATACAACTGTCACCTGCACCTTATGGTTGTGTAACTGATGTTTCAGTGACAGCTGTATCTAAACTGGAAAAGGGAAGAGTGCTACATTATAATGGAACCTTTGTTGAAAATAAAATTACATTGGATTTCACGTTAGTGTACTGCTCTATATTTTCACCCTATACAAAACAGTACATATATAACAAACAGTATTATATTACCAAGCACATTTGTATGACATTACTGGACAATTAAGGTTTTTTTTCCTTTATAGTGTGAAGGAAAACTAGACTCATATGTATAGTCACATGTTTTTATTAAACAAGCACATTGTGAAAGAATGAAGAAGCAAGATGAAGCAAGATCCTCTGGTATGGTACACAAAGGTGATTATACACAAGAGAACACAGGTCAGAGGCTGTACCTTCTACCAGCCCTTAATTAGCAGAAATATGGGCACAAGGTTGGACTTCTGAATAAATAGGAGACAGGACTTTTTCGTGGAAATAAGAGCAGTGATAGCTGAAGTATGGGCAGCAGATTTTATAAAACGCAAGAGAGGGAAAGGAAGTTTCAAGAGATGACGTTAACAAGGAAAGAATCGGCTGCTGGTAGAACTTTCTAAAAATGTCACCATCTAGACAGTCTATAAATGCATACACTTATATTAAACATTTCATAGAGAACAGAAATCAGTCCATGATGATTCTTTATATCAAAAATATATCAATGGGTCTATGACTACATAAGAAAGAAACACAATATCAAATATACAGGTTGCATGTGAGCAGAAATCATCAAATTCATTATGTACACAAAGACTTTGTACCCCAAAAATTTCCCCAAAAAGGCTGTTGATAGTGTAGAATGTTACAGTAGGGTTTTTCATTCACAGTGCTGGAACACTGCTGAAGTATAATAGAGTTTGTAAGTCTGTGTGATAACATACGGTCCCAAGCATTGACAAAACATGCTTGCTTGAAGTTGAGTTACTGTGCTCTTTCTGGAGGTATGTTTTCCATTTTTGTTATGGGGTTAAACAGGTATACAGAAAGTCTTTTGTCTGTCTCATTGTCCATTTTGTGTCCTTCAGGTATGCTGATTACCAGTCACTGAGGGCTTTAAAGTCGGAAAGCACCCCTGTGAAACGAAAGATGAGAGTTTGTTTTCACATTCAAGATGCTGGTGAAACATTGTGCACAAACCTTTTCTCAGAATGGTAGCAAACCACATATCTTGCCTGATACCTTGCAGAACAAGTTTGAATGACAAAGCATGCAAAACATACAAATACATTTATTACAGCATTCAGGATATATTGTTTGTGGAGGTCTGTGTGATTGTGTTCTCACCTCTCTACAGGGTACTCTGTCTCTGGACCTTGGAGCCGGTGCCGTTGCCAGAGTCTTCACTGTGGCGTTTCCCACTTGTGAGAGCACTATGCAGCCCGTGTCCTGGGGCAGGATACAGAAAAGTGATGGTTAGGACACAGCTACAACAGATGAAATGATACAGTTTCATGCATGTCTCTGCCTTGATCTTACGATGTTTGTGGTATGCATGTGTTTGTATGTAATGTGAGGGGGTATGTTTACATCTCCAAATATGACAAATCAGTCATAACAGAACTCCCAAAGAGCAGCATTAAACCAGGCCTCACCTTGCAGCACTGCTGGGCCTGCCATGTGCTGAGGGCCCTGTCCATAGAACACCATGTTACTGCTGCTTCCAGCAAAACCTGGCAAGAGAAACAACTAGGGGTGAGCAAATGGAATGTGTGTGGAATGTGGTAGACTGGACCGAATGCTGATTAACAGCTTCTCAGCGCGAGTATGTCGTCCTACAGTGTGATATGGAACAGGTGGCAGAGTGTTTGGGTGATTGGAGACCGTTCAGAGAAGATGGGCGTGGAGGAAAAGATCTATCACTGTAATTATGAGCTGACAAAGCAGGGTGGAAGGGCTCACCTTGATGCTGTGTGTTGACACTGCTGTGAGCTTCTCCCTGGGAGAACACCATGGCCCCGCTGTGCCAGTCTCCATGGGACTGAACCTGCATCTGGTACCCTGGAAGAACAAACAAAGAGCAAATATGAAATCTCTGTGTAAATCAGGGAGTCGTGGGTACGTTTTCGATGTTATTTAATGTGGAAGAATGACTGCAGCAGATGGAAAACGAAATAGTAAGAGGCGGGGTACTCCCAAGGTACTCACCAGATGGAACGGTGGCCTCATGTGTGTCGTCTCGAGAGGAGAACCCCATCATGCCTGTGGATGCCTCTCCATTACTATGAGACGGGACCGAAGCCAGCAAGCCTGGAAACAAAAAAATGACAGACAGTCAGTAAAGTGCTTGACATAGCATGTGGCACTTGGAATTATATGAATTTTTGTTCCAGTCAAATATGAAGTTATACATGTATTACTGAACTAACATGTAGAAAGAACAGAAAAGGCCTAAGTGCAACCATGCTGTTCTCTCCTCCTCTCCCCCTCCTTACCCAGGCCTCTGTAGCATGACAGCTGCTGGTAGATCTGTTTCATCCTCTCGATGTTGAGGCGGCTGGCCTCTGCATGGTTCACCATGGGTTTGGGGTAGTGCACACCGATCACACACTTGGCCACTTTCTGCACGCTCTCCGGGGCGTTCCACGGGTCGTAGATGTACTTGGCGGGGAATCCTCTGAGTATGGGCAGGTAGCGTCTGAGAGGAACACAATCCCAAGTCAGTTAGAACATGAATGCAGCTGAATACCAAACGTACCCCGTGAGAGCAGACGGTGCGGTCACCTGATGTAGTCTCCGTTGGGGTCAGTGCGCCGGCCAAAGCCTACAGGACAGTAGCAGTGGAAGAACTGCTGGAAGAAGGAACTGCAGGAGAGCCACATCCAGCTGCCTGCGTTCACGCTCCAGTCTGCATCTAGCAGCAGCTCCTCGAACACCTGCACACACGCACACAGCTTAGTAACTAGGCCTTGAGGTCCTTCACAACATTATATGGTGCAGAGTACACAGTGTGACTTCCTGTACCTTCATGCCCTCCTCCCAGCTGATCCACAGGTCTCCGCGGGTCAGGAAGCAGGCCACGGCGTGCCGGGCCAGGTGGTGGATCCAGCCCTCCTGCCTCAGCTGGGTCATGATGGCGTCGATCCAGGGGAAACCCGTCCGGCCCTCCGCCCACTTCGCCAGCGCCTCAGGGTTGCGGTCCCAGGGGATCTGGACGCATATGGGGTTGCCCTCCATCTTGTCGAAGCGGGGGTTGTTGGTGGCAGCCGTGTAGAAGAACTCCCGCCACAGCAGCTGGCCGTACAGAGAGAGGGGCGGGGTACTGTTTTTCTTCACCTGGGAGGAAGAGGGTTTGGCATTAGGACACTTACTTGTTGCTTCCTGGAAATCAAATGAATATATTTTGTCACATATCATGCAAAATAAAAAATAAAAAAAAAATCTAAACCTTATGCCTTTTACACTTCATAGCTATGTAATGGACTGAACAAAATGCTTTGTAGTCAAGAACACTATAAGTTGGCTAAGGCCTGTACGTACCTTCCTGTAGAGATCTGTGAGTTTGAAGTAGAAGAGGCGACATGAGAGGCAGCCAAAGCGCAGGTAGGGACTGAGACCCGTCGGACTCGCAAGTAAGGAGTTTGCATTCATTCTTGGCCGCTCAAAGTTTGCCACCCATGCCTGAAAGCAACAGATAAATAAGGAGGTAAATATTAACAGTAATACAATACATGACGTGAATAAATTGTGACCTGGCTTCCAAAACTCTCGTAAGGGTTCATTCTAGTCGACAAAGCAACTCTGAATAAAGGCCAGCCATTTTAGGAAAACTGGTTTACAGTCAGTTCACTACATTATTTTGTATCTTACAAACAGAAATGGTACAGTTTCAATGTATGGTGTTACACCTTTATCCCCTTTCAGGACTCTTATAACCAACGTGGGGAAAACATGTTGACATGGAAACACACGTGGACTGTGAATCTAGTTAGGAGGTGAATTGGTGCTTCGGTAGGAGAGCATGAGCACAGAGAGGCAGTCTGCTGTGTTAATGTTGATGAAAGAATGTTCCTGCGGGAGGGATCTCTAACCACAGTTACTTTCCCACATTTCAGAGTTTCTTTTTAAGGACACATTGCGGGGGATCCGTAAACACAAATCGAAAGAAGCGGAGTGTTATGTAACTGTTCCGTGAACATGTACAGTTGAACAATGAAATGGTGGATGTTTTTGAAGGCTGCGTACTGTGTGTACATGTGGATGTGCATGTTTGTAACTCACCTTTCTCTCCAGGTGCCTCTCCAGTCTGGTAAGGGCCTCGGTCTCTCCTCCAGGCCACACAGCAGAGGACAAACCCTCGGTGTCGAAGCCTATACAAGCACATGTTTGGAAGCGTTCACTGAGTTATCAAGTGAAAATATCTTTCCAGTCAAAAAGCAGCCTTAATATCTTGAAATTCGTCAGAGATTAATAAAGTAAATGGACTTTGAATTTAGCATAAGCCATCCTTGACCTTATGTTTTTAATCATCCTACATTAAGTACTGACATTCCTCTAAGCTTCCTCAGTATTGCCAGACTGACCTAGCTCCTCCAGGGACGGGACTCCAAACTTGTCGTCGTGGTCATCAGAAAGCGGTGTTGTGCACTTCCCCATCACCTCAGCAGTGATGGACTCTGCTGGCATCTCCACAGCATCCATCCTGCTGATCAGAGTCTGGAAACGCTTGTACGTGAGGGGGGACTGGCCTCCATTCAACTCTATGATCCTGAATAGACAGAGAAAGACGGAGGTGGGTTTAGAGAGAGTGAATCTGTGTGTGTGTGTGTGTGTGTGTGTGTGTGTGGTGTTTGTGTTCCATGTTTAATGCATGTGTGTGTGATGTTTGTATGCGTATATGTCTTTGTGTTTGTCTTTGTGTGTGTGTGACACCACTTACTTGTCCAGGTCGTAGAGTGTGTGTGAGATGCAGACTGTGACCTCCACCTCAGCCTCGCTGGCCAGCTTTTTGATGGCCGCATCTCGCTCCTTCCCAAAAGGTTCTGAGTCATACTCATATGACAGACGAGAGATCTTCCACTCCTGAGAGATGTTCAAAAGCAAACCATGGAACTTGGTTAATACACAACGATGCATTGCGAAATCAATTAATTTACTGACAAATTACTTTGTACGATAATGAGAGTTGAGTACGTACAAGCAAAGTGTTTTTTTTTGTTTGTTTTTTTTTTACTTAGGGAGACCAAGTTAATTTCATTGTTTTGACTTGTATGTACTTGTGTGTTTCTTGGGTCAGAATGATCTCATCTCAGTGTACCTTAAAGAGTCGTGGAAAGACATCGGTGGGCTGTCCTCGAATTACAAACAGACGAGAGTTGAGCTTTCGGAGGCTGGCATCCAGATCCTCTAAACACTGTAGTAGAAACCTGAGATTGACAGACGGAAGGAGATATTAAAATAATATTAAACAAAAATGCAAGAATCTTAACAACCTCTTCTTGTGCTGTTGAGAAGGTCATAACTTTAATCATGCATGGACAATCTTACACCAATGAGCTTTAGCTGCAATTTTTAAAGACAAAAATACATTAACAATGCCCCAGAGATAACTACCAAACCATTCATCTGTCTGTTAGGGCTTTAGTGTTCTAGGAGACCTCTTCTGTATGGTAACCAGTCAGTAAAAGCAGTTTAATTGCTCCCAAAAGCCTGTCCTTTTAATCCTGGGAGGACGGAAAAGTATGTGCACAGAACTGTAGCTGACACGCTAAGAATAGTCACTGTATGGACATATCATAAAGGTATTGTATTAGGTTACATAATGAAATAGTTAATAATAGTGATAGACTTGGATAGTTAGCCTAAGGGTCACACTCAAGTTAACAGAATGTTCTCTCCAGAACCACAACTATATACTGGATACCTCTGAATCAAGTTGACGTGCTTACATAAGATTAAGACAAATACAACCTGCTGCTTCAAAATAATCTTGATTTCTGTCACTGTCCTGTTATTTATGTGGGGAATCTCGCTGGGTGTTTGAATCCTTTTGTTCTACGAATCAGTTAAGTCTCAAAATGAGTTTAACAAATAAATGTAATGATTTCAACATTGTATTGTGTGGCATATGACTCTTTGTATAATTTTGTTTGAATATCACATAAAAGATGGCATGCTTGTGGTTTGAGATTCTTTTGACACAGTCCTGACCTAGAAACCCTGTTTCCGCCTAGAGACTGTTATGTAAGAACTCGTGGATGAGGTCAGAGAAGCATCCGGAATGTTCACAGTAACTGAACATTGGCCTGCAGAGGGAGCTAGGATACAAAGATTATTTTTGTAGTTTGAGAGTTAATATTGGTCTCATGCATGCAGAGTAACTACAGAAACTACCATGATAGTTTTGAGTCTCATGAAATGAGATGTATGAAAATGTCATTTCCTCTTTCCAACTCCCACATCTTTACTGTGAACACCACTGACAAAATAAACTTTACACTTTTGTTCAAGTTATTCACGGCATGAAATAGCAAATATTCCAAGCATCAACACAGCCGATAATATATTTTCTTCCTAACCACACCCTAGGTACTGAAAATGAGGAAAAAAGATGCCTTTTACTTCAGTCATGTTTGGGCAATGTTTCATATGGTCTAAAAATAACACGCCTCAAGGCATTTCAACATAAATTCCAACAAAAAACATTCAACTTATGTCCATGTGCTGTTTAAATAAGCCTGACATGAACAACTGCAATGGTAACAGAGAATCACACGGTATTACTCATGGTTATTTAACGCACTCCGATCCACGTAACATAACCATCAAGTATCTATTTCTGTCTACCAAGACCTGCATGCATAATTACACGTGACTGAAATGGCTGCATAACGATTGACACATTGATATACAGATATAACTCGATCTGGTTCATCTTTTTAAAATGTATTTCTTTCCATACCTGTACCTCTTTACAGTGTCAATGTAATGAGCAGTTGATTCAGTATTCACAGCCTAAGCTCTCTCTGAGTAAATCCTTCTTTGACGTAAGACCACTGACCGAGGGTCTATCAATCACATGTCCAGAGAAAAACAGAGGTCAATTAGTCTTGGTCAATCGACACTGGAAACACAGGTCAGTGAGTGAGTGAGTGACATCCAAAGCACAATGAACAGGGGCTTCACTTTTTAAGAGGTGCCAGTCTGTTACAGACTTCCAGTTCAATGGCCAGTCAACCTGACAGGCAGCGTAGTAACAACGTCACAAAGAGATGAACTGCAAAACATTTAATCGTTTTCAAACAAAAAGATGTCTGGAGCCGGACTTCAAACTAATGATAAAGACTGTTCCTGTCTCCATAAAGATTTCAACTGCAGCTTAAAGACTAGTAAGACGAGTAAGACAGGACAACATGAACGCCCACACACAAATGTGCATGCACACCTGTGGCAGAGCTGCAGTAATAGTGTGCATCCTGTGTTGTTGTTGCTATAGGTACCAGCCAGAAAGTGGGCAGGAGCATCCTGTGCATCCTAGAACTCGTCTGATTGACAGCTCACTGTATCCAATCATATTCCCTAGTTCTATGTATCCTGCATTAGGTTTGCCAAAACCACATGATGTCATGGAAAATCCCTCAGAGAAATCAATGAGGGGTGAAGCATCCGTTTCTGAACAAAGCAACAGACAAATGTGATGGATATATTTAACAATATTGACAGCAGTGAAGACACTTTCCACTTTTTGGAAACACCTGCGTGTTTGCCCAATGCTTAATGATATGCTGACATGTTGACTGTATTTAAACATCTGCACTGTTTCTCAGTATTATTTAAAATGGGGAACTGAATGATCCAGCTAAATTTGAACAGTGTTAAATGATGCCCCTGTCATTATTCACTGTGATTGACTGTGTCTCAGAGAAAGTCCCATGCCTCAGATGCCTGGCAACATGGTAAATTAGCATGAACCTTACTCCAGGGAGCAAATCCCTCTGAGCTCACGAGGGAACCCCCCCAGGCCATAATTGGGTCAGTCCTTGCTAGCAGCCACCCCTCCCTCAACCTGGAAGTACGGCAGGCGGTCCAAATCCAGACTCACACCAGCTGACTTATATAGGGCGACAGGGTGCGCTTGGGGTGGATCAGGGTAACAGGCTTGGGATAGATATGCAGATTGAGAGACCCCAGAGCCCCTTGTTTAATCCCCATCTAATGCAACAAAAAGAAATGCATGTGGGTAAATACAATGTCTGGCTCAGAATCTCATTATAGCTTATCATCTATCATTATAACTAGAGGAGTGGGATGAATGGATGTGGGATGAATGGATGAGTGGGATGAATGGATGTATGTGGGTGTGTGAGTATATACTGACACATTGACCAACTTTGTAGTCGTTTTATTGACCCCTGATCGCTAACATTTAATTAGGCTCAAATAAGGATTATGTCAAGAAAAAGCATGACCCAGATGGTGTCTTATGAGTTTCAACCTCACTGTAGATGTCCAGCTAACTATTCCTAAACAAAAATCAAATCAGGTTGATAAAGCATTAATGCTTGATATTTTAGACATTGTTCAAATTCATGTTTGGCACATGCTTGTTCTAGATCAACTTCAAGGCCAGATATCCATCTGTGCTGGTGTATGCAAGTGGCACACAAGTCTGTAGGAGCGAATGGGCATACACAGACAGATGCAGTAAGACGCAGAGAGAACACAGAGAGAGAGACAGACTTGTGAACAATGGTTCACGTTGAAGTTAAGCGTGTGAGTGCTGAGGAGTCACTACAGGCTGCTGTTACGTAACCGGAAGAACGTAACATGGAGGCTGCTGGGTTAGTGTACCAACCACTGCAGGAGAGAAACTACAACCTCTCGAGTGTACTGACAACCTTAAATATCACCTGGAAGGAATCTAGCTGGCTCCTTGAGGGGATCTGAAAGGATCTGTTGTTTGGCCATAATAATTTGAATAGATGTTTGAAATATATCAGAGGTATGGTGTGCTTATCTGTATTACTGCCTCTAATGAGGAATCACAATTTCACAAAGCAGCAAGCAGCAAACCTACCTCTGGGTCAAATCGACTTGATTGTACTCCCCTGACACAGTTCAAGAGATAACGTCTGCCTGTATTATATAACAAAATCTCAAAGGAAATATAAAATGTTATTGTTTAACAGTATTGTTGTCTATTTAAACACTAAAACGTCTAATAAATTTGTTTGGAAAATTCCATAGGCCATGAAACAATACTTTTTTTTCGCTACCACTTTCAGAAACTTCACATGGCTTTAACGAGTCCAATCTTTTCCATGAGGTCATGAAAACATTTCAGCTGAGGTCAGAAAACAGCTCCAGAAAATCCAACCCAAATGAGAGCAAGTTATTTTGTCTGGGCGGGTCAAGACCGGAACATTACCACATTTGTATGACATTTAACATATTTTTAAACGCCCTATCATTTATAGGGTCTGAAACAGAATATGGAATAACGAGATTAAAATGTTAACCCTTCACTGACATGTTTAATAGTCAACCATCAAGCAATCTTTAGGCCTATTCGACAAGGAACATGAACACATGAATCAAGTCAAGTATAAATAATCAAGTATTAATTAATGCACGTCGAACTGTCTGTCTTACCTCCACCTGCTGATTCCCACGTTGGACGATCCTGCAAACCAGGGGTCTAGGATGTAGACGCACCGGACTGTGTCCGCTCCCTGGATAGACTTCTTGAGAGAGGGATTGTCGTGGAGCCGTAAGCCCTTCCTGAACCAGTGGATGGTATTAACGACCATTACTCAACTGGACGAGTCCTTTTAAATTGCAAGTGTCTATTGAGTCTTATTCCGATGCTGATTCTCTTTTGGGGCGTCCAATGAATGTAAACAAAACACAACTCGAGGACGTAAATCTATTAAATAAAATAAATGTAGCCTTATATAAATGCAAAAGATCACCCGAATATGCACTTATCAACCTTGCTCTAATAAAACATTTTCCATTATTTCGAAAAATTTGGAAACTGTTGACTGCTGAACCATTTGGCCAGGAGTTCAGGTTCACCTACAAGCGAAATCGACGGGCTTTAGGACCTTGCTCTTTAGGAAACAATCACCAGAGTTGCTTGTTGTATAACTTGTTTTTCCGAATAATGAAATTATTCATACAATTAGTTGAGGTTAAAACTGCACTGTATTACGTCAACGTGTGCAAAACAAATATATAATAGCAAACATGTACTCTCTAACAAATCAAAACAAAATAAAGCACCGCTTGCACGCGCTATGTTAAGGTAATAGAACCGTCGCTTGTCTTGTGGCTCCTTTCGGTCAACGGAAAAAAGTGGTTATGTAAATATAACCTCCACACTATTAGTAATCTTGGTCCGGTGGAAAACAAAACTTCGCTGCAGTTAAATCCACGTTTTTGTTGTTGTTGTTGTTGTTGTTATTATTATTATTATCGTAGACTCCGTAGTAGAATTGGAATGTTTAAGAGAATCGGGGCTCGAGACTGTGCTGCACGCTCGCGACTCGCATGTCTGCTAACCTAACCCTCACCGCAAGTCTTCTATGGTCCCACCCCTCTATGTGCGCACTTCGAAGACAGCATTGCAATTGGCCCTTATTACTATCTACGTAATTCCTCCCTTGTCACGTTTCTGTAGTGTGGATCTTCCTCGTGTCCGTTTTGGTAACACTCCCAACGTGTTTTTAAGACATTGAACTCATCTGTTTGTTTCATTAGGATATTATTCAATTGTTGAATATTGTGTTCAATTGTGTTGGGGTGCACACTACATTGTTTGACCGTAGAACGTGTCATATTTCTGTAGCAGGAAAGATGTATCATCTTAGAAAAAAAAAAAAAAAAAAAAAAAACATGACAACATATGAGAAGTACCCGGATGAGCACATGAAGAAGGGTATGATTCCGTGTAGGTTTTGCCGCATGTTCGACTGCGCACCTAGAATATGTGGATTGAACTATAAATTCATCATGTAGTTATCCAAATGTTTCTCATGTATCCAAACCCAACGCCGTGTGCGTTATATTTTATTTCATTACGTCATTTTGTATAAAGCCTTCATTGGTAAAACATGTTTTTTTAATGAAAATAATCCTCACCATTTAATCATGAAGTTAAGGGAAGATCAATGGCCCAACTAGGTTAGAAAGCAGAAGAACTAGGCCTACGGTCTTTTCAAACACCATGACCACACCAACTTCATATGAAGGCTAGCAGAGAATTTGATTAATTGGATTAACATGGATTCTCTTTAATAACATTTATTATCTTTAAAGATTATTTTATCTGAATATATGTTTGTTTCCCCCAAAAAATGCGTCATAAAATATTATATAAAGTAGTAATTATGCAATGAATTAAATGCATAATACAGGAATCAAGGTAGACGTTTAAATTTGACCACAAGGGGGGAGTATCATATCACACGTTCTCAAATGGAGTCACATCAACAATGTGGGTTGTATCATGCCATACTAATTTGAATGGGAGTAATTTGTCAGAAAATGTATTTGTAAATGTCAGCAATCCCATCTTCTAAATATCTGATGGAGATCCTGTTTTTATTACAAAATACAATTTATAGAATTCAATGTAGTAGGATTTTGCATTCTTGTCAATGTCTTCACTTGGATCTAAAAGTCACATGCAAGATACCACTAGAATATTTTTCTGCTAAGATCTGGTTCTTTCATTGTTTCCAAGCAAGTCAGAGTTTGTGAGAGGGAGCCAACCGTAGAGGACCCCAGCAAATAAACATGATTCATGACATTAGACTGGTGACCATCTGGCAGCTTTCCACCTTGATAAGCCAGTAGCACCTGAGCCCCTACAAAACAAGGAGCCACAGCTAGAGCTAAATTATGAATAGAAAAGTACACCAGTCATAATTATAGCCTACTCACAGCGAGGGTTGGGATTTTTATTAAATAAAAACGTACTAAACTCCAATCCATTAAAAAAAACAGTTGTTTGCCTTATACCAGACAATAAAAGAGTAGCAGAAGATACATTATATCCTCACAATCAGAAACAGTTAAAAACTGTGCTGAGTTAGGAGTGGGTGCTGGATAGCTGTTGACTCATGCAAAGTGGCCTACAGCTCATGAATTTAAGGCTGTAGACAGATGGCCAGGTTCAGCTTGGACGCAACAAGGCCCTGAAGGGTTGGTGAATCACTAGTACATCACCAGCTTCTCACTCATATCATTCATTCTCCACAGAACAGAAGTGCAGCAATAATTATAAATTGATAACATACATAAAACCGTAGCCATACTGTGAGGCATGAAGATTTCTTACCAATGCACGCACCATTTGCACAGTGTAACCCATCTTTCACAGTGTGAAATCATTTTGGAAGACTCTTACTCTGTACGGTGGAGCTGTAGTTGTGCGTTTTAAGCACTGCAATAGTATTGAAACTGTGGAGTAGTTCTTATTATCTGATTATCTGCTGCACACACTGTTTGCTCTAACCATATGTACAGTACTATGCTTTAGATAAAAGTGTCTGCTAAAGATGGGGGGGGGGAAATCTAACACAGACTAGGTTCTTTATTGTTTTCCTTATGAATGTTTAACTTTAACTCACAGTCCATGAAGTTTCCAGAAGCACATTGGACCTGTTCAGTCACTTCATAAAAGCCACTTTCTCTGTAAGGGGTTCCTACCACAACCCATTTTTCACATCACCTGTACTACGGCATTTAATTAAATAGTCCGTTTTAATTTGGCTCGTCAATAGACACTGTGGCAATTAGATTATCCTCGATTTGTATGTCACTCGTACAAGGACAAAGATAATATGTATGGTGTTGACAAGAAGGATGTTAGAAGGTCACAGACAGCGGGAAGAGAGACAGAAAATGAGAGTCCAGTCTGTGGAAAATTGGGTTATATATAAAACTATAATGATGGGTTTGAATATCTACCTCATACTGTGAGCCTTGTGCCAAATTCAGGTTGATGTTAAATCATCTTTGTGCCTTGGAGCAGTCAAGTAAATTCAGTCTTAGACTCAATTGCACTCTGTGTATGTTAGTAGCTTACTGTATACATTAGCACACTAATCATGTGAAACTGCCCCTTTTAATACATTTCCTAATGTAGCGTACAGCAGCTGTAGCCAGTTTTATATGATAATGGCTTTGGTCAGACATTTACCATATGAACAGTGGGCCATTCAATTAAAGATAATCTGTGTCTTGATTTTAGTGGCATAGCTACCATCAGCATGTTAACATAAACAGATATGTGTGGCCACCAAAAACAGCTGAACAATTTAACTTATACCTGCTTCTGTTCTGGTGATGCCATAAGATTCAGTGCAACCGGGGAAAGCAATTTGTACTTAAGTATATTGCCGACAAACTGTCTGTCAATCAAGGTGTGTTGCGGTCACTGATTGGCCTCTTCCAGTCCATAGCCCCTCCTCTAATCCAGAGAGCTGTGCGGGGCTTGATGCAGTGGCTCGTACTGGTTTGATCCAGGACGCTCTCCTGGTTACTCATAGAAGTTGTAGGCAACAGCAGTTTGAAAAGCATATTTGCAGTCACTGCTTTTGAAGGCGGAAAGTGGGCAGAACCGCTCTAGTGTCTCTCTTCAAACGGACTTCAACTTGAATGGGAAAGTAATTTGTAACTCCCCACGACAGCGGCAGTGGAGCAGCAGTATCAGGGGGGGGAACGACTTTGTGGCATTTAATAATAGAAAAAGCAGACCTACAGTATGCGGTGCAGCCATGGCAGGCAAGGGTAAGACAGCCGTGAGGACCCTGGAGGATTTAACGCTTGACTCCGGTTATGGTGGCGCCGCGGACTCCGTCAGGTCGTCCAGCGTGTCGCTCTGCTGCTCGGACACGCATCTGTCGCACGCGCACGGGGGTAACTGCTGGCATTTGACCGAATCCATGCACAGCAGACACAACAGCTTGGACACGGTCAACACCGTCCTGGCGGAGGACACGGAGGTCTCGGAGTGCACTGGCCAGTGCGCCAAACTCGCCGAGCTCGAGGACGTGCCATGGAGCCTCGGCGAGGTAGAGTGCGCGCTGAGGAAGGAAGAGGAGCTCATGATCGGGATCCCGTCCCGAGAGGTGCTGGCCAAGCTCTCGGCTCTGGTCAGCCGTGCACTGGTGAGGGTTGCCCGGGAAGCGCAGCGTCTCAGCTTGCGCTACGCCAAGTGCACCAAGCACGAGATCCAGAGCGCCATCAAAGTGGTTTTGTCCTGGACCGTCTCTGTCAACTGCATCACGGCGGCACTCAGCGCCTTGTCCCTGTACAACATGAGCACCGGGGACAAGTTCAGCAGGGGCAAGTCGGCACGCTGCGGACTGGTGTTCTCCGTCGGGAAGTTCTTTAAGTGGATGGTTGAAAGTCGCGTGGCGCTGAGGGTCCACGAGCACGCGGCCATATACCTCACTGCCTGCGTTGAAAGCCTCTTCCGAGAGGTGTTCACCCGGATTCAGAGGAGCGCGCTGATCGAGAGGGACAACGGAACCCCCAAGTTTACACTGGAGTCCATGGAGCAGGCCATCAACAACGACTCGGAGATATGGGGACTGCTACAGCCATACCAGCACCTCATCTGCGGAAAGAATGCTAGCGGTAAGTCTTGTACTTAAAATGCATCTGGTGAGAATTAGAAGTATACTAAGAAATGAGTGCAGGATGAAGCTCTGTGGTTAGAGCTCTTGATTACGGATCTAAAGGTCGCAAGGTCAAATCTTCCCTGTGCTTTGGCGTATAAAAGGTTCTCCTGCTATAAAAATGTTCAAAAATGGGCAGTCTTGTCTGTCTAACCCACCCCAGAGTTCAGGGGTATTTGTGTCTTAGGTTAGCTTGAGGAATCCCAATGACCAACAGCCCAACAACAGGTATTGTTTTGTGTTGATGAGGTACCTGGATAATATGAACTCACTAAAAGGATCCCATATCTGTCTAACTGCACCACCCTCTTTTCTGTGTGTGCGTGCCTGTATGTGTGTGTGTATGAGAGAGTGTGAGTGAGAGAGATTGTGTGCGTATGCATGCCTTGTTTGTGTGTTCTTCTGTTGTTGTTGTTGTTGTTGTTGTTGTTGTTTTAATGCAGGAGGTGTGAGCTGCCCCTCGGGTCCTGGTAGCCAATGCCTTATGTGAGTTGGCACAAACCACAAAGCAGAAGGGAAACTTAAATTAAATGGCTCCAACTGAGCGTTGATATGAAACCATGACTCCAACTGGGAACACAATGCGTTAGTTTTTTTAGGAAAAATAAATCAGATAGTACTTTGGCATAGATGATTGGGCCAAGGCCAAGATAAGATAATCCTTTATTAGTCCCGCAAAGGTTCGGTTCTGAATAGTTTTTCAGCATGTCCAATATAGTATTTTCGGTAATATTGTTCAGGTAGAAGGCTGTCACTGTTGAGACGTGAAAGGTGACTTTTTCTCATACGTGGGAGCGTATGGGTCTTGTAGGAACACGCAGAATGGCTGAGCAGGTAGAACCAGCTCCTGCTGCTGTGTCAATGCTGTGCTGAAACCAGCGACGACAGATAGGGAACATGTTTCTCAAGACTATCCAGTGACAGGTGCTCTCTCAACAGGAAGCAGCTTCGCACGGGTGAAAAAAATCCCTTCTTCCACCTGTTGGAACCGCATCATTTCCTGTCAGGCCTGTAAAAACGGGGTTACAGTTTGTACTGCAGCACGCGTGCTTCTAAACTAGACCCTTGTTAAATCATATGTAGACATCAGTGTGCAGCCTTGCACAAGATACTTTCAGTACAGCCATACTCAGGGGACAAGTGGATATTTGGACTACATTCAATAACTGAAACAGCGACAGCATGAAGGGTGTGTCAACCTATAAGGTTCACATCTCATGAGAATGATGGTTGAAACCCCCCAATAAAGGTCTGATATAAACCTTGTTTAAGCCTCTACAAATCACAAGCCACAGTGCGTCTCTGAACCCCTTTTCCTCTTTCTTGTTAAACACGCCCACCTTTCTCATGTGACACAGTTCCCTCTAAGGAGTGATTCTCATATGACTGCTCCTGCCTGTGCCATGTGTTCAGCGGCACGACAGGCGATATGTCACCACCCTCCGCACCACCACCACCCTCACTAAGCTCCCTCAGCATATACATACAGGCCGACTCACCTGGAATGCTTGCTTAATTTCAGAGCCATAGTTGTCATGGGAATGACAAGACATGCAAATTGAGTCGAGGTTTTGAAGGTTAGAGCTGACTAGGAGGAAAGACACTAAATGGATGTTGTTTGTTTTAAGAGAATAGGCCTGCAGACAGGATGGAGCCTGACAGGAGTGATAACCTTTAGTTCCCTACTGTCAAACATACTGCATATGTTTTATATATATATATACACACACACTAAACTACTACATGATTTGTCTAATAGGAGTACAACCGAAATAAATACCATTGTCATTGACTATTTAGGACTGGAAAAATAGTGCCATTTAATTTTAGAAACCCAAATGACTTGATTTCTGATTCTAGTTGTCATTTTAGCATGACCTCCCCCCAAGGACCCCAAATCAAGACAACACTGCCTTATACCTCCGCTGGGACAAATGACACTACATAATAGAATTGCTTAGCCTGCCATATCCAGTTTATTAAATTAGCACTGCAGTGCGTCTGCCTCCCTCTTTCCCAGCTTGTGGTGAATGTTCTGGTCGGAGGTGGGGGGGTATTTCTTTTCCTCTGTGGTTCAATAAGGTAGACTCCTAACCAGATGACGTTGGCAGGTCCACAGTTATCCGTGGCATTATTATTGTGGGCCTGTTCCGTCCCTTTGGGCTGGGTCTCACAGATGAAACAACAGATTGCCATCTTTCCGGTCGAGATTGGAGCGTACTAGCTTAGGCAAACGTCTTCCAAATGTATTTAGATGTGGAGGTAAATTTGATAGGGTGAAAATATGCACTAGATCTCTGCTGCTTTGAGTGAAGCAGTATCGCCTTTGAAGCCGGTAGCATACTGAAACTGTGTGCCCGGTATGATAGGTTCCTACTGTACTTTTGGAGACGTGTAGCTGGTGAGAAAGAAATAATAATAAGTGTAGAAAAGGACACTCTTTGGTGCTACAGCTTTGACTTTATGTAAAATGACTGATACTGGAACAGTAGTAGAACAGTAGCTTCAGGGCAGTGCAATCAAGTGTGGATTCCTGATCATGCTGTAGCTAATAAGCAAGTGTACCAAGTGTCAATGAGGATAGATATGCCTGGGGATACACACATTCACAATACCACAGCTGCCTGAATCTGTATCACGTACATACTGTGCATAACCTCAGATTCTGGAATAAAATCTAAATATAAACGTGCTAATTGTGTGTTTGTGTGTGTTTATATGAACAAACTTAACATGCAAACAACACAGACACATACACACAAATCATCACACAGCAGCCTTCTAGCGTGTCAATTACGTTTTTGATCCAACTTATTCCAAGCAATTATTTTGGAATCGATTGAAGCTATTGTGGGCCTTGTTGCGAGCAGCTTCTCTTCTCCAAATCCTAGCTGGCAGTTTATGATACAAAATCTTAAAAGGGCTTAATGGGTGCCTCACCATGAGTGCTTGGGTTTCAATATTTCCACGTGGAATAGACTCTGAGGATGGTGGACTTACTCCAAAATTGGAGGGAGGTCCTCCAGTAGACATTACCATAGGGAGAGGTGTGGACCAGAGATTGCACCAGTGAATTTTGCTTTTTGCCAGGGATAAATTAAAAAGGAATGTTTAGGAAATATGAAATATAGAGGAGGACGATGAAAAATGAATGAGGAGGAAATACAGTTTGAAGGCGAGGAATAAGTGTTGTTTTTGTTATTGTTGTGGATGTGAGTATGGTGGAGGTGTTGGTGGAGAAAGGCAACCAGCTCTGGGTAGCTGGTGTGGGAGTGTGAGCGCTCATCCCTCTGAGATGTATTTACCCATATTTCTCTCATTAATTAACACTCCTGCTGTTTGATGAGTCATTCAGACGGATGATCATTGACCGAAACGCAGCGTGGAGGCAGACATAGAGTGAGAGAATTCATCCCCCTCATGCTTGTTCCATCTAGCAGAGATTCATGGAGTCATGGTCTTGTCAGAAGGTCATCAAAGGTTTGGGAAGGTGGCCATTAAAAGGTGTAGTTTAATAATTAGCATACAATGTAATCTTTCAACTTGACGTTGCCCCATTATGTGCACCCAAGTGGGTTGTGTATAGTGAGTGTAGCCCATTCGTTGACCCTTGACCCCTGACCTCTGGTCAATATGATGCCAGCCCAACAGGTGGTAGACGGGTATGGGCGGTGGGAGGAGATGAGTTGGCACCATGCCTTCATCACAGAGGGTGACCAGGCTGCCCACGAGGCATGAGGCACCGAGCCCAGAGCTGCTGTGTGTCACAGCTGACCTCACTGTTCACCCGTCCGTGTGGCCACTCCAGGGACAGCACGATCAGGACCCAGCAGCGTTACACCATGCCAATATGTTGCTGCTTATGATATCGCTTAGGGGGGAGGGAGAATTTGGGAGCTTCATCCTCAAAACAAGGCAAGTGAATATGACTGGTAACTCATCCAGAAGATTTGTGCTGGTTTCCATGTGTAAGACTCTTGCTAAACAACGTGTTTCGCCTCAGCTTAAAAACAGTAGCACAAAAGGCCTTTAGCCAACTCCTTGACATTAGCGTACGCGCAAACTAATTTCTATAGCTCTCAGAAGGCTGTTGCATGTTTGCCTAAGAGGTCTGTTGGCTAGTCAAACAAGTGACTCTATCAAACATTCTTAGAGCTTCCTCCTGGAATTCATTCTGTTGATCTCAAAGACAGTGTTGGGAATCTCATTGGGAAAGTCATCTGACAAACCTTTGAGACATTTGACTCATTCCTATTGTTAAACAACTGGATGGCTTTCCGTAATCATAAACTATTTTGTGGAAAATAAATGAGGAAATAGCTCAGGAGTAAGGCGTGTCTGGTGCTGTAGACTTGTCAGCTTCATGACGCAACACTTGCAACTTAAACAAAATGTCAGAATTACTCCTAAAACACTAACTACTTTTTCTACAGTTTTCCCCTTGCCAGTGTTTTTCTATATTTTTTATTCTCTCCCGAAATGTCCTTCAAGAAACATGAAGAGAAGAATACCTGTCTCCATGCAGTAAAGCGTGCAGAAGAAGAGCGCTTTATTCAGTTATCTCAAGGTCAGCTAAGGAGTATGAAGCCGAAATATAGGCTTTGTCAGTGCTGATAGTGTAAGACGTTAGGTGTCATTTTAGAACCTGACAAGATAGGGTAAAAGGTGGGAGTGAGTGTATGTGCTGCATGTGTGTGTGTGTGTGTGAAAGACAAGGCCAAAGAAAGAGAAAGAGAGCAAGATTGATTGGGAGAAATAGATTTTGAGCTGGATAGGTCTGAGGTGTATAAAGTTGTTATTGTGTTTTTGTCTATGTGTGTGTGTTTAACTCCCCCTGTCATGTTTTACAGTAAATGAAAGTGTCAGGTCCCTGGCATTCTACCCACGCTTCCTGTCGTCTTCTTCTCTAATGCCTGTCAGTCTTCAGTGCGTTTTTACTTCTTTCATCCTCCTCTGGTTGTTTCATTTACATCCTTCCTCATCATTTTGAAAGAAGACAGTTCCTCTTTCCCACAAACGTCGTTTCCCAGCATTAGTGGGGGGTTTCCTGCTTCAACAGGAAGTTTGCTCTCCTTTCTTCATCAAAAGTCACATTCCTTGTTTTTGCAGTTCTGTGTACATTTGCTTGTGTGTAGAGGTGTGTGGTTGTGTAGATGTGTCTGGGTATCTTTAGTGAGACTGGTAAGACCATGTGCCAGGTCTGGGCAAGACTGAGTTTGATCATGCTTCCATCCAGTGTGATCCCCAAAGGCACCGAGAGTGCATCGCCTATGACAGCTTAGCTGCAGCTCTCTCTAAAGTGCTCAAGCATGATTACTTGGATAGTTCAGGTCTCTTGCTAATGTTCCTGGAGTCCAGATCAAAGGCTTTGGGGAGGAGAATTTTTACACATTCATTTTTTTTCTTTTAATGTTCTTAAAAAAACGACATGGAAGTATTTCATTTTCCATGTGTCCGAAAAAGCAGCCAGTATCGATTTGTAGAGAGATTCGTGATCCAGTGTGATTTGTACCATTTATATATATATATATTTTGTTCTTGTCCTCAGTGACTTCAGAACACTTCCTGTTGTGTGGGAGTCGGGGTACAGGAACCAGAGTGTGGAACCAGCTGCTTGTCTTCACACAACACCGCCTCTGACACATGAGACACAGTGGTCGGTGACATCACACAAAAGCTTACGACTTCTTGTGTTACAACACCGGATCCCTGATGCTCTTCCTAATTGCACAAGTTCCCAGTACCAATTATGTTCTAATTCAAGTGCTAAAATTGGTGTCAAGTGAACTAGAGTTATGGAATTGTGTGAGACACACAGACAAACATATGCCGACACACACACAGCAGTTTGTGCTGTTGCTACACAGAGGTGTGTGTGTGTTTGTGTGTGTGTTTCTGTTGTGAAAACAGCACGAGGGAAATCCTGAGGAGTGTTCAGAGCAGTGAGGCCCACCTCTCTAGGTTATCTGGTTAGAGTGGGAGCTGTTGTTATAAGTTCCGGATGATTAGCACAGTGTACATGGAGTGGGTTTGTGTGTGTGTGTGTGT
The DNA here is from genome assembly GCA_030340665.1 of Neosalanx taihuensis. Taxonomy (NCBI): domain Eukaryota; kingdom Metazoa; phylum Chordata; class Actinopteri; order Osmeriformes; family Salangidae; genus Neosalanx; species Neosalanx taihuensis. Next base: position 3,245,167 of record CM059307.1, read on the forward strand.
GTGTGTGTGTGTGTGTGTGTGTGTGTGTGTGTGTGTGTGTGTGTGTGTGCGTGTCAGTGTGACAGGCATTTGTGGGGGCGAAATGGTGTTTCCTAGTACTTCACAGCATTCTTGTGCAATTAGTTAAACTGCTCCACACTGCCAATACTAATGATTTGCAAGCATATGCAAGAGTCTTTCACCATTAAAGACTCAATTTAATCATTTGCAATTATAATAAATTATACTGGCACTAATGCCTAAAGCATAAGGGAGTTGGGAAGATGTCCAAAATTATTCCCACGAATGAGGAGAATCCGTAACATCATTTATGCATATGGCTACGGCAATATGATGGAATTAGGCAGTATTCCTCCACTCCCTTGTAGGAAGTCAGTGTACCACACACACCCACACCTCATAAACCCACAATCATATTTGCATTGTCCTCACCATACAAGGTCCAAAGTGGCCAATCATGGAGGCCTCTACAAAGACACCAGCAGGAGAACAAGTACCCCAGCAATCCTCTCAGCATTTCTTTCCCCCCAAGAGTGGGATTGGGTCGTGCTGTTTTTAAGGGTTTTAACAGTTGTGAGAAGGTCTGTTTTTGTTTCTCCCAGTAGGGAAGGCTCTTAAAGCCAGCACAGCAATGTGCCACAACCATCATGTAGGAACATTTCCCTCAGTACAGAATGTGACATTTAGTTACATTGTTGTGTGTACCTTGGAGAAAAGCGTAGAGTGAAACCTTCAAACATACTAGGGTGAAGAGGCACACTGCCACAGTCTCCCCTTATGGAGGACCAGCCTGGTTTCTATGCTGCGGTATTGGCTCAGCATCTCGATCCTATGCTGTGGTGCTTTTACTCCTGCTTTAATGAACCGTTTTCTATGGTCTCTCAATCCTATTTCGGGATCTACCCTAGCTAATTACTATTTTCCCGTCTGTCCTATAGTGAAAGAGAATGACTAAATGGAAGCAGAACTGAATCCTGTATTTTGCTGGGCAGTGGCAAGAACAACAAGCTGTTTCAATTAAGAGGATTCAAAGTTATAGACTTAGGTCATTTGGCCCAGGGTGAGGGGAGTCGGGTGACTAAGCCGTAAGAGAAGCGGTCTAGTAATCAGAAAGTTGCGGGTTTAAATCTTGGCTGTGCCAAAATTATGTTGTGTCCTTGGACAAGGCATTTCCCTGTGTTTGCTGTAAGTTGCTCTGGATAAGAGCATCTGCTAAATGACTAAATGTAATTGTAAAACGATTGAGTTTTTGATTGGCATGGATGTTAAACGGATGGAGGTTTAGGAGGTTCAGAAGTACACAGTGTTGACTGCTGTGTTTCCATCACAAGGCACTCAGCTCTTTGCTCTCTTGTTCTAAAAAAAGTATACCCTTCTCTCTCGCTCGCTTTCTCACTCTCGCTGGCTCTCACTCGCTCTTTCTCTGTTGCTCTTTCTCTCTCTCACTCGCTCTCTCACTCGCTCTCTCACTCACTCTTTCTCTGTTACTCTTTCTCTCTCACTCTGATTCTCTCTGCCTGTCTCTCTTTACCTTTGAATTTCAATTTTTTCTCTCTCTTAAAGGAGAATCTGTTCGCCTTGAGTTAAAAGACCCTACAGTACCTAAAGGTTGTATCGTGTTGAATTGTATCGAGTGAATATTAAAGTAACAACTGCCTGCTCCTACTGCCTGTAAAATAGAAAACATCAAAACATGTTTTCAGTCTCCAGGTTGGCTGCTATCGTCAAATCCATTGATTTACAGTCTGTTGTTCATGCATATAACCATAATTGTCAGTTCTCTAATGTAACTGTTCCATGCTACCAGTACTTATAGTCATTGGTAATGCACTTTGTCATATGCCATCAAGCCCACTCACAACGAGATGAATAATCATTTTCATATCAGATGTTGATCCTGCATAGAGCACACACTAAGCTGTATTCATCAGTTTGAATGTGTCCAACTTGACAAGCTTCAGTGGCTTTTTCCATGGATGTTCTGGTGTTGCCGTGAACCTCGTAATACTATCTGCTTAAACCTTGTCCTTGTTGCCTTTTGTTCTTCTGGCCAGTCGATTTCTGTCATGCATCTGTGCCAATTGTTAAATTGTCTTAATGAATCTTTCCCATTACAGTAGGAGTTTGTGTGTCTGTATTAGTGCAAATACACATCCAACCTTCTTCAGAGACCCAAAACACAGACTTCCACTGTGATCGTTTAAAGCTGAGAGCAGAGGAACCCTTCAACCTATGCTAATACAGGGACACCTACACAAGTGCTGCGTCTCTTTTCCTGTTTGCTTCCATGTACTGAAACAAGCTAATCCAGGAGCTACACAGGCAGCAGGCTTCTACTTGACTCCCACACCACACATCCAGTCTCATCACTACCCACAATCCATCATCATTTCCCAAAGGCGCTCAGCAGTGCAAGCTGCCCAAAAGTAGTTTGTTTTTTACCATCGTTCTATTCCCCGAGACATAAGTGTGCTACAAGACCCAGGGTATTATCTCTCTCTACAACTGATATTCAGACATTGCGATATGTCTACAGCTGACTAACCCTGAAGGTCTAGTCTAATACAGTATAATACAACCTACCCACAATGCACCTCCCTACATCTTTGCTTGAGCTCTAATGACTATGCTGTCATCCCAGTGTTGAGGGAAATTTCTCACTTGAAACATTTACGATGCGGAGTGAATACGCTTTGGTTACCACTTGTGTGAATCCTGACTAAACGTAAATGTAGATATAATCTGAAGCAGGTGTTTTTCTGATGTCTAGAACACTGTCCCCATGATGGACAATATGACAAGACACAGATGACTTCACAGATATTGAATAACGGAGCTGTGGGTCTAGCTCTGTGTTTGGAACGTTAAACAGTAGATCTCATGACATGGCATGTCAGTTTTAACGCATGTTTCATTTTCCATCATTCCCATATTTGGTCCTGTGATTATTATGTTGTTGTGTGTGTGGTAATGTCATATTCTTATAGGGTCTAGTGTGCTGTGAGCAAGGCTGAGTCTATCTCATCCAGCATCTTATGCGGGTCACTTCCCATTCTCCATCTGCCGCAGTGAATCTGACTTGTCACCAGGCGACAGGTGCCTTTTTTCATCCTGTCCATTTCTATTGCTCTCTTTCTTTTATCTGGTCTTCCTCTGTGACTTTTTTTTGCGCAACATCTGCCTTTATCTCTCTCCCTCCTGACTCACTTTCTTTCTCTCACCCTCCTCCCTCTTTGTTGCTGCTACTTGATCTCCAGAGCTGTGAAATTATCCAGGAAGCATCCATCATGAGTTCACACTCCCCCTCCCCCCCCCTTCTTTCTCTCTCTCTCTCTCTCTCTCTCTCTCTCTCTCTCTCTCTCTCTCTCCATCTCAGGGATTTTTCCAGGGTTGCTTTTGCGGCAAGTCTGTTCCCTCAACCTTGCTGTCTCAAACACGCATAAATCCCCCCGTCCTCTGGGCAAGGTGGGAGTTGGGGGGGGGATGGGGGTTTGACAGCTCACCCCTGAGAGGGAGTGGGCTTTCCTCGGTGCAGCACGCTTTCTGTGTTATGTTTCCTCCACCCCTTTTGTAAAGGGTAAACCATGGAAGGGAAGCCCGGATTTGAAAGTTTTTTTCTCCCAAAGCAGGAGAGATTCTGCGGGGCCCTGTTGTTTCTCAGTAGCCTGGATGATTCCTCCTCTCTCTGCTCCCTGGCCAGATTGTAAGGTGATATGCTGCCGATTGCTTTTTTAGCGTTGCGATACTGACTTGAATGTTAAAATGGTTAAAACTTTTTGCGTTCTGTAGTATCAGGTTAACTGAGACTGGAAGAGAAATCTGAGTGTGGGTAATAGTGCATGAAGAGTTCAGAGTGTGGACAATCAAGTGATTTACACTTAGTTTGTCAAAAGGTCCATGCAGGTTTTGTTTGAACAGCAAATCATCTTGGAATGATTGACCCTAGGCCTATTGTCTGGCAGTGTGAAATGCAGTGTGTGGTTTGCCTAATTGCGTTATTGTCACTTTGTTTGTGTGTGTGTGCGCATGCGTGTTGGTGTGCATGTCTGTGTGTGTACATGCTGGTGTGCATCACTGTGTGTGGGGTCCCTTGCATCCTAATAGAGCTGCTAGACCAGATGTGACAGTCTCCAATGGGACCCCAATTTTTGCATCTGTTTGCAGACTGTCACAAGCTTGGATGCTTCATTGTTTAATGGAGCATAAGTGTGTGTGTCTGTGTGTGTGTGTGTGTGTGTGTGTGTGTGTGTGTGTGTGTGTGTGTGTGTGTGTAGGTGTGTGTGTGTGTGTGTGTGTGTGTAAAATATTCAAATGTTTTGGATCCCAATTTTCATAATTTGTGTGTGTGAGTGTGTGTGTGTTTGTGCCTGAACACTGGTTGCCTAGTCCTAGCTCTCCAAGGAAAGTAACCCACTGCTGGTATTTCCCATGGTCTGCTTAGAAATAGCAACCCCAGATCCCGTCCCCATAGAAAAAGCTTTTAATAACATCTTTCCCCTCTGGGCGTTTCAGTAAACAGTAGAGCATCTTTCACTGTCATACATCCTCACTCAGGCTATTCAGTATTCAGGGAGGGGGACCTAACTGTTAGCATGAGCTTGTTTTGTTTTCCTGATGGTTCCTTAAACACCAGCCAACGTTGTTTCGCAGTGGGTTATACAGGGCCGTAATTAGCGTAGTGCTAATGAGGACAGATAGGAGCTCTAGGGTCTAGTTCTGAAGCAATGCAGCTGGAGCATAAGCTCTGACTTGGCAGCCTGTGTTAGCTTGGGGAGCGGTGCAAGCTAGTGAGTTAGCCAGAGACCAGTGGAGCGACTTCGAATCTAATGACCCACTCTTGCAAGAGGGTGCGTGTGTGTTAGCAAGAGAGAGAGAGAGAGAGAGAGAGAGAGAGAGAGAGAGAGAGAGAGAGAGAGAGAGAGAGGAAAATACTGGGGAGAGAGGAAAAGATAGAGAAACAATCTATGCCTTTCAATTTCACCTATGCTTGCACATGTCCAGTTCAGTAAGAATCTTATTAAAGGAAGTTGTGCTATTCTCTGGCAGTAATAGCACAATTTGTGAGATCTTTATTGATATAAATTTGAGCAATGTAACAGAAATCTTTTTGTTGTTTCAAAAGCACACTCCTTTATGCAATCGCACACAGCTGATATCACAATCAGCTGTCAGCTGGATCACAAATGACTGTGGCTGTTTCTGGTGTTGTGTCAGATGTCAAGTATTTGAGTCACAATGTCTTGAATGTCATGGCAGTTGGCACAGCCCATTTTTTTCACCGTGTAATTCTGGTTGACATTGTCTTGGGCCTTCTGTTGCTGTAGAGGATTTTCTCCCAAAGGAAAACATCACAAGTCAACAACGGGAGAGTACCGTGGCGTCCGCCTGCACTGAGGGAGTTGTCTTTACGTTGCTTCACTGCACACACTATCATTTTCATTTAATTATGGTGTGATTACTGAATGTGGCTCTATAATAGATACGCTTGACTTCGCGACTTAGTTGAGCAGTATCCACTGCAGGGTTTTCCCAGACAAGGTTTAGAGGAAAGTCTTGTGGCGTTAGTCCAACGAGATCAAAACCTAAAATGTTAGTTATGTCTTCCATGGGTTGTTTGCAACTGATAGTATGTGGACAGCCACTGTCTTGTACTATATGCCTCTCTGACTGAAAACTAAATTGGATCGCCATTGTAACGTCGGTTACCGACAGCTAGAGCATGCAGATGGTAATTTAATGCCTTGCTGCTTGTTGCCCATCTTTACCAGTGTTGCCTGCTAGGTCATCTAAAATGCCTGGATTGAGATGCAGACAGGGTGGTGACCTCCAGTGACCCTGAGTAAACAGCAGCATGGTTTAGAACCTGTCCTTACTGCAGAGATAGAGAGAGAGAGAGAGAGAGAGAGAGAGAGAGAGAGAGAGAGAGAGAGAGAGAGAGAGAGAGAGAGAGAGAGAGAGAGAGAGAGAGAGAGAGAGAGAGAGAGAGAGAGAGAGAGGCAGAAATGTGTGTTTAAATGCAGTTATTGGGTATTTTCTTGCTGGTTCTGGTCAGAGAGTCATCTGATTAGGGGAAGAGCAGGGCCATAGCAGGTCAGATTAGTCGGACGGGGTCCTTTTCGTGGCGTTGATAAGAAGTAGGGCATCCCTTGCCTGGGAGGTTGTCTTTCTGAATGATGTGCCCTATCCCTGTGTGACAGGGGGCGTTCTTGAGGACCCCGGAGCGCCCCTCGTACTGGCTGTCAGGATGGAGAACAGCTCCCTGGATCCAGTTAGCTCTGCTCCCATCCGACACTTTCTGGCCTCTTCCACTACAGAGAGCATGTATGTTGGGAATTGTGGCTGGGTTGTGCTTCTCACTACAAAAAACTTTACTTGGCTCAAACCTTAGTGCTCAATTCAGATTTGTTGCTCAGATTTTTTGGGGGGACTACATAAAATTGGCCATAAGATTAGAACATAATATAACATAACATAACATTGGTTAACTCCCAGCAGCTCAGAATTGTGACAGATTTTAATTCGAAGTGATGTTAATGCCACAAGAATTTAGATATGACCTGTCAAACAGAGGTCGCATTGCAAACAATCTAACTAAATCTAACTATCCAATTTAGGACCGATATGAAAGTGGTATAAATCAGAATGTATTTGGGTTATTCACTGTTCACACAAAAATCTGTTTTGGGCTTTTCCTTCAGAGTGAGTGTAACATTTAGTCAGTCGCAAAGGAACAGAATGACTTGAACGAAAAACGGTGGAAAACGAGACACTCTTTAATGTGATTCATGTCATATTACAGCTCATTGTGAGTATGATTTGTATTTACTACTACTGACAACGACGATATTGCCTCTGTATTTATTCACCTGTCAAAGCCCACTCGAGCTGTTTCTGACGTTTTTACATGATGAAAAGGCAAAAGCTGTTAAACCAACAGCCTAGCGCTCACTGTCAGGAAATAACGGTTTAATGAGCGTCTCACCCTGCCTCTGGTAAAATGATAGGGTGCCTGCAGCTTGGAAACAGAGAGGACCTGCAAAACACACACAACCTACTATAGACAGAATTGATGTAACAAAGTTATGTAATACCATAGCCAGTTTGCTCGATCGATTATCTATCATGTGGATTGTCCATCCAAACCAATACAGTATATGTTGTAGTAAATGTCAAAATTGGCATTTGAGTTTAATTTACTTGTACTTTACCTGAACACAGAGATCATAGTATAAGGTACAGTTCTCCCTAAACTTGATATAGACTATTGTCCATTGCTTATATAAACATGCTTTGAAATCGGACTGGTGATCAAAACCAGACATGCCGCTGCACTTCCCAGCAGAGATCTACATTAGGAAGCGTCACATATACACAGCCTCAATATATGTCAACAGTGCCTTGAATTTTATTTGAAAAGCAGCTTTTAAGAGTCACAGGGAACTATCCTTCTAAAATGTCCTGTGGGGTAAACTGAAAATGGAATGCCTTGTTTCTTTGGGCCCTTCAACCCCCAGGAAAGAGAGAGGAGAGAGATAACTGCAGGGAGAAAAACAGATGAAAGAGGAGGGCTGGTAGGAATAGAGAAGTGGAGGGCGGGTGCCGGCCCCCGTCGACAGAGGCCCCGTTCCCTGTGAGCAGGCTGGGATAATCAGAGCAGGGAAATGAGCCGAGTCCCACGCAGGCCTCCCCGCCCGCCCTGGAGCAACTCATGACAAGGCTGATGGATGATGGTGCGAGGGAGCGAGGGAGGAGAGAGGAAGAGAAGGGGAAGGGGAGCTGCAGGTGGTTGAGAGGGTGACAGCTGCATCCTCATCTTCAGCTTCGAGGAGAAAGAGGGTGGAGTGAAGACGGAGGAACAGAGGAAGTAGGTACAAACGTGGAACGTCCATTCATGTTCTGACACAAGTCAAGGGGTCGTTGTACAATCCCAGCCTCCCTTGGGGGCAGGCAAACTTCACTAGACTACCTACATCTCTCAACAAACGCAAAATGATCCCCTGTATGTATTCCCAAAGTACATTTCCATCCTGCCTTTGTATCTAAAGTATAGTTAAAACCCATTGTTTTCATCTAACCCTAAATAGGTTGTCAAAGTAAAACAAAGTAGACTATTACGTTCTGGCTGCAATGCTATATCTCCAGTGTTTTGGTTTGTCTCCCATGCTGAGTAAGACTATGATGTCTGGGTGAACAGCAGTCAAATGCCAAGCGAAATCAGCTAGGAGATAAAGCATTAATCACTAGGGAAGGCACCCCATGGACAGCTTATTCCCGCACCACATCAGGTTATTACCCAATCATGACATACAACTCACCACAGTGTCACGCTTCATTGGGTCTCTAATCATGTTAGAACAGAAGTGGGCGTATTCATCTCCTCCCACTGTGGTTGTTGTAGGTGTCAATCAAACAGCTGTGTGCCACTTGTGTGTGTGGTATACTGTACTACCGAACAGCAAAGCATGCCTCTGCACAGCTGGGTATGTCTGTGTGTGTGTCCACGTGAATGTGTGTGCTCTCGTATGCAGGCATATGTGTGCCAGTGCAAGCGTACATGGTGGAGCAGCTTGAAGTAAAGAGAGTGTAAGAGATATGCCAGCCCTAAACGCTGCCTACGGATACTGGGAGGCTCTGTGTGTTGACTCAGTGAGAGTGTGGGGCTGCTGGCTGACTGGAACCCAGGCATGAGTGCAGGGAAGAGTGTCACACACTTTAAAGCCGTGGTACAGTCACTTCGAGTCTCATCAGAAATGCATGGAGTGCGTGCTTCTACGGAACGTGCTCCTTCATGTCAAAGTGAACATGTCTGAACTGATTGAAATGGACTGATGAGCATATCAGAGTTCAATTTAAATTCAATGAATAAAAGATGCTAATGAATAAAGCCGTGAGAGGTTTGTCAGAGGTAAAAGATAAAGGATATCAAGGAGAGCTATTAGGGTCCATTAAGCCCTGTCATTAACCCACACCTAACAGAAGGTAAATAGTATGTGACATTTGAAGACGGACTGGATTTGTAGAAGACTTCTGCTTTGTCATCATGAGTGGCAGTTGATTGTTTAGGTGCTATTAATTACTTTTATGTCATTACTACTGTACCTGGTTTCTTTCTGCAGTTTGTGTATTCAACACATTATGAGACCCCCCCCCAACCTGGATCTGAGACAGTAATGTGAGAACCTCAACTCCTCTATATCTGTTCTCCTTCAGGTTACAGACTTATGCTGTAATTAGAAGAGTGTGTGTGTGTGTGTGTGTGTGTGTGTGTTTTGGGGGGGGGGGTGTATGGGTGTGTGTGTGTGTGTGTGGGAGTGTGTGGGAGTGTGTGCGTGGGTGGGTGTGTGTGGGGGAGTGTGTGCGTGGGTGGGTGGGTGGGTGTGTGCGTGGGTGGGTGGGTGTGTGTGCGTGTGGGTGGGTGGGTGTGTGTAGGTGTGTGTGTGTGTGGGTGTGTGTGGTGGTGGTGGGTGGGTGTGTGTGCGTGGGTGTGCGTGGGTGTGTGTGTGTGTGTGTGTGTGCGTAGGTGTGTGGGGGTGTGCGTGTGTGTGTGTGTCTGTGTGTGTGCGTGTGTGTGTGTGGGCGAGAAGGTGTGTAGCCTACATGTCTCTTCTCACCTCGGTATATGGTTCTTGGATTTCAGTCAGTCTGTAAAGCTCTGCTAAATGGAAAAAATTCCATTCCAAAATCTAATAACATTCATTACGTTCTAATGAATGTAAAACATTTGCTATTGACAGGAAGGGGGGAATGATCCTTCCTCCCTACAATGATCCTTCCTCCCTACATGTCACAAAGTGCTGAAGTCTATATAAGCAGTGCCTAGTTGGTCAAGAGGCAGAATTTGACATTCACCTACGATGGAAGAGAACAGAAAGCATACGGCAAAAATGAAAGACAAGCTCCACCCAATCTTAGAAGAGGCCTCCGGGATGGCGCCTATGTTGCGGATGTTTGAGGAACTGAGGAAAATGGAACATGAGCGGAGAGGGCGTGTAGAGATGGAGAGAAAACAGCAGGAGGAGAGCGAAAGGAGAGAGAGAAGGAGGCAGAGGGAGATCTTGGAGGATGAGTGGAAAAAACAAAGATGGGAGGAGGACAGAATTAGGCAGGAGGAAAGGTCTATTGAGGTGGCGAAACAAGCCATGGAGAGAGAACATCTGAAAAGAGAAAAAGGAGGAGAAAAGGAGGAGAAGAAGGAGGAGGAGGATGTGGATGAGGTGTGTCTGAGATATGAAACCACCCTGCCTGACACCAGCCAGAACACCCGGAGCCAGGCAAAGCATGCAGTGCGAATGGAGGCTCAGAAGATCAGGGAGGAGGGCTATGAGAGCTGGGCTGCCAGCAAACGTAAATGGTTGAACCAGATCGCAGATGACAAGAACTTCACGGGGGATAGGGTGATGACCTCGGACGAGGAGGAGGATGTGGAGGAGGTTGTGGATGAGGTGTGTCTGAACCTGTGTCTGAACCTGTCTGAAACCAGCCAGAACACCCGGGGCGGAAGCCTTCTCAGCGCGGTTGAGATCCCTGAAAAGGCTACCGAGGAGACATTAGCCGACATCAAGAAGGACCTGAACTTTCTGAACAACCACAAGCCTTTCAACTGGCTCAACAAGAGGGTAAAGAAGCCAACCCTCCCAAAAATTGAGCAGACCTACCAGAGGGAGGCAAAGGAGGAGAGTGAGCCCTACCTCCTGCTGGTGAGAGGCATGGCCTCCATGTGTGACAGCCCACTCCCTTACACTCATGCTGACCGCGAGAGAGCGACGTTGATGGTAACCGAGAAGCAGCGGCAAAAGATCGAAGACCGCTGGAACCGGAACCAACCAAAGCATGCAGCGGGGGAGAGGGGCCTCTCCACAATAGAAGAAGTGCTGAGTGAAGCGGTGGAAAAGTGTTTGGAGCAACTCAGCCACACATCAGAAGCCGAGGAGGATGGAGACACTCTCCAGGATGAGGAGGAGGAGGATGTGGAAGAGGTGTGTCTGATGTTTGGACAGAACCTGCCGGAAACAAGCCAGGACAGCCAGAGCGAAACCCTTCTTAGCGTGGTTGAGATACCTGAAGAGGCTACCAAGGAGCTTGCCAACAACAAGAAGGACCTGAACTTCCAGCAAAAGGCCTTCAACTGGCTCAACAGCAAAGTGAAGAAGCGAATCCTCAAGAAAATTGAACGGACCTACCAGAGGGAGGCAGAGGAGGGGAGTGAGCCCTACCTCCCGCTGGTGAGATGCATGGCCTCCCTGCGTGACAGCCCACTCCCCACTCGTGCTGACCGCGAGAGAGCAAAGAGGGAGAAGTTGATGGTATTCGAGGAGCAGCGGCAAAAGTTCGAAGACCGCTGGAACCGGAACCAGGCACAGCGTGCAGAGCAAAAGGAGGCTCGGAAGGTCAAGGAGGAGGAGCAATGTCATGAGAGGTGGGCTGTCAGGAGATGTCAACAGCTGAACCAGAACATCACAGACGACATCGCAGAGGACAGGGTGGAGACCTCAGGCTCTTCCACTGCCAAGAAGCCAATGACCATCTGGAAGAAGCGACTCCTCCGATTCAACTGCCTTACAGGCTGAAAATCCCCCCCAAAAAACTCTCCTTCCTTCCTTCTCTTGCCCACCCACCTCCCAACTCAAAACTCCCCCCACACACCATTCCCTCTTTCCCTTCCTTCTGTTTAAAAAACTAATAAAGAGAAACTTTTCTCGCCAGTCACTTGTCAGCCTTGATTGATTGATTATTATTATTATTGTCACAGGCACAACAAGATTAAAAGTGCTTCCAGTCAGTGAGACAGTACTAAAATAAATAAGATTAATAATACAATACATTTAATAATACATTTTATTTATATAGTGCTCAAGGTACTCAAAGGCGATATATTAAATATATCTAAGACATGCTAAACATAAATACATACAAAAATATGCTAAATGAGGATTCCTCCCGATGGGCCCAATAGGACAGCTGACATGAATCTGGCTGGGTCGTCTGACTCACAGGTCAGGTGATCATACACTCTCCTGACCACTAGCACTGTGCGTGCTTGTGTGAGTGTGTGTGTGTGTGTGTTAGTGTGTGTGTTAGTGTGTGCTTGTCTGTGTGTGGATGTGTGCATTTGAGAGGAATATTCTTAATTAGAGAATGCTAAGTCTGATCCCAGAGGAACTCTACTGGGAATTTGAGTAATATGAACGAGAGACCGGCCATACTTAAACACTGACTATAACATTTGACAAACTTAAATATCCCCAAGGTTTTATTCTTGTTAAGGTGTCATTACTTTTCATAGCAAAATAATATCCAAGGAAATATACCCCAGAATAATCTGTTCAACAAAAGAAATGTGAGTTGGCCACTTGATTACTGTGATTTTGTTCACAAAGGCAGGTCTGAAATGGTCTGTAAGGTTTGTGGCCAAGGAAACAAGGCACTAATGGGATTGGAATAAGGAAGTCACCATGGTAACCCCCCCAAAATATAAAATCTAGCGGTTTTTGAAATGAAAGGTGCCACAGATGACCCTGCTGTGCTCAACACTCACAGTACAGCACGTGACAGAAAACCTGCAGTTGTTGTAGCTAACTTTCTAGTCTAGGGAACAGGCCTTAAGAGTGCAAGAGAAGGTAAAACATGCGATGACTGACAAACCAGTCTATTTGAGTGACGTTTTAGTGCTTTGAGATACGTCTCACGATGGGTAGAAGAATCGCATTATAGATTTTTGGTCTAATCCACTGTAGTCATGTTTGGGTCATACGACCGCCCATTGAAGCCCTGAGCAATCATGGCCATGCCTGACATCTCTAATTCTCTAATTGGTTTGAGCATTAGCTTGAGGGCGTGTTCTTGAGATAATGCAGCTTTGGTTCGGTCTCATTCACACCTCATTAGACATTCATGTGATTTTTACAGTGAATGGCTGGCACAGCCCTGAGCAGTTAGTTGAATCAGCTCATCATGCATGTGTGGGTAGCAATAGGGTCGTCATCAGATTGGCAGGGTGGTGTGTTTGTAGTTCTGATCATCGATATGGTCATGCACCCGTAGCATTTCAGCTCATTCCTGTAGGCTACCATCAAAGGAGACGAGACGTTCATAAAGACCGAAAAACGCAATGTCAACGTACTTGACATGCAGTATAAGAATCTATCTTAATGCAGTACAGCTGCAGAGCTGCATGAATGAAACTTTCAACCTCTCCCTCGCCTGTACGTGGAAAAATGAACTAGTTCATCTGCTTTTTACCACAGCAGCACAGGTAGTGGAGTAGGGCCAGCCATGACACTATTTTGATATCAGAACATGCATGCTGTGTTCCACAGAGTGTTCCATCTGCCTGGCACATATCAGTTCTACAGCATCTGATAAGCTGACCAATGGTAATGCAGATGTTATTTTGTACGCCGTGGACAAACTGTTCACTGCGGGGGAGAGAAAAAGAAAGAAACGATTCGACCATCCAGTTATCTATCCTCCTCCTCGACCAGAAAACAATCTGCTCTCTTATTGCAGTTTCGGCTCGTTGGCTTTACAGTCTGGGCCGACATGCCACCGCATCGACATAAATCAAGGCTTAATCAGGCGATATGTATGCTCTCTGCATTGGCCGATTGATTTAGAACTGAGAGCGCTGACGCTAAATATGACATCGGCAGCACAGCTGAGGCAGCTGCTGGTGAGTATCAGACCACACAGGGAAGCAAGCATGTCTGAGGAACAGCAGGCTGGCCCTCCCCGTGGTCTAGGATGTGTCTTCAGGCATGCATTTAGAAGGCTCTGCTGGGGTCCTGGACCGCCCCGTTGACTGACGGAGTTAGGTCAGACGGATGCTCAGACGCCCAGAGGAGGAAGGGAGAATGTCGTGTCCTGGAGGCGTAATCTCCCACAGATTTAGCATGACAGGTTTTTGTGAAATGAGCTTTGCTACTTGTCAAGCTAACCCAGACACAATACTTGTGTCTGCTTCTTGTGAACGGTCCGTGGTGATTAAGATGCACGTGGGGATTCTTTTATTGCCTTCTCATTGCAGATTATTTTACTTTGGAGTCAAGCAACATTAAATGAGACAGATATGACTCTGGAATGGGGACCCTGGAGGATGTATTAAAGCAGTCTGTCTTTTACACTCCAGCCACCCCAACTGCAACTGAGCCTCACAGAAAGCTACTGAGATAAAATAAGGAGATGCATGCGCCATCCCTCTCCCAGACACCGGCAAGAAACAGAAATCCCACTCTCCTCTCTCCTTTCCTCCCTTCGTCCTCTCCTCCCTCCATTCTTTGGTTCCGCCAAGTGAAAAGATAAGCCATATAGAGATGTTTGGACCAGCAAACACCGAAGTCATCGTTCCCAGGGGACTGACAGAGACCCAGAGGAGCGCGGTTGAGCTGCTAGATAAGCCTGCTGTGCCACTAGATAAGGACTCTGATAGAAGGCAGAGAGGAAGTTAGAGTATGAGGTCACCAGTCCCATTATCTAACCTCCTTGACTCCCTTATTGTTGCCCTGGGACCAGTTTTATCTCTGAGCTGTAGATTCTTTGACACAAATGAAGAATAACTCCCTTTATCGTCCCAAAAGGGGTGCACCATTGCCTCCCTTCTAAACTCTCATACTTACTTAGTGGAAAAGAAAAGTAGGCTAAACTTTTATATGAATCCGCAAACAAGAAAGTGAGAAGAATGTCTAGGGGTGTACTGCTAAATGGGTGCATGTATGTGTGTAAAGACCTGAGCTCAGCTAGAGGATAGCTGGAATGGATGACGGAGATCAGTCAAGCTGATGATAATGACCTCCGTGCCCTCAGATTGCCCCCTTCATCACCCTGCTGTGTAATTTACATGCTAGTGTCTTATTGACTGTCATTATGGTCCCTGGCCAATGGAAACCACTGTCATAACTCAAACATTGTATTAGAGTCACACTAGCTTTACGAGACCATTTGAAACCACTGAAATCGCTAAAGCTTTCTTGGGTGGTTTTCTGAGTGTGCTGGAGGCCAGATTGTTCTTCTCTTCTCTACCTCTGTTGCTTCATGCAATGTTCCCTCGCTTTTTGCATCATGCATTCATATAGTACTTTATTCACTCCAGAGCCGTTTTTAGAGCTAGAAGGTAACAAGATCAGGAGATGAAAGATAGATGGAGGGAACTGAAGGAGAGGAGAGAGTGCGAGTGAGAGAGAGGCAGTTTAGGCGGTAATGAGAAATCGAGACAAAGGGAGAGAGCGATAAAGAGAGAGAAGGGAAGCCCCCTGATGCTTGCACCCGTTGAGCCGCAGAATGGATTCTATCATAGAAAACTATTACCTTTGCAACCCAAAAAAATGATATATAATATGCCAGAATAGGAAGCTATTATTTGCAGAAAGGAAAGGTCTGCCTACCCTCCCTCTGTAGTTAACCTGTTGTTAATGGATTTCTTCTGGTGACTTCTGGTGTTACAGTTTAGTAGTAGTCTGTGTCTGTGACTGTGACAACCATCATTATGTCCGAGCAGTGAAGCAAGGAATTAGTATTTTTATTAAAATTTTGAATGTACACTTCAGATGACAGCACATTTTGCATGCAATGTTGGAGTTCACTATACGCTTATGCTGGTGATATGTTACTGTAGCCTTAATTTTTTAGTGCTGTAAACACTGTGCCTTCTGTTGCCTTCTTTTAAACACCTGTCGCTCGCTGTTGTTTTTTTCTCCTCCCTGGTACTGAGAGGGACTTTTATTCCCATGCTCGCTCTTAACGATTCCATCCATCACAAGCGATTTTCTCTCCCTTAGATATCCCTCATCTCTCAGTCTGTCTGGGGTGTAATGGTGGGAAGCACAGATGGATGTGAGGTGGGCAGGAGGAGACAGCTCCCAGTGGCCAAGCGCCCGGTTCAACCTGCCCCCCTGTCCACTCCATACAAGTACCTCTGGAGTGACCCTGCTCCAGGCCCTGTTGTCGGTTTTTCCTCTCTCCCGCTAAATCTACTTCTTCCTCTGTGCTGTTTTCAAGAGGTTGACTGGCCGGTCAGGGGAAAGAATGTTGACATGCTTTTAAAACAGCCGTTACCGAGACTGGCAACCAGCCAGCCTTACCCTTTACCAATCACCAAGCATGGCTTGGATCTGCAGGCTATGTCCGAGCCGTGGTCAATTATCTGGCCTCGATGGCCTTTAATTACGAGATGCTGGCGCTATGGCGACCCTTTAGACAACCGTTGTTAATGACTTTTGGGTTTGTTTGTGTTTGTTACCAGGGCAGCTATAGTACCATTCTGGGAACTAGAGTGCAAATATATCTGTGTCATGTTATAATATTAATTTCAAGTTTCTAAGTAGATTGAGATTTGGTGTTCACAGGGGTCCAGTTGTATTGTTGCACCACTAATGACTTATCTGTGATAATGCAGCTATTTTAATAATATACTGTATCTAGAAAAATCCCCTGTCTCTGGAGTTGAGCATGTGGTTGATAGATGCCCCCTGGGTATATGCAGGACAGCAGGATACTGTGTGGGAGAGACTGACAGCCCCTCCATCTCACTGGAAGAGGAAATCATTGGGAACTCAGTTGAGCCGGAAATATGCAGCTCTGTTATGATGTCCAGTGCAGGCTGGGGTAATCATCCTCTTTCACAGGAATCAATATGTTACAGTGCTAGGACTTACTTCTGCTGTCTGATATTAACCCACTATGAGGATGACCTGCAGCATTCAGTGATAGGTCACAAGGTCAAAGCATGACACCAGCCCAGGGCAATTCTCGTTTCTGAACCCGATAGGCATCAACTCTTTCAACATGTTGGACTGAAAGGGATTGTGAGGATATTCAATATTTAAATAATATGTCATCCTTAGCTGTTAATATAGCCTTGCAAATCTTTCTGGTGTTGTTTTAAGCAATTGGTTTGGTGTTGGTAATGTGGTCGATGTTGTTTTGGAGTGCAGTCCATGTGTGCTATCGATGGCTCTAATCTCCCAGTGATACAGTAGACAGCACTGTTTCCTCCAGGGCTTCTCTACAGCACAGTTAGCCTTTGATGACTTCATAGGCCATCATTCTCTATGGAAGTAATCAATTGAGGCCTCTTTGGAAAAATAATAAAAAGCTCTTTGAGACAAACCAAGTTTTTTTTTTACCAAGAAGACTTGAGTTTAAATATACAAAAAACGTGCTTTGTTAAATTAAGACTTTGACAATATGAGTTGCCAAGGGAACTCAACTTATGGTGACTCAATGCAATTATGGAAAGACTGGCCTCATTACTAGCAGTGACAGAAGTTGCGCCATTAGTTATACAACCCCGAGGTGTGTCTTTTACAAAGACGATTTGTGCAAATCTTTTAACAATCCTTGAGGACTGCCAGTGTGTATTCCCCACCAAAGATCAAAAGGGAATGCAATTATCTGGATCTGATCACATACAGGATATATATTAAATGATACATTAACTGAATCAAGTAAAGCAATTGGCTTTCATCCACTTTTCATGGCCATGCAATCATAACCGTGCCTCCAGATTCCAGAGTTGTTTTAGGCTCCCAAACAGGCAGGAAGATCTTACCTGGAGCCGAGAGATGACATGGTACCACACACTCTGAAAAGACCAGGCGTGGCTCCCTCTGCCTCATCTGTTCTTCCTGTCCTCAGCAGTTCGCAAGCAGATTTACTTCCTTGTTCCGTTCCGTTTAATTGAACAGCTTTGTTGCTTGGCTCCAGGTTCTGAAACAACTCGGGTTGATAATGAGGTTGTGAACAAATATGCCAAAGGTATTCCCTCAAACTACGATTTGACTAGAAGCATAAACATGCATATGAAAGGTGTCAAGGAGTAGGTAAAAGTACTAAAAGTAGTACTTTTACAAGTCTTCCAATTGTGCAGAAACTGTTAAATATTATGAAAGTATGTCAAGCTTTCGTTCAATGCATTGAAATGAGATTACGTATAGTATTTTTCTGCTTAGGGTCACACAGGCGGCGTAGGGAGTTTTCAGATGTTCTATCACAGTGAAGTGATCATGTTGACACTAGCATTTCCTCTCAGGGTTTCACCTCAGCTGAATAGCATTGTTTTGTGTCACAAAAAGGCTTGGGAAGTAGCGTAACGCAATAAAATAAACTGAAAATATATATGCATATTGAATAAACTCCACCACATGTCAAGCTTGGGCTTAGTTTATTACATTTGAGCCAGTCTGTCTGCTTTGATAAAAACTCAGAAGAATACATACACAATTTTGTGTATTTACTCGGGTCTAGAAACGTCATATCTTTGGTTCTTCTGGGAACAGTCGAACAAGTAATTGGATTTAAACCAGCTGCCACCCTGTATCACTCTTTACACTGAGTCAAACCTGTTTCCCCTGGATACAGCCCAGTCAATCCCACCACCCACCCACCCAGGAACTTTGACTGGGCCTTTGTCCAAACAGGACAAAATTATGTAATGCAAAATTGATTTCCCCTCGACATAACCTCAGACTGGCATGAAAACAGCCTAGTAAATTTGGCGATTAATGTTGCGCAACAGATATTCTAAAGTGTCAGAGCCTGCAATGCAGAACAGCAGAGCCATCAGAGCTATCATAATCAGGAACGTCAGAGCCATGATGAACTACTTGCAATTATCAGCCTCCTGTAGCCCATCCGTGGATGGCTGAACGTCGACACTCTGCTTATAATCGCCTAATGAATATTCACGGCATCGCTCAGGATGGATTGAGGAACAATTGGGAATCATTGTAGGTGAAGGATTAATTGAAGTATTGCTTAAATGAAGCGTTCCTAATTGAAGAGGAAATTTGCTAAGTTGTTTGTGTCCTTTTATAAATGACCAATAGAGCAATTAAAAGTTGGAACTTGTGTGGTGTTTTTTTTCTTCACAGTAGTCTCTTCAAAAGATTACATTTGTTGTTCATTATATTTAAGGGAGGAAGGTGTTAGAAGATCGAATGGGTTTCTCTAGAGTTCTCATGTTAACCATATGCCTGTGCTTGTGATGCAGTTTAACCACATTTCCTCTCAATCCTCTGCCCTCAGCCTCTACCCATTCCTCTGGTACATTCTGTCTTTCCTGTTGCTCTTTCTCTCTTTCTCTGTTTGTCTCACACACATGCACACAATCACAGTGCTTGTCTTCTGTTACATATCTACAGTGTGGTTATCACAATATGATTTGTTTTCGACCCCTGGGACTGGCTTATGTGAATTATAGATAGACAGCAAAGGCTGCTAGTCGTTTGGCTGTGAATTAGTGTGCATTAACCCGGCTCTAAAAGGGCTCTTCGATTTGGACTGGCAAACAGAAGCAGCTGTCTCTTGCAGCTATAGTGACAAACTATCTACCCTGACTACCTACTTTCAAACCATATGGAAAAAAACAGCTTTTCAGATTACAATAGCCTATGATTTAAATGACAAGATCTCGTTGAATCTGAACCAGGATCAGTTTCCCAGAGTGAATCTATACTATGCACATAATCTAACCCATTTTGCTGCAGCTTTGATTGAAACAGACTGGCCCCTAATCAATGTCACATGTGACCAACTGTAACAGCGGCCCTTAAGGTCAGATGATGTGGCACGTGTCTCAACACTTTGGTGGTACTGATAGCTTGTGATGCTCTAACAATAAGCACATGGTATCCAGTGGAGAGCTAATCTTGTGGGGGTTCATAGCTATTTAAAACACACTTGTTTCCAGAAGTTGAACATTGTGCCTGTGTTTGCTACGGATTGTCTACTCTACAAATTCATAGTCCAATTATTTAACATCAGCAAAATCATTGTAATTTTTTGTGTTTTTGACAATGTTGCTTTCATTACCGGCCACAAAAATATAAGGACTAACACTGTCTTTGTTTATCCTGTTAAAATGTAAATGTAAATCCTACCTCTGCATAGTTTTATAGGGAGTTACACAAGCAGTATTCTGGTTTATTGATCCCAGGGACAATTTAAACTGGCTCAATTATTGAGCCAGTGGGTGCAAAGCAGGGTTAGTTTGCTTATTTCACAGTCTAGAGAATACCCTCACACATCCTTGACATTTGGTCCTAGAAAGATATGTTAACTGAATCTCAGGCTTATGCAGTGAAATGATTCTTGGCTCCAGTATGATAAGGATTGTTGGAGGGTGAGAATCACTTAAAGTTGCAGCCAATGTTCCCATGCTTTGGTTTTTGGAACTGAAAGTATCTCAGGCTATCTCAAGTGTTTGGTAGCTGCTAAAGGGCTCTCGTGGAAATTCATCTCAGGCCCAGAAGGGCAGGTAAAATTCACCTGGCATGGTAGGCAGACAAATTGGCCACTCTGATGCTAAGAACCTCATAACCTCTTAATACATTACATTATTGTTTCTATTTGAGTTCAACTTCAGCAATGCCTTTCACCTTATCTTTCCCACCTGGCTTCCCTCAAAACAACATAACCCTTGAGCATTCCACAGTGTCATTCACTTTCTGAATTCAGCTGTCCTCAGTGTGCTGTCTCCCCCACACTGTTTTTTCATGGAGAGAAGTTAAATGTCTTTCTTTCCCCCTAAGATAATTGGAGTGGGGAGCCTAGCAGGAAGGAATGTGTGCCTGTGTGCAGTCCTGACAAGGCTGACAACCAGGTTCACTTCTCAACAGAGCTGGACTCATATTCTGGGAAAGCTCCTGGGCCAACAGTATCCTTTCTGACATTTCTACTGCATACATCCTGAGCAATACGATCACTCCTTGTCAATCAAATGATGCATCAAAATACCAGGTGCAAGATTTTAAATCTAGAAGTGATTCCACAGGAAAGTTGATATGGAGTATGGACTGGCTTCCTAATGTATTTCACCCTCTTACGTTTTTTTCTATTTTTATTTACTTTGCTGATTGAGTTGAATTGCAATTCAATTCAAAATGGAGCGGCTCAGGTATAACTATACATTTTGATGATGACAGTGACATTAACAAAAGTAAAATATGATATAAAAAATTTTGAAAAACATTGGCTTTCTCCTATATACATTTCTTTTTCTCCATACATTATCCTACTCCCACACACCAGCAGCCAGATGTTTGACTGACAGGGTGGGTTATATGTTTAGGGCCTGGTGTAGATAGTGGTCATGCTGGCTTCAGCTCTGATCAAGGGATGACTACGTACCCCTGCTGTTTCCTTTTTTTTCATCCACCTGCCTAGCCCATCTCTTGGCTGAGGCTGGTGCATTTTACCCCAAGGCCGACAGCAATGGCTACCTGCAGGCAGAGGATGTTTTCTGCGGCTTGTTAAGGTCATTACTGAGAATGTCATCTCTGGAGGGAGAAGAGGTTCCCCTCCATGTCACTCTGCCTGGCAGCTATCAGACGACATGTCAGTTTAAAATCATTTTTCATTGGAGAGTCTTTACGTTGATAGATATGAAATGTAAATGTTGAAATTAATACAACTCTACTCTCTGTTTACTCAAATAAACAGTATGTGTTCCATAATTAGTCATTCTGTTGCTGGCAGAGAATTTCTATATTACCTAACAGATTACTAGGATGACATCCTGCTTTGTTTGGGGCAAAAATATTGGACGTCTAAAAAGGAATATTGACGGATAATTTAAACAGAATCAATCCTGCGTGGAGACAAAGTGAAGGTCCATCGATTGTTGTATTTTCTATCCACAGGTAGCTGACTTTGAGGACGAGTGAAAATCTATAACTTCACAAGTGCCGTGTTATCTGAAACCTGACAAAATGTTGTCTTCCTCTTTTCCATGTTCTCGGTCCTGATCCTGTGGGTTCCTGTCCTCCACAGGTAAGCCTTCAGTCCCTCAAAACAGCCTACTTAGGTGTTCTGTACTGACAGTAGCCATCCGCTGCCCAAACAATTTAATGCATCTAATCAAGTTATGACATTTAAATCTGCACACAACACGGCATGGCTTCGTTTTAAGTCTCCACCTCACTTGCTCTCTTGCTGTTTATCCATCTCCTGCTCTAATGCCCTCCTTGTCTTCACTTTCTCCTGCTCTCCATCCCCCTTTCTTGGTCAATGTCAGTTCATTGCCTCTTTCTGTCATTCTGTTTCAGTCTCTAGCTCCTCTCTCTATCTCTGTCTCAAGCTCTCTCTCTCCTGCTTAAACCGTCCCCGGTGTAAAAATAAGACAAGGACTGCAGTACAGAGCATCTGTCTTTTGTGCTGTGATTTATCAAAATTTTGTCAGAATAGCTGTCCTTTCTGTAACCTGGATTCTGGCAAACCTCACAACCTCAATCGTGGCTGTCTTGATTGCGCTCCAATCAGAACAGCCCTTTTACCCCTCTAAAACAGAGGAGATATCTGAGTTAGGAGAAACAGCTGGTCACATGTTTGATTTTAATACCAGACTTTTTTGTAGGGCAGTCTTTGATGCACAAGTTTACATTGGCATTTCTATTGAGGTTATGTATTGTTATTTTGGATATGTACAATTTGTCCATACTTACATTACATGGTTAAGGTTAGTGGCTGTGTTCTGGTTATCCCTGCTTTACCTGTTTTCTTAAGTAAGTGTTTTAGTCCAGCTGTTCCCTAAAACCTTTTGCACAACGGATCTAGTAGTAGTATTCCTGTCATTCAAGAGCTTTGCCATTTCCCTGGTGCAGAGTGAGCACTGATCCTCCACCTCATCCCCAGCGCCTGCAGCCTCTGCCTGGGCAACATGCCCGGACGTTGGCGTGCAAGCTAGCTCACCAGCATCATCTGAGATTACAGCAGTGTGCTGTTACTGAGGGTCCGAATGACTGGGACGTTCAACACACCAGTGGGCGGTCCTATCTGAAAGGAAAATGCCACAAAAGCCCGGCCTGTCACGACAGCCCCAGTTCATATCTTGTAATGTTGCCATCACACACCTGTGAGCAGAGATAATGGGTTTCATTCAAAGCCACTACTGCTGCATTGGGGATACTACAATAATATATTTAGTTTGTTGCTTTGAATGGCCCATGGTTAAGTAAAGATAAGAGAAAGCAACATTTTCATTAGTGCCCTGGAAAAACCTGCCTTTTCCTGTAAGCACAGACTGTCCTAATTTTATAGATGTTCTTTCATAGATGAATAGAATAAAATATATTTGTACACTGTACAATAAATTAGATGCAATCCTCCTCAGGTGTAATGAATATATACACAATGTTATACATAAAATAAGATAGAAATCTAAAAGGATTCAATTAAACCACATACACCAACCTTTCTGGTCAGAAAATAGACAAAAACTCCAGACAACCTTAGGCAGAATGACAAAATGAATAAATAATCTCACACAAAGATTTACCACAGTTGTAATCACTACCACCTTGAGAGCCAATGGCATGGGAGCTTTCCATTTAAGTCAGTAAAGGATGAAAAATTGCATCTTTACAAGATGATTCATCATTGGGCCGTGAAGGAGGAGGAGAGGTCAAAGTTCACAGAGAATGAAATATGGAGTCATAGGACTGGGTAGTGCTTGGTGCCCTCCGACCATGCAACCATCCATTATTTTCAATTACTCAGAATTCTTCCAGTTAATCACATACAAATGGCACTGCCAGGTGGTGACTCTGTTGAGGCAGAAACAGGAAACTTTGTTTTGTTCTATACTTTGACTTTGTCGTCATAAATATGGGGGTCTTTTAAATGTATAATCAAAATGTGAATCATAATGGGTGTAATTTGCCATGAAAGTTCAGACAGACAAGGACTTTACTGTGGCGGGCAGGGATGTGCCTGTGGTCCGGCCATTACAAGCCCATACTTTACTAATGGAGTAGGATAATACATTCCTCATGATCTACAGTGAAACGGCTCAACCACTTTTCTTTAATTACACTTTTTAGTGTTCTAGTGCTCTTTATTAATACGTTTGAAAATGTTTATTTATATATTTATTTATACTCATCAATTTTGATATAGAATAACATGTAAGAATTTGAGAAAACTAACTGCTGTCATCCAATCCAATATTTCACAGTTCTCTGAGCATTCCGGATGTGTTGTATAGGCATGTTGCTGTTCCCTGATCTCACATGTGTTGGTTTTTCATAAAGGCCATGGGCATCCTTATCATCAGGGATTTGCAGCGGCGTTTACTTTCATTTCCCAGAATGCAACACATCCCATGTTGGAGGAGAAAATTGCATGCGAGATTCATGTTTGGATCGAGGATCAGGTTGTGTTTGCCAGGTAAACACACGTTATAATCCCTGTGAGGATGTTTGGAAGGTTGTCGGTTGTGGGTCCCCTATGTCTCAGATGCTGTTCGTAAATCACGCAGGGATTCAGCTTGAGTTATTTCAGGGGGATTTGGAGTTGTTACAATGTGGATTGGGG
This sequence comes from Neosalanx taihuensis, assembly GCA_030340665.1. Classification (NCBI taxonomy): domain Eukaryota; kingdom Metazoa; phylum Chordata; class Actinopteri; order Osmeriformes; family Salangidae; genus Neosalanx; species Neosalanx taihuensis. Next base: position 3,269,470 of record CM059307.1, read on the forward strand.
CAAACTGTGACCTCAGGACAGAATCACTCTAGTCTGGATGGAGAGAGTCTGCTTAGTATTCTTCTCACACCAGAATAATCTTTTAATCCCGTCCAAATCACAGTCTAACAGGAATGGAATTACGCTGATAATTTTAATTATTTTGTTTACTTTTCCAATGTTTATCCCTTAAAGCCGTGTTAACATGTATTCAAATACGATTGGAAATGTAATTGGGCATTACTTCACAAGTTTAAAGCAACTCAAGATGAAGTACATGCTAAAGCACCAACTCTGGGAAAGTGCTTCCCCATACAAGTAATTATGGAAGCCCCCTTACAAAGTTGGGTAGATGGAGCACTCTGAGTCTCCCCTCTCTCCCTTCTTTCCCCGGCCCCCTAGAGGAGGTCTCTGTGGCCCTGGTATGCTCCTGAATCGGGTCTGCCTGTCAGCCTCCCTCACATCAGCCCTGGTGAGCCAGTGCTGGAGAGGAGAGGTCATGGCCGGACAGAGCTGCAGCCTGTCCCCTCCCACGCACTCTCTCGCTCTCTATATCTCTTCTTCTCTCCCTCTATCTCTCCCTCACACCCTCTCTCCATATGTTTCTCTCTCTCCCCCTCTCACACTTTCCCCCTTTCCCTCACACTTTTCCTTTTCCTTTCTTAAATTTTGTTCTTTCTTTCTCTCTCCCTCTTTCCCTTCACTTTTGTTGTCTCTCACTTTCACTCTTTAATGATCATTCATGCTCACACACATACATGAGCCCTCCAAACCATCCTCAGGGCTGAGTATGCCTGTCACAGAAAGAGAGTGAGAGAGAGAGAGAGAGAGAGTGTAGTGTAGTGTTCCCTCCAGCGACACCTCCCTTCACTCTGAGCCCACTGGGGTTGTCGACTCGGTAGGAAAATACTTACTTAGCATCACCTTCTGATCCCCCAGCCTAAGATGCTCATTGCTAACGGTGGATATTTCAAAAGTCAATTTCTTTCTGGGTTAACCTGAATGTCTAGCTCAACACTTTAGGCAAACAAGCTGAGTGTCAAACACACTCTTCAGGTAGAGATTTATTTTTGTAAAGGGCACCTTCCTCTCCTTCGCCTCCTCTCTCTGAGATTTATCACTTGTGTTTTTTATTGACCAACAAGGACTTTCCCCTGTTGACACAGACTGAGCCTTCTATCACTCCCCCCCCCCTCCAATCTCTTAATTATCCTTCACAGTGGAGGTATAGCCAAACCCCTTTTCTCTCGACAAGTGATACAGCTGATAAGAGGCCTTAGGGATACCACATTGATCTGAGGGAATCAGGTCCATTGGGGAATTAAAATTTGTTGCAGCGTCTTTGCCTATCTCGTGTTGTCAATCTCTCTCTCTTTCTATCCTTCTCTGTTTCCTGTCTCCCTGTCACAAAAAATACCACAAATACTACTCTGACAGCGTGTGTAGAGAGAAGAACTAGATGGATGGAGCGAGAAACAAAGAGATACACAGAACAAGTTTGTGTTGTGGGTTTTTACAGCAGGGCATGAATGATGAATCAGACATCACTGATACAGTATGTCTCTCTGGAGCTGTGAATCACGGATCATTCTGGTCAACTCTGCAGTGAGTTTCATTCTCATTCTACAAATGACAGCCTGGAGTCATTGTACTCAGGGGTGAATCAGGATTCGTTATCCCGGTAGCTGAATGACTCAGTTTATATTTGATAGGTTCTCACACTGCAGTGATTCAGGAGTCATTATGACCTGACATCTCTATTTCAACCCTAGATAATGGGGAGGAATTGCCAAAAATGGGCATTTCAAAGACTTTCTGTGAGGTTAGGAAGTTTCCTTCTCAGCTTCCGTATTTTAAAGCTCTGAAATTGATCTTTTTCAGTGAGACACGAGGGGGGTGACAGCCATTTTGCTGTGGCGTTGAAAAATGACTTTCATCTAAATACACTTATCAGGTTTGGATAGACTATTGGTCTAAGGCAGCCAATGATTCAAGATGTTTAATAGCAAAGCTGTTGGAAAGTCAATAGAAAATTGTTTCCCTCAAGCCATCAGTATTATCCACTGTCCTCTCTTTGATCATTTGATGTTCTCATTTCTCAAAATGGTGATCATTTTCTGTAATTCAATTCTCGTTACAGCTTGTAATTGGGTAGTGAGAGTTTGTATCATTAAAAGTAAACAATATTGCTGGCAAACTGAGAAGGGATTGACTGGACTTGGATGTCAAATGTCATAATCTCAACCCAGGCATGTGGGCATAGCCTAGATAGCAATGGGCAAACTCAAATACATTGATAAATATAATACCCGCCTACGGTTTGACAGCAATCTTAGATTTCATGGGCTGTAAGTAAGTAATTAAGTAACATGTTTTGGTGTATTATCCTCCATGGGCAATATATTAGCATAAACCCATAATATAAAACTGCAACAACTGAATGCATAAATCAGCAATCAGAATATGGAAATATAGATAAGAGTATGTGTCTGGGTCTAAGGTGTCTGACAAAGATCACATCAGCTGAGATGATCAGTACTAGAACACTGAGGCATGTAAAAGTGCTTTGCCATCATGTGGATATATGAACAGAGGAATCAACCCCCTCATCCCCCATCACCCCTCACCCCCATAAGACAAACAAACACATTGTGTGAATCTATCACCAGCAGAGGGTCTAGAGCATCTGGTGGTCTGCGGTGCCTCGTGTCAGATGGAGTTACGATGCAGGGTTACCTCATGTGTCCACCAGTGGTCCTTCGGCTGAAGTCTCCCCTCCTCCCCCTCCTGCCCGCCCACCTGCCTTACATCACAGCCTTTATGAGCTGTCTCAGTGTCTGCCTCTCTTAATCTCAGCGCGGCTATTACGGGCCGACGCGTCTCTGGCAGGGGCTCAGGCATGGGAGCAGACACTACAGCGTAATCCTTTATGGGGAGATGGGGGTGACTGGTGCTGCAAGGAGGGAGTGAGGGAGGGGGAGAGAGAGAGGGAGGAAGGGTAATATAGAGGGAGATAGAGTGGGAGTGAGAGAGAGTGGGAAAGTGAACGAGGGTGGGATATGAGAAGGAGACATATACGCTCTCTTTTGGGTCTTCTTGACATTTTTCTGGGCATTTTTAGACCTTCGGTATTTTGGAAAAACTATATGACATTAAATGCCTTGTCTGCAATGAGATTGGTGTCATTCTGTAAATCTTACTGCACTGCACATTTATAAAGAACAAGACAAAACAAATATATCCATGTAATGATGGAATACTCACAACTAGGCTTGAATATTCACAACCAAGTACCAGTACTGATCAGTAACATACTGTACCTTAGCAGACAGGATTACACGTCCGTGAAAAAAGGAGGAAGATCCAGTTTAGGACAGTGAAATCATATTAATTTTGGTTATTTTGAAAGATACCAGGCCTGTGCAAGCTAGTAGTACCTGCATTGGAACTCTGCTCCTGTTCAATACAACCTGAAAATTTGGCTTTTATTGGCCCTGTTAGAACACCAACAGACGTGATTCAATCTAAACAGTTTTCCCCCCACAACCTTTTAAATGGATTGTGGGGGGTCTCACGATTGGGCAGCGAGGCGAACGCTTTTCTCTCATCGCTCTCTTCTCTTCCTGAGATTGTTCAGTTCCTGCTGCCGCTTTCAAGTTGATTTGTTATCACGCTTCTCTTATTGCACACCTGCTCCTTAATGCTTCATTATTTATATTAAATCAAAGCCTGTGTAGATGCGTTTATCTGCTTAGCAGTACACACTGAATTAAATCTTGTAGGCACCACTGCCATAACAGGTAAACAGTACATTCCTTATCTGTGCTTGTGTTGAGTGCAGGGTGATGTGCAGGCTCATGTCACCTATTCTGTTCCACTGCTGTGCTTCTCTTGAGGATAGTATAGTACACACACAGGGTAAATGTGACTAACGTTCAGTGTGATCTGCACTTTTCAGACGATCTATATTGAAACGGCTCTGAGTCTGCGGTTCTCCTTCAGCCATAACCGTGTGTAAGAATGAAGGGGTTGTGGCAGGCTCTGTGCCTCATGGTGAACCAGACACTCACCGCTCTCCAGCTGACCTCGCTCCTGGCTCCACAGATTGTGTTGAAGTGCAATCATCTGGACCCCAGATGTTCTGATGAGCCAGAGGTAGAGCAGGAGAGATCCAGAGGGCGAGCATTAACGGAAGGGGGAGGACTAGATGAGGACTGAGCTGGATAGAGAGAGAAACAGAGAAAGGCCGAGAGGTTGAGATTAAGGAAGGGGTAATCCCTGTAAACTGTGGTCTGACTGATTGGCTTATCGATCGCCGTTACTGTCAGATGTTTTTTCTTGTTGTGTATTGAGTGAGAAAATAGATGCCCCACATCAAACCCTTGGCAGCAAGATCGCTCACCTCTGAGAGGCTCCCTGGGTGACTGAGTACCAGTTAATGTCAGCAGACCAAACTGAGTTATTATCATGGCACATCAGATTATTTAAGGGATGCCTAACCCTACAACATAAACTAATCCTGTGTAAACACTGTGGTGGGAGTTTTCTGAGAATCAATCCGCTCGACTAAAGTTGGGTGAAGTAACATGTTACTGTTTATTACAAGTAGCAAAACAGGAAAACGTATGAGGAATGTTGAAGCAACGTTACACACATGTTCACACACAATGCACAAACACATGAAAGTTACACAAAGACAATACCATACTGTTCCAGCTAGCATTCTAGCATAGAACCCTGGTCTACATCTCCAAAACCTTGGAGAGGTCCAGGGACCACCAGCACTACACAGCTGATCGCCCTGAACCCCCCAAACATACTTTCAACAGACCATTTTATAGTCATTTTATAGTAATTTTATAGTCACTCAGAAGTCATTGGTCTATCACAGACATGCAGTCTGTCCCATGACTGTTCTCTGATTGGTTAAATCTCCAAAGACAATACAGTAAGTTGAATCCACATTATCTCCAGACTTCACATCTCCAATGTAAATGCTTCAAGAGGTATCTGCCCAAAATGCTGTATTGTCTGGTTGGTAGGAAGGATCACAACCCCCATCCTGACAAAAGCAACATTTACATTATTCAATCAGCAGAGCTTCACAAAAGAGCATCGTCACTCATCAGAGCAAATGGCTCTTAAAGAATGCAGGCAACCTCCTGTTCAAGAAATGTTAATTGTACAAACATTGGTCAAACATTTTCACGACAGTTCCATACTTTTTTTTTTTTAAAACAAACAATCAAGAACACAAAATGTGATGGTGCAATGTAAAGTCCTCTAGCCATTTTGCCACGCGGTTCTTCATCTTGCCTCAGTAATTGTGTAACTCATGGAACACATACTCAAACAGAACAAAGATCACATTTTGTCTATTTCTCTAAAATGTTCGTTTTTCACCAGTGTCAACTGCTCGTTGTGTGCGCATGTGTCAATACTCATCCGTAGTTTCAATTGTGAAGTTGCAATTCCTTCACTCGTCCGTGCCCGCTGTAGTCGCTGTTGCTTCTGTCTGTAAACTGTAACAATTGTACAACTTCGGCCCACTAAACCGCAGCCTTGATCTCTCTCTAGATGCAAGCGCTCTCGTTCAGACCATTGTAGCAGACATAGTTCAACAGACGCGGACATATTCAATCTAAAATCATGTCGTCCTTCCTTAAGACATTTGAGACAAAACTGAAAGCATTTTTATGTTCTTTCAAAATGCTTTTTTTTTTAACGGATTTGTTCTTTACTTCTGCTGTTTCAAACAAACATTTAACACAAACATACACGTTCCTCACTTCTTTTTTTTTTCTTGAAAATGAAATAATGATAGGATTCAAATCTTGCATCTAAACTGGAAATTCTACATCACAGATATGTCGTTTACAAATTCATCTCAGTTCTGGGAGGCAATCTGCAATTTGCCAATTTGGTTTTAGGATTTATAACAAATGTTTGCCAGGCATTTATCTACCACCAAACCAAGAATTAATCAAAATACACACATCTCTGTAGATAAACAGTTAAGCAAAATTATTATCCTATATGGAAAATTCACATCACAGATACGCCGTTCATACATACAACTTTGTTCTGGTCGACAATAATTGCCTATTTGATTAGGATTTTTAAAACAAACGTTTAGCAGCCATTTGTTTACCACCAAACAAAGCATTAATCTAAACACGCATATCTCAGTGAAGACTGATACTTATGAAGAGTTTTATATGACTCAACATCCCTTTGTCTGAATCAAACGCAATGGGCCTCAACAAACCGAAACCCTTTGAACACGTGTTAGTATACGTCAGCAATTCTATGACTTCTGTTTAACTTTAAACCAAAGATAGCCCATACAATGTCCCCAATATATATCAACTACGTGTATTTATGAGAAAGACATTAAAGATCTGAATCTTAAAACCTAAACGTACTTCACCACAACATAGCAAACACAACTGATCTCATCAACTCACCACCTTCCCGTGTCCGTAATACCGCATCGCTCCACCCGACCCTGAGACGGAACCTCGTTCTCACTCCTCACGAGTCCAGGTTGGACCACGATGGGCATTCCTGCCAATGCACCAAATGTGGTGGGAGTTTTCTGAGAATCAATCCGCTCGACTAAAGTTGGGTGAAGTAACATGTTACTGTTTATTACAAGTAGCAAAACAGGAAAACGTATGAGGAATGTTGAAGCAACGTTACACACATGTTCACACACAATGCACAAACACATGAAAGTTACACAAAGACAATACCATACTGTTCCAGCTAGCATTCTAGCATAGAACCCTGGTCTACATCTCCAAAACCTTGGAGAGGTCCAGGGACCACCAGCACTACACAGCTGATCGCCCTGAACCCCCCAAACATACTTTCAACAGACCATTTTATAGTCATTTTATAGTAATTTTATAGTCACTCAGAAGTCATTGGTCTATCACAGACATGCAGTCTGTCCCATGTCTGTTCTCTGATTGGTTAAATCTCCAAAGACAATAGAGTAAGTTGAATCCACATTATCTCCAGACTTCACATCTCCAATGTAAATGCTTCAAGAGGTATCTGCCCAAAATGCTGTATTGTCTGGTTGGTAGGAAGGATCACAACCCCCATCCTGACAAAAGCAACATTTACATTATTCAATCAACAGAGCTTCACAAAAGAGCATCGTCACTCATCAGAGCAAATGGCTCTTAAAGAATGCAGGCAACCTCCAGTTCAAGAAATGTTAATTGTACAAACATTGGTCAAACATTTTCACGACAACACACACTTCTTGATCTGGTCTCGTTCTCTTCCCCTCTCCCTCTCTTTCTTGCTCTCTCTCCCTCTCGCTCTCCCTCTCTCTCTCTATTTATCTCCCACCTTCCCTCTCTTTCACTCTCGTTTTCTATTTATTTTTCACACACTAACCTCCTTCCATTAACACACACATCCGTCAGTCAAATACAGATGTGCACCTCTCACTCGAAATATCCCCTTCTTTACACACACATGCCCACGTACACAGAGCCCATTGAGTGGACCAGAGAGGGGGCAAATCTGAACCGTGTGGTGCACACAAGTCCTCCTTCCTACCATCATGTGATGAAGACTCAGCCCTGGTCGTGTTCCAAAAGTGCTGACGTGGACTGCGAAGGCCCTGGTAATCTAGACAAGCTCCGTCTCTGGGGGAACCAGGGGGTTTCTCTCCCTGGCCTAGCTCTCCCTGTCTATAAACATTCTCCCTGTCAAGCACAGCGGCATAATTCACCTGGCAGCAGACTCAGCAGTATATAAGACATCCTAGTGTTTTTACTGTAGGAATGTAAACTGTGACCTTCCTTGCCTTGTGGTTTTCTAACGTGTAAACCCTCAAAAAGAGTGCTGGACAGGCTGTCAGAAATCAACACAACACCATGCAGTGATCCGTTCCACCATTTATTTTTGTATATGTGCGTGCAGGTTTTGCGGTCTCGCCATCTCACCTTGTTGTTGGTCCTGGTTATGAACGAGGCCACATCCTGAGTTGACCTCCTTAGATTAACGGAGCTTGAAACGTTTCTATTATTAACAAGTTCATTAATTGATTGCTTAATTACATTAAGGCTACCTGAAAGGAATGACACGCATGAGAACTTGCCAATCAATTCAACATGACCAATGTTCCTTCTGCCGTTAAGACAGTTGACTCGATACTCAGGTTAAACGTTTTGAATTGAAAATGCTCTCATCTGCACTGCTGAGTTAAAACGTGTGCGGAAAGCAGCCATTTTTTTCCGTACTTGTGCTAATCCTGTACATCTCCATGAGATGAATGCTAAGAGTGAGATCATGTGTGGATCTTCATGTCACGTCTTAAGCTTAAGGTTTCCAAATGGTAGAGTGTCTGTCAGGGAAGCTTGACTGTCTTGGTCCCTGACAGGTATTTGCCCAGCAACTCAAACACAATCAGCACTGTTTCTATTTGTTTTCATTTACAAAATCATCTACTTAAAATCGTGAAAAATGCCTTGAACAGTGTACTTTGTTCGGAGGGTCTGTAATATCAGAGACAGGCTTAGCTCTGTTGATCTGCATTGGCCATGTTGTGTCGTTCGGCTTTGTCTGCTAAGAATCACAGGTCACGGGTAATAAAGACAATCACCTGACAACAAAATAATTATGTTAACGGAAGTATCTGATCTGGCTCCTTGAAGAAACAAGGCAGCTGTGACCTCCTGGCTTCGACATCACTGGATGAGTCAGCATGCCAGTGTGTTTGCGTAGAGGGGAGCGGTTGTGTCCTCAGAACAGCGCCGACGCTTTCTTTTTGGCCCTGGAAGTAGAGCTCCTCTCCAACGCCCATGTGTTTGCACTCAGGAAGTTGGCTTCGGTCCTCTGAAACGCCCTTTGTCGCAGAGGAGATGGAAGATTACGAGACAGATTCGGAGGCTTTCAAAATGTCATTTCGGATTAGCTGAATTGAAATTTTGGGACTTGGGAGAAAATAGTTCATGACCTCGGGAAGCGGTGCGTTTTCATAGTCTCGTGAGATTTCCATTAGATTTGAAGTGATCAGATATGACAACAGCAGTCCCGGGGAACATAACCTCTGGTTCTGCAGGACTATAAATCCAGCATTCACTTAAGCATCAATGTGCTGTACTGTAGGTCCAGCATGATGTCGTTCAGTTAGAAAAAAAGTGGCAGTTGAACTGCATATTCTGTAACTTAATCTTCACAGAAATGTCAGTATTTCAACCCACAGACTTTCACCAGCGGTTTCCTAAGCCTTGATGAATGCCAGGTGAATACCCCTTCCCTTAAGTGTCATTTGTTCCACTCAGAGTACAATGCTGCAATGCACATTGAACTGTAATTACATTTGAGATCTGCTATGGACGCCATTGTAACTGCAAAGTACGTCTCAGTCCTTTTCCCCCTGAGCTGTCTTTGTCACTCCAGGATCATAACATGCAGTGGGAGTTAAGGACCAAGATAATGGATAGAACTGTGCGGGCAATCTCCTTTTCCTCGTTTAACATTTGAAAGAACACACTTTTCAATATGTCTTCATGTTTCGTCTGAGATGTTTAGGATGGTCGGGTTCATTAGACGATTCTTGTGGTAAATAGTATGGTGCATTTCAATCATCATAAATCCAAGACATTTAATTGCTTTTCCTAATCTGATAAATTTTTTACTAATCTGTATTGATGATGAGTTTTGCAAGGGCATAAGGAGTGGGTTTTATCATTCTATTAGCATGACTTCCTCCCAATTTGTTATCAATGGACTTGCAGATTACCGTCCTAGCAGTATCCAATTAATGATTTACCATAACAATATAATTAGACTTTTTTCACTTTTAAACACATAGAATAAGAGCACCCAACAAAGTTCTTGTTCATAGCTACTTTCCTTTTTTTCCCTTTAGATCTTAGTCTTTGGAGGAGGTGACCCCTCATTGAATTGCTCCTCCCAACGTTTCTACCATTTTTTCTCCTTAGTGAGTTTTCCTGGGAGTTTTCAATCAATCAATCAATCAATCAATTGTATTTGATTTGATTTAATAGAAGAGCTGTGGAGGCCAGGAATAATCTATCTGTGTCCAACCAGAACACAAGCAATGTTGAATGAATTTTCTTATATTCCAAATATTAATCATTCAAAACTAAGCAAGTGCATCACAGTACAGGTTGGCTTGAATTGATTACAGGGACAGGTAAAGGTACAAGGAGGCTCATACCTGTTAATGCTCTTGGGATTTCACCAGTTTAACATGAAAGTCTTATTTAATGAGAAAGACTTGTGTAAAGATTACAAGGATGAGCAGAGAGGATCTTTTTGATTATAATAAAATGCACCTCCCTGAGGGTGGCACGCGTTCTTTTATTAGTTTGGGTTTAGACCGCCACGAACCAGCACACTGACAAATTGGATTAGCACAGCTGTGAGGGAATTAAAACACCACACACAGCATGAATAATTGATTGATGAAACCAAGATGGTCCTTCCCTCTCTTGCACAAATTAATTAATCTGGAGGTGCTTTATCTAGATCTCTTTTTGTTAGATTAAAGATTCACTGGGTCAGATAAACCATGCATCTTCTGCATTATATTAACCCATTGCACCAGTACATCAAAATGCATAACTTATACCTTCAAAGCCACATTTGTTCACATAATTTAGGTATTTTCATGAGCAATTACTGTCTGTTTATCTATTTGCAAGACTTCTTAAGGTCCTCTTAAATGCCACAATGCGGTAACTTAACTTAAAGGCTTCATAAAGCTCCTAACTGTGAGAGTGTGTGTGTGCAAACAGAGACAGAGAGAGAACAACCTAAAATAAAAATTACTTTAATTATCATCATGCTCACGAAAGCTTCACAGACTCACCCATCTGTACAGTACACAAATCTTAAATATTTTACATAAAAAGCCCTTTATCCTTGTTTAGCTCACTCCTCCCTTGTTGGGTTCATTTCCTCCCTGTAGGCCATCCTGCAGTTTTAATGTATATGTTCAGTTTCTGTGTGGGTATGTGTGTGTTTGAATGTCTGTGTGCAGCGTTTGTGTTCGGAATGTGTGTGTTTATTCAGTGTGTGGTTGTTCACTGTATGTGTGTGAGTGCAGTATTATGTTTGTCTCAGTGAGTGCTAAGTATCTCGACACTGTTCAAGAAGCCAAGCTTGTAACCCCAGAACTGCCGGCCGCTGCCCACGGCGACGGCTGGAGGTGAAGTGGGAGACAGTGTGGTCAGCTGAGGAGCGGTTTTGTAGGTGGCGGGGTGTAAGAGTAGCCACGCCCCCCTTCAGCCTGCGGTACCGGGGACCGATCCTCCCATCAGCCCAACTCCTTAACTGGGTGTAGTTATGTAAGTGACAGTCTCTCTGAACTGAGCCAGAGAGAGAAACAGACACTAAATAGAAACCTTCATAGATACATACATAGAGAGATGGGGTTGCATGGGGAGATAGGGTTGTCGGAGAAACAGTTCAGGGATATGTGGAAGATTCACAGTGTTGAAGAAGCAAGGTTACGTGAGCTGAAAGAAAGAAACCCCAGAGTCATCATGCGGTAAATAATGCAGTGCTTCTGGCTCGCTGTGGGGATGTTTGGTTCACCTGGCAGGGGTGTGTTGGGGAGTACTTCCTTGCATGTTTTTTTAGGAAATGTCCTGTGTCACTTTAGTGGCCAGCCTATTCAAGGGAACATTTATTCATTAACATGAACTCATGAACTCACTTCGCAGTTAACGTGAATAAGCAAGACTGTGATGACTAATTGGAAAGAGCGTGACCTGATGCAGGGACATCCCAGATCTCTGACATTCGGCGGGTCATCGTTTGACTGAGCAAGACAATGTATTCTTCAAAGATCCGCTCTTTTTGTCTCTTCGCCAGTCATCATGGGTAGCGACTCCCCAGGACCCGTTTTTGGCTGCATAGGCTTGTTGGGCTTTGTTTGAGAGGGGTGAAACTGAATTTTCCACAGACAATAAATGATTTTATTTTCATTTTAGGCCGGACAGAAAGTAACTGTGATTTACATTTCATTTCCATTCAGATCAGGACTTTTTATATATATATATTAATTGGTCGGTGATGAGTTTGACAGGAAGTGTAGAAAAGGATCTTTTCTGTCTGATGCGTCGTCAAGCCCACATTCAAATACAGTACCATAATTGTAAATCGTCCTACCTGCCTGTTCATGCACATTTTCTTCCTGGTGAATTTATAAGGGCCTGAGTTGACTGATGGATAGAAAGTGTCATGCTGACCTTCATTTAGAAGATGAAGAGAGGGACAATAAACACCCAGTGAAATGGTAAGGCTCCACTTAATCATATATCCTCAGCTGCTGAATCCTCTTTCAAATAGTCTGATGAACGGTTTTATTTAAGTTGAAAAGTCTTTGAAAGTACAAAGTTAAATTTAAGTTAAAAAAAACACTTTGGCCAGCACAACTAAATAAGTAGCTTCCATTATCCTGTCTTTGTGATTTAAGTTATTATTTAGCACCTCAAATAGAAGGTAAATGTTGAAGGGCAAATGTTAATGTTTACAAAAATATGAATTACCATCTTTCTATGGACTTAGTTTTTAAATCCTGGAACAAAAAAACAAAAAGCCTTGGATAAGTTAGGGCTGTCGCTTCTTGCTCAAAAGCATTTTTCTTCACTCAGTGACATTGAATGTGTTTGTACATTATAATAAATGAAGGAGAAAAAAAGAGTGGGAGAAAAGTAGAGAGGACATTTAAAAAGAGCAGCTTGATGGTACATCAGTATTCCCCAACACAATGTCTTTGCCAGTGTTCTTTTAATGACTCTGTGACAAATGACCCATGGTTACAACATAGGCCTGTTTCCCACACATCCAACAAAGGATTATGTGAAGACACACAACTGAGCCAAACACAGGAGCAATTGGCTGGTGTTCAGTCAAATGCTTTTTACTAAATGAGTGACGCATTCTCACAATCAAGCAGGGAAAAAAGCACCGTAGGAGTGCTGTAATGGGGTACTCAGCTGGGGAGCAAACTGTACCTCTGCAGCCATATCCTCACAGAGAAACAAAAGCTGACTGAGATATACGGGCGTTTTAGTGAAGCTGAGTGGGACAGATTATCCTCTATTGTTGCTGTCTGTTCTTCTATGTCTTCTCTGTCTTACTTTGATGAATCATTCCATCCACTTATCCTCATCACAATGTGAGAATAAAAACAGGTAACCAGAAAGAAGGTAACCAGAAAGAAGTAATTCCCTTGTGTTATTTGAACAAGGACCGAGCACCAGGCTGCACGTCTCACTGAAGTCTTTGTACCGTACTGTAGTCAGCTTCCATCCCCTGCCGAGCAAAATGTGAGCTCCTTAAGGTATTTCCAGTTCCTTAAAATAGGTCACTGGATTTCCACGGTATCCTGTGGACTCAGGTCACACTGGAACCGCAGTGGAAGCCCTTTAGCAGCAACAGTATCTTGATCGGAAAAAAATGTCAGCGTTGATAATCTTGACTGCCGGCTGGATGGTGCTCAGGGAGTGAAGGGAAGCTAGCTTTGGGGTTCAGCTCCACTTCCACTTCTGAGGGACGCAGTGAGCTGATCAATCCGTCATCTGATGGAGTAACGTCTAGACAGGAAATGAGGAACCCACCGGCACTGGAGAGAGCTTTGCCACCCTGATGGTCATCAACTGTGGAGCGCTTTCAGTGTCTCACTGAAAAAGACAGGCTTGGTCATCTGGGGTCAAGTGACAAAACCAGGAATTGGATGTTCCTTCCTTCCTTCCTACTTTCTCATTTTCTATATTTAAACACGATATAGAAATGATAATGTATGCTGTACTAGAAGTCTCACCAGTATCTCTCTGGGCTGAGTCCTTGGGGTTTGGTGGCAGGATACGTGTTTGTTCATTTTCACTTGCATGGCAGGGGGTTGTGTTGCGCGTTGTGATTCGTCAGCAGGAAAGACGATTATACATTGGTGTAAAACCAAGAGAACAGAACAGATGTGTTTAGGGATTTTCCTCCTGCAGTGCTGATGTATGCTTGTAATTTATGCAAACTAGGGTTACAGTATATGTACAGTAGTATTCATTATGCAACTGTCTTATTTGCCTTGGTGGTTTGTTAGAATAATATTAGCCTCTTCATGTATGATTTAAATGACATTCATGCATTATGCAGGAGTAGGTAAGTAGGCAAATGTAACATTGTAAATTGCTTGGTGAAGTTGTCAGTTAGATTGTGTGATATTTCAACACACCTGACGCTCACAAAAGGAATTCACACAATACCCTTTCACACATACACTCAGAATAGAAAAGATCCCCCAGATGTTTGTGTCAGCATGAGTCTGTGTGTGTTTCTGTGTGTTTCTCCATGAGTGTGTGTTCCTCTCTCCATCGTGTCACACTATGGAGGCGGTGTTGAGGTTCCCATTGTGTCCCATAAAGCCACACCACCGCATGTACGAGGTAACCAGGCAACAGCCCCAGTCTTAGTGAGAAAGAAAAGAGATCTTCTAGAAAAGTGCCAAACATGCTGGGATCTCCCCGTTGATGGGATTTCCTACTTCTGATTTCCTGTATAAATCTATTTTGATTTGGCGGCGTGCTGTTTAACGCCTGCCCTAATCTCTTACCCCTGTAGGAGTCAGGCCAGCTGCCATATGGTTGGTGAAGGAGAGTGGGAGAGTGGGCACAGGCAAAATAGTTTAGGGAGTTTCCATCTGTAAACTGGGTCATGAACACATATGGGTTAGGAATTCACAGAAATTGCTTTTTCTCTTTTTCTTCTTTTTTTTTTTTTTTTTTACTTTTTAGACCAATGTTTTTTCTGTGTGTGATACATGTGATACATAAGCAGGTAGGTTATTGTAAGAACTAGTTCGTAAATAGAGTTGACAGTGTTATTGTGTAATATTTCAACGTCCTGGACCCTAATAAAGGGACACACAATACCATAGACTCAGACAAACACCCTAGAGTTAGTATATCTGTGTGTGTGCAGGTGTTTGATTACTAACACATTGCAGCAGCAGTGCAGCACGGGCGGAGCAGCAACATCAATCTAATCTAAACTATGGAACAGATGAGGAGCATTACATCACCATGGCTCGTTCTGATTGGGTTCTCTCTTTGCCAATTTAGGGATTCCATGCATCACTGCTGACACACCTGCTTCTTAGCAAATATGTTCGGCTGCTTCAGTGTTGTAATTTTCTCGTTTCCCAAAGTCCACAGTTGTGGCAGCCACAGTTTCAGTGTTTGAAAAGATGTCTTCATGCAGTTCATATCCATTCAGGGAGCTGTTATATTGGATTTTTGATATTAACAGATTATACTACATTTACATTTTACATTTATTCATTTAGCAGACGCTTTTATCCAAAGCAACTTCCACGAAAGAGCTTCACAAAAGATCATTGGTCACTGAACATAACAACGAGGTAGCCCCAAACATTGCAGGTAGTCAGAATCGGCAACATACATGGTGGGAAATAATGTGAGTAATAATAATATACCAAGTACTAGTTGTCAGCTGGGCCATAGCATCTCCATAGCAACAATCCCAGGTAGTTAAGTAACCTCAGGGTGTTGCCGTGACAGCGGGCACAATTTCATGTCACCCCTTCATTAATGATTGACATTTGAGGTCAGCAGTGACGAGTCTGGCCTGCCCACTCATGCTCGAGCCTGGGACCGACACCCATTCAGCCTAGCCCTCACCCTGGGTGGTGCGCTGGTGACAGTGAGTGGCAGGACGAGGAATGGGCAGGCCTGGTCTGACACCAGCTCTGTGTCTGACCCTCACCCCTGCACACATACCCACTCCTCACCTTTCTCACACCCTCCCTCGCCTCTGCCTTCACTGACCCCCCTCCGCCACACCCACACTACCACCACCCCCTTCTTCCCGGCAGCGCTCCATGCCACCATCTGCCACAGTGATGATGCCAGCTCGCTGGCTTGATTTCTCCCTCCTCGCTGCATGACCCATCACTCTGTTGAAGCTGCGGAGGAAAAAAACACACAGCTGTAATGAACTCAAAGCTGCCAGAGTAGAATGTTCCTGCCTCTGTTGTGCTACTGATATTGGGAAATGTAAACGGCCTCCTCTGGATAACACGATACAACACTGAGGGGGATGCGTTGTCGTAGTGTCTAACTAACTATTCTGACAAAGCACTTTGAGTTTGAAACACAACATTGAACACCTTTTTTTGTACCTTTTGGATGCACATGTTAGTCTTTACATTGATATTATATCCATTTACCAGATGCTTTTAGCCAAAGTTATATAAAATACTGACAATTCTGAGAGTATTTAGTTGGTAAGGGATTATTTCCAAGATACTGTCTACTTCCACATGAGGAATGTAGTTTATCAAGAGTCAAGGAGTTTATCTCTCCTCCCCGCCTTAACCTCTCTTCTCCCAGTCATGCTCTAGCTAGGTTTGTGCGTTTAGCTGTCAATCACACCTCACTTCAATGCCCACACATGCTGACTGTGAGTGGCTGTCGTCATCGTCTCTCTGTGAGTGGATAACCTTCGAGCTGGGTGGAAAGTTCATAGAACATTATGAAACAAATGTCTGTTGAATCTTCTGAAAGAGCTGGATCACTCATGACACACGCTGCTTACGAGCGGATACTTATTTATCTTTATGCAGTTCAAAGGTCAGGTGTTTCAAACTGTGTCACCTTAGCTTTTGTAGGTAGTGTATCTATTTTAATGCAGGTATTTCAGAGTAACACATGGAGAAATTGCAGAGGTGTATGAAAACGCAGACAGAAAATTAATTCTCATTAGCGAGAAAAATGTTCAACAGAATATCTTACGGTGCAGCTACTTACTGTGTATTCTTTGGAAACTACTCTCTCTGAATCATGCACACAGGACCTGTCAGGAGGGTTTATGTTAAAGAGCTGAGAAAAGACTATACAAGAGGAGATTTGAACCAGGAGTATTCAGGGGAGAGCTGCTCCTGAGGAGCATCAGGTAGACCTGTGTAGATCCTGTCCTCCTCTCCTGCTCTCTCCAGCCAGCCCTCGGTCTGCCAGCCTCCCTGACACTAATCTGCTTCTCCACCTCCTGTCACGGCTCTATCTCCTCCCAGGAAGACTCGGAGCCGCGAGCCAATAACACTCGTCAACATCGCAAAAGTCGCTCAAGGGCAACCCGAAATGGGAGGTATACCGGTTTCAAAGCAGGATCTCTCTTCACAGATCTTCCCACCCCTCCCTTTTCTCTATCCCGCATAACATGCTAATCTTGGCATATGAGACATGAGGCAGACAAGGCTATATTTGCACATTCACGCACAGACACACACACATTCTTTTGAAAGAGAAGACAGGCCTGTCAAACGCAGGAATAATAAACCAGAGGTCAGAGGTGAGCTTCTGATGCTGTAGACTGACGCTGGTCTCTCTTGGGGTCTCTCCCAGGACTCACGGGGAGAGCGGCTGCACATGGAGAGAGCAGCAGAAGCTTGTATCTCAAGACAATTGTAATAGAGGGAGAAAATTAGGAGTTAAATGTAAATGGTTTGTAAGGGTTTGTATGGAAATCATCTTTTGGACATTGACAAATGGGTTCCAATTAAGGCCTCATTGAGATTTAGCTTTGCCTAATAAGGTTTGAATACTTGTAGCTGATATATTCGCATAACATTTGATCATCCTCCTTCCTCAAATCAAAGCACACACTTGCCTTTCACAGTATTTTTTATTCCTCTCCTTTGCTCATTATTCACTTTTATCTGTTAGGAGCTTAGTGAGTTACTCCAGCATTGACTTTAATGGAGTATGTCCAGACAGAACTTTAGTCTGAACCTGTTAGAAATCAAATCTCTCTTCCAAAGCAGGTTCAGTGTAATGTCAGACCACACCTGTACATTAGTGGAAATATGAGCTGTCACAGTTTGGTTGTGGCTGGGAAGAGAGACTCATCTTTTACATTTCATCTGTGGCACGCAGACACTGAAAACGGCAGTCGTCACACCGTGTGTTTGAAGTTGGAGTGTAGTATGTCATGTGTGTCTGTGCATTTCTACGTTTGGCTGTCTGTGTCTATGGGTGTGTGCGATTGTGTATGTCTGTGTCTGAGTGTGTGTTTACGTGTGTGAGTGTGTGTGACAGACATGATCAAACCTGTGACGACAGCTCATGACTTGGCTCCTCTCCTAGTGTGGAGCTAGTCTGCCCTGTCTGCCAGAGAAAGGAATAATTACAACTTCTGCTGGTTTCATATTCGCACATTAAACAGAGACACGTCTACACGTGTCTTTACCGCAGACAAAAGCTCAAAGCTTTGTTACATAATGTAACTATTCCCCAAAATATCAATAAAGATATTTCATCATTTGACTTGAAGTTAGTCTGTGTGTAACAGTGTAGAAAGAGGCTGGTGATGTCTGTGTTCTTGTGTCATTCACACCAAGCTCCCCTGTCATCTTATTATGCTGTGAACAGAGTGTCTTCTAATGATTCCTGGTCTCAGCCCAGACTGGAGGACTGTTCTTTACAATGATTTGGCCTCTGTGTGAGTGTGTGTGTGTGTGTGCGCGCGTGTGTGTGTGTGTGTGTGCATTTGCACACATTTGCTCCATTCATAAACACATATGCTCATTATATCAAACAAGCCACAGACGTTTGCCGGACAGCGGCATGCAGTAAGAAACGCCACTGGGGCACATGGGTAAACAAACCATGGCAGCCATCTTGTGCGCCAGTCTCCACCGGCATGTTCCTGGCAGCACGTCGTTGTTCCGCTGACATATGGTGGCCATCTGGGCAGGCCCAGGGATGTCGGAACACTGTGATTGGGCCGCATTCAGGGGGCTATGGATCGTATTAACCCTTCAGAGGCTCTTTGCAGAAGGGGAGAGTGGTAGGAGGGAGAGAGGAAAGGGGTCCTTGAGTGTTAACACAGTGTCCTGCCACACAGCCTTGGTATGTCTGTGTGAAATAACAAGCTTTTACTTTGGAAACACACATTTCTATTTAGAAACACACACTGCCACTCAGTAAAAGTACACAAAAATATACCCACACATTTTCAAATACACGTATTCACACACTAAACATAGGCGCCTATACACACAACATATTGACACACACACACACACAACATTGACTGTAGTATCATCGGCATTGATTAAAGTCACTTTGTAGACCTTTAATCTACAGCAGCAGTTTACTGTGGATACTATTATTGCTTTTATGCCACACATATGTAATGGGTTTAATTTGACTCTGGCCTCTGAAATGTCCCCAATTTGTTCAGTGTTGTTGCGTTGAAATAACCATCTTTTCCCCTCGGGAAAGAATCTGTTGCCCCTAAACAGACGCAGTAGAGAAACATCATATTCTCTAACCTACAGGGGTAGTCAATATTTGGACACTATTCATTGTCTATTCTGTGCTGGTGTTCATCACTACAAACCAGTAGGGACTATGGGTCAATTTCCGCTGCTGGGAAGGAGGGGTGAAGGAAGGGGAACTTGGAGGCTGTGTGGCTGGGAGAAGAAAAGAAAAGCTTGATTTCTTCCTTCCAACTCTCTTGTTTCACCTTGATATTACCTGCTGACTGTGGATCTCCCTTCCTCCCATCTTCATCTCAGTTGTGATCTCTGTTATTCTGCTAAATCCTAATAGATCCATCTGTCGCTTTTTGATGTCTGTTCATCGTTCTCTTGCATCCTCTACCTCTCCATCTCTTCTCTCTCTATTATTGCTTTGATTCTATCTCTTTGTAACCCCTGCTCCCCCCCACTGTCCTTGTCTGATCTGTCAGGAGGGACAGATATAACCCTGTCCTGCCCAGGGCTGCAGTCAGAGCAGTGAAACCTCACGCACCTCCCAACCTCTCCTGACTGGCCCCTCTTTCTCAGCCCTAGGGTCTGTGACATCCCTGCTTTGCCGCTTCAACCCCACCCCGCCCCCCCTCCAACCCCAACCCACACACCTTTGTAAACACATAACTTAAACCAGCCTGACAAGATGTATATCATTCTTATTTTAGATATTATCATAAGACGTGTGGCTCGTTATACATGCACATCTACTGGACATCAGGTTTTCCTTGGCCTAAGCGGATGTTAATTCACCCCATGTGAATTTATAATGCACCAAAAAAAGCATGGATTCTGCCCTACTGTGGCAGTCAGCATCTCTGTGGAGCCTCACACCATCTTGTTGAGCTCGTCTCTGAGGGAAAAACAAGGAAGAGAGCCTTGGGGGGAAAACCTGCCCCCTTCCCCCTTAAAAAAACTAAACATGGTGTGTATTTGTGTGTGTGAGAGTGCCTTTGTTTTCTTTGCATGTGTCCGCCCTCTGCCTACAGGTAGATGGGTTGTAGCGGCGTGCGTGCGCGCGTGTCCATATGTGTTCAGGGAGTGTTTACTGTATGCCCTTCGATGTTCACCACATGCTGACCTTCCATGTTGCTGGCTGTGTAATGGGCTCCCTCCTCCACGCTCATCAGCCTACCAGACTGTTTCTGTTGCTGCTTGTTGCATTATTCTCCTTTCTCGGCCTGTCGCCCTGGGAGATCATGATGAGTCAGAAGTCTCTGGCTCTGGGGTGGGGTGGGGGGGGGGGGCTGAGGGGGTGGGGTGGGGGTGGGGGTGGGGGGGCTCGGAGAGAAGGCTGATCCCCCCTGCACCAGGCTGCACCGCCGCAGAGAATAGAGTATTTATAAAGACGAACACAGCACCGCTTTTAATGACAAGGCTATTTGCATGTGTCTAAACCCAGACAGTTTGACAGGCTGATATGCAGACAGAAACAGATACACATACTCAGGCACACATACACACACACTGCCTGCTTTCCATCTGGCTTAGTATTGTTATGGCTGATGCTCTGCACAACATTAATGTGTTTCTCATTTAATGTTAATTATCTGCAGGCTTATTAGACAGACTCTCATGTTCTACATAAGACAGGAAGATGATGTCAAGGTCGGACAGGTCGGAAGGCAACACGATAGACAGCGTGTTACACCTATGAATCAAGATACATCTGATTTGATCCATAGAATAAAGGACATTCACTGTACTTGCCTTTTACAGTTTATTAAGTAAACACAATTACAGTCATTATGGAACACAAGCTAGATACCGTGGTACAGAGAGGGCCCACACTGGCTTGCGGTTGTCATGGTGAACAAGACTGCTACGTGAAGGAGGTGTGATGGAACATCATGTGGGCGCGCAAGGCGAAGTGAGGCCTGGTAAAGCGTCAAGTTATGCGTCGCCACACATATACAGGACTGACTGCATCCCACACAGCACAGCACTGCTGCCTATAGGCTTCTGAGCATTACATTGATTGAGATTTGATGCAGGTTCATCGTGGATACGATAAGAATGTTGATTGATGACAGTTGCTGGAGTTCCGATGACTTGTATTCCAGATAGACGCACACCTCTCTAAAGTATAGTTTCAATGGTGAATGGGCGTTTGCATCTTGAGTTCTGGATGGTTTCTTAGTGGGAGGTGTAATTAGCAGGCTCGAATGCGTCCAACTAATATGATTTCAACTGTACTTTGACAAACACCTTGCTGTTTGAGGAACATGGAGTTCATGTTGGCTCCGGCAGGGATGTTGCTCCTGAAGTACACTAGTGTTAGCCTAAATATGCAAATGGTTCCACCCTGATAAAGTTTGCAAAGAGGTTTGGAGAAAGGAGGAATGGGAAAGGAACTGCGTTTAAAAAAGTTTTTGCTCTCTTTTGATGGGACTGAACAGCAGGCAAATGACTTGCGAACGTGGCAGAATCAACCCCAGAGTAAACAAATCGGCATGTATCTGCATTACACTGACATACATTTGTTAGGGATGGTTTATTTATGAAGAGGAACTGCAGAGTAAAGGAACTTCCATCTAGGATTGAGTCCTCATTCAAGAGGAATTGAATGTGTTCATTTGAATGCCAATGCCTGAACTATAACCAGACAGGAGTTTTAAAGTGGCATATTTACTGAATCTGCAGAGGGTGTGTCGGGATGCAGATTTGAGTTTAGAATCCACACTTGGTGTATGAATAGAATGTTAACAAAGGTTGTTTTGCTGCAGTGCTCAATCCTTCAGGTCTTGCCTCAATGCTCACAGAGGACAACAAAGCTATTACTACTACTGTGTCTCTCGCATCCCAACCAATAGGCTCTGCAGTTTTTCTGCTGGATTCTGGAGGTTGTACTTATATGTACTTATACTTGTCACTGGCTGGTAGAGGCTCACTCTAGGAAAATACCCTGAACCTGACATGTGCAGCAAAAAGATTTTCTTGCTGCTATTGGTGATTACGCTAATTGATAACTGCATTTTACTGACAACTAATTGTCAATCCCTCTCTGTTCAGTTCTCTTCTTACTTATATAGTAAGTTCATCCCAAAACAAGTCTAGTTTTCACAAGATAATTGTGAGCCTTTGTTTCAGCTCCTAATGTAACAGTGTAAGTTTCATGTACTGGCGCATGGTTACAGTAGAAAGAAAAGTCATATTTCAGCTCAGCCAATCACACAGCCGTTGGGCAGCTCTTGCCTGTTGCCATGGTGACCACCTGTTAATATTCTGGTTGAGTTTTCCCCTGACAAGAGAGCGCATGCTATCCGCTACAGAGAAATCGATTGGACATTCCACCAGCAAATAAGGAGCTATTGCAGTGATGGTTAGAGAGAGAGAGAGAGAGAGAGAGAGAGAGAGAGAGAGAGAGAGAGAGAGAGAGAGAGAGAGAGAGCGAGAGAGAGAGAGAGAGAGAGAGAGAGAGAGAGGCTTGCTTCTGTTTGAGACACACTGCTATCCTTTAAGAGACTACCTGAACGTCCTTGACGTCAACCTGAAGGTCACTGAAGGCATTGTGTTAAAACACTTGCGTTTAACTGTGCCTTGTCCTCTGTCACACCACTGGGATACAGCTAATGTTTTTCAGTCGAAGGGGGTCATGATTTGCCAGTTGGGAATAAATCATTTCCTTAAACTGTGCATGAACTCTGCACGTGTAGTTTATTGACTGCATTTAAAAGACAGACCTGTTCAACCTTGTGTTCCACGGAGAGATATTTAGAATTTTGTGTAAGATGGGCGGGTTGAAGGTGTGTCGAACTCACACCCCATCATGCAACATACTTGATCTCACATGGGGGAAGTCAAATCTATTTGCTCTTTTTTTCTGTTTTTACATCATTTATTTGAAGAGAGAGAAAAACTATTTCAATGCTCAAAGGCAGACAAACAAAAGTAGAACCAAGTATGAGGACACAAGATTGGGTCTAAAATACACACAACCATTCTACTGCTCAGCTCTTCATAATTAAGGGAATTGGAAGCAGAAATGAATGAAAAGTAACATGAGTTTGTTTTCATTTGGATAAACTCTAAATATGAATGCTTTTGTGCAGACATTTGTTTTTTGTGTTTATCCCATATGTTTTCTCTTCATCTTTCTTGGAAGATTTATGATTATGTTAATCAGTGGTGACAATCAGTCATTGCTATGACTAATGCAAGGTCAGCAACACCAACAAATGGGTGAAAGCCTGGAGTTTGACTATCCAATCCAATCCAACTTTATTTCTAGTGATCAGGTGTGTGTAGTTACTCCAAATCCGCAACTTTTCCATTTCCAAACTCCTGAGAACTTTGTACAAATGTGTCTGCTCCATCGATTATAAAGAGAGGTGGATGAGTTTTTTGACTTTTGTCAAAAAATTCTTTCAACCTTTATGTTATCTGGTGTTTTATGGGGATGTGTTGACAATGACCACAGAAGCCTGTTTGAGTGCTATTTCACCTAAAGGTCAGGAAGTAATTCTTTTCGTAGATGAGTCATGTTCTCTATCCCCTCAGGACGAATACATCTGCTGTACTCATCCCTTTGCTTTTTTACTCCCCTATTCTTTCATTATCCATGCCAGACTAGGAACTTCTCAGTGATGGGACGCTCAATAGCACATGAATAATTTATTTCCTACCTGTTTGAGCCATAAATGTCTGCCGCTGCAAAGGCAGGGGTGGACTTGAGGGGCTCAACATCCGTGCTTGAGTGGTTTTGTCCCCTTGAACCAGTGTCTATGTGTGCAGTCCACCCAACAACCGCTGCATATGGAGTTTATCCCAGAATAGCAACGAAGGTCATGCTTGCTTAACTTTATAGCGTTGTGGATATCCTCTCAGCCTATTTCTCATTTCCCTTTATCTGCAGGAAGTGGGCATGATAGAACCGACTGTGTAACAACAATGAACGTCAAAGTCTTTCTATTCTGCTTTTTGACCCAATAATTCTAATATTTTTTTGCGATTGGTCTAATGATTGTCTTGACAACTTTTTGGGCGGGAGGGTTCCTCTGCTTTTGTCCCTGTCTGTTGGGGTTCTCCAGAGGGAACTCCCTACTTCCTCTCTCCTCTGATGTTAAATACGTAAATACCTCAGATCGAAAAGGGCAGATTCTGCTATCGAGGAAAGCCAAGTGTTGGAGAAAGATAACATAGGAGGAAGAGCGAGAGAGAGGTTGGGGAGGGAGAGAGAGAGAGGCAAACATTTTTTTTAAAGTTTTGATCTGAATCGAATGAATAATGCAGCAAAAAAGAACTTTCTGGAGCCCTGGATTTCATTAAAAGAACAGTCAAGGCCCAGAGTTGGGGAGATTCAGGGCGAGGGGAGGTGGGGATGGTTAGTCTTGATAAAGCAGAACACCATGAAATATTCAAATGTGTTTTCCCATACCCACAAGAGTGCATGCTTTGGCTAGAAGGAGAGGGAGATATGAAATGATTCATGGTGAATTTGAACGGTGCACGGGTCCCACTACACCACACTTCCAATTAAACATCCTGGAGAGACTTATATCTCTGCAAATTCCGTGTGATCATGTCATATAAGATGCCACAGAACTTTCTCTGAAACCAGCAGTGATCGTGGTGTCATTTCCCAGTCCTTCTCTATGAAGACTGTGGAGGCAAAACTACACTTACGTTTACAAAAGTACTGTGTTGATTGACAGGATATCATTATTTACATAAGTAAATAAGTGGCTACAAAGTCACTGAAAATTAAAATGTCACTTAATCATTGACCTTTTGTCTGTAGGGAAATTGCCTTCGTTCCAGTGTGGCATTTGAAAGGCATTGGAACTGTGTTATTGGACTTGATTGAACCAATTTACTTACCCTCCTCATTTTTTTGAGGGCAATTATTAGTTGAGTTTGGTGATTCATCACCTTAACTGAATTTCCAGAATGAAGAAACCAAAACACTGCAGGCTACCCTCTGACCAAAAACGGAATTTAAAATGTATGACAGATGCAACTGACCCAGAGAATCAGTTGAGACACACCCAGAAGGGAGCTATGTCAATATTGTTCAGGCAAAATTTTAAGTGTTCAGAATCTTGAAATAAAACTCTCTTCCAGAAGGTCGTAGGAGGGAGGGAGGGCAAGGCTCCTGACTGGGGAATTGTGGGACTGGACACTTTGGTCTCTGAATGTGGAGTGTGCAATGTTCTTTGGGAACGAGTGGGATCTCAAGTCCCAGATCCATTTTTAGTGAGAGGAACATTTGCAATGACCCATTGATCTCGCTGCATAATCATCACTACCATCATCATAGGACTGGTCCCCTGGGTGTGTGTTTGTGTGTGTTTGAGTGCAGGTAAATCTATGTGCCTATTTTGGGTATCATGCACCAGAAAAACCATTGAGTCGCCTGCACGTTGTAATGAAAATGTGTTGAGACACATTGTGTCCTTTGTGCCATGTTTGGGAGACTAGCAGGGATGTACGTCACTTTTAATTCACCTGTAGCAAAACTCAATACTCCCGTCTCATTTATTCCACCCAAACAAAGAATGGGCTGGGCCTAATTTGATTAGTCCTTCAGCCTCTCTGGATTTGTAAAGGATGGGCTTTGAGATATGCAAAGCCCATTTCTTTGGAACGAGATATATTCAGTTATAGACTTACATGCTGCATTGCCTTTCAAGGTCATAGTTGTTGTGCAATTTTCATAACAGCACTTGATGGCTGGTGGCCGGTTGCCAATAGCCACATGGTGATGGAAACCAGACACTCACTTAAACAGCCACTTCTTATCAAGCATGAGATGAATGATTAGTATTACTCTAAAGACCCTTGTATGCATCTTACTTATGGGATTAAACCTTTAACCTTTTGCTCTTTGACCTCTGTCCAGGTGTGCTGAGCCTGCCGGACAGTCTGAACCTGCACCGTGACCAGCAGCGCTCAGGGAAGGGCAGTGAGGGCCACGCCTACAGCCAGGCCGAGCTGAGGACGCTGGAACAGTCTCTGTTAGCAACCAGGGTGGGCAGCATCGCCGAGCTAAGTGAGTGGGGCTTTTTATCAAACAACTATCGTGTTTACCAGATACACATCTCTCTCTCTCTTTCTTTCTCTCTCTCTCTCTCTCTCTCTCTCTCTCTCTCTCTCTCTCTCTCTCTCTCTCTCTCTCACATGCACCTGCAGTCTACGTACAGTCCACACATATGTAGGCCCTGTGTTTTAATATCCATAGAACGTATATAGGGCATTTACTGCACCAGGATTAAGGAGCATCCTTACATGCAAAATACAATTAAGAACAAACAATATTAGAATATTTCAAGTGTGATATTCTCTGCGACAGATAACCTTTTTCAGTCTGGTTTTTTTCTTTTCTTCTGTGAGCTTCTGTACAGTGGAAGAATACCCACCTGCCTCCTCCTACTGGATAGTTCTAGATAGTGGTCTATTGTCAGCCGACAGTTTTTCCACTTGTCCACCTCTTTTTCTCTTTCTGTCCTTTCAATCTCTGTTGCTTTATTTATAATAGTATTGCACTTTGACTCCCTACCACACCCAGGCCAGGGGCGGTTCTGCTGCAGCTGTTCTAGCACCTGTTTACGAGCCCTCCTGGGCACTCCAGACCAAGGTCACATGTCTTAAAGGATTTTAGCCTCATCTTGAAAGGATGCTCTGTACTTTACCTCTGACCTCTGGCCTCTCCCTAATATATAAATGCTGTCCCTCCCAACCATCTTTACTGTGTATGGGTGTGTACATGACAGGGAGAGAAAGAGAGAGAGAGAGAGAGAGAGAGAGAGAGAGAGAGAGAGAGAGAGAGAGAGAGAGTGTCTGTGTCTGTGTATTTGTGCCAGTTTTATGTCCAAGCCCCACCATGAAGTCTGACAGCTGAGGCATTTTACAAACCTTTATTACATTTCTTCTACCAAACACTTTCCTTCGATTAACCAGTCTGCAACACATGAGGATCATGATGAATGAATAGGAGGAGTTATTGAGAAAAGAGAAACCATCACGTTAGCTCTGTATGAATAGACGGCCTCATTATTGTTGTCTCATTTGATCTGAGGGACAAGGTGACACTTTAAAGATCAAGAAACAAATCATGAACAATGTTTGCTAATTTTGCGGTTTTTGTTCAGACGTTTAGACAAATGACAGGAAACATAGGTTACCTTTATATTGAGTCAAAATGTTTTCCAATAGCACAGCAAACGTATGCCACCCACCTGTGATTGCAGTTCTTTCTGTACATCCATCCACCACCAACAAACGCATTTTGTCCACCAGTGTAAAATAGTCTTATCATGCGCCTGGTTGAACCAGGCAAAGGCAGCACATGGTCTGTGTTTGATTCCTGATTAACAATCGGGTTGTTGGCCTTCCAGAATGGTTCTCATTTGGCTGAGCAAGGCAACCTCTGGGGTTGCAACGTTCAATTCAATGTTTAACAGCCGGTTGGAAAAACTGTACCGCTAAATTACTTTCTTTTTCTTGAGAAGATTGTTCATCGTTTATTTCAAGCGTCTGCAATCACTTCACTTGCCCTTGTGGTCTCCGTAGCACTGTGTTTTTTATAGTGATTGTGTCTTGCTTAATGGTGCTTTTTGTTTGCTATTTAGCAAAGGTTATAGAAGATAAAGACTGCTGCGCTAAACTTGTTTACGGTTGTGCCAGATACCAAAATGCATGAATAAATCAAGGAAAATAATATGTAATATTAAATAAATTAATTTGAGTCAGTAAAAAATATAACCCCGATTGTAACCTACTCTAAAAGGGAGCGCTGGACAATAAAGTGACTGCGCAATGCAATTTGTCAGTGCAATTTCATGGCTGACATCCACATTTATTAATGGGCAATACAATAGTCAGTTAAAGCATGATAAACAATTTGTTAGGTCTAGCTGATGCATCCCATTATTACTAATAATGTCACTTCATGTATATAAATCAGTGTTGTGTCTCGGGTTATATCAACAGAGAGGGTTGCAGAGAGCTGCTGTCATTAGTTTTGATCGCCCACAAAACCAACTCTTCGAGGACCAACTTTGGAACACACGCACACACACACACACACACACACACACACACACACACACACACACACATGGTTAAGCATGTGAAAGTCCCACTCACAGAATCTGACATGTTGCGACCAGGTGTGTGCGGAGGAGAGAGAGACTGTTTATATGTCAGCACAGTCACAGCCTGGTGGGTCGCTGTAGTCAAAAACATCCACTAGGCAAATAAACTCTGTAATGTAATACAGTAGAGGCTTTTTACAATGGGGCCCTCCATTCCACAGACTGAGTGTGCCTTTACCACAGAGGATGGTTAGCCAGCAGACCGGATGTCGCAAGGCACATAGTGTTATTGACAGTTCCATGATAATAATTTGATACTGATGTGATGTAGTATATATGAATGGTGGCTGATATTTTGTAGCTCAGGGTCTGGCCACACTGACACAACACTCCCTTGAATGAATCATTCCGAATTGCACCGAAGAGCCTCAGAAATGTTACATATTCCTCAGAGCTGAGTGGTTATTATCAAAGGAAGACCCCCATGGCTCTGTTAATGGAGCTTGGGAGAGGCAGTATCCTCCTACAGAGTTCTACAGAAAATTGCACTAGGATGGTATTTTCCTCTTCCTTGCCGTGATTCATCCGGGTGATGACAAAGTGTGTGTGTGTGTGATATTTGCTTTTGTGTGTGCATGCATGCGTGCATGCATGTGTGTATGTGACATTTGGCACACCCAGATATTAAGAAAGGGCTTTTACACTTACACTCAATCATTGAAATGTCACAAGGCTACAGATTCCCTATCCTGACAGTATTGTTACTTATTTCTTAAATACGTGCCAAAGTCAATTTTCTTATTCTTCCTTCAGAAAAACCTATAAAAATTGCCAGTCAGCTTGCATCGGCACCGAGGTCGTTCATGCAATTATTTTGGTCCTCTCCAAAGACCTGACTTTACTCTTGTCCATTCAGTCAGGCATAATCTCTGTTATAGATGAAGTGTAAACCCACTTTTGATCTTGAGTGAGTGAAAAAAACTCTATGTAATGAGGAGATCTTTATAACTTCTGATCCCAGGATTAGCTCTTGCACCTACTATATGCACTATTTGTACATTGCTTTAGACAAACGCTAAAGGAATAAATTGTGAAAATTGGTATCCAGGGGCTGGATGAGTTGTATCAAGTCTGTAAGTATTCTGCCCTACAGGGGGGACTTATATGGTTCTTTGATTTAACTATCGCAAAAATGAAAGAAGAAAAAGCTATAATGCATGAATAACACCAATACATTTTACATTGAGACAGTGATGGTGGAAAAAAGACATATCCTGTCACCTTTCACCCATTACCTCTACACCTTTGATCTCTTGCAGGTCTCTGGGGAGGCTAGTGCCCTTTAAAACTCTGCTCCATCCCTCACTTCTTCCATGTCTTTCTCACTCGCTTCGTCCCTCCCTCTCGAGTCTGTTATGAGGAAGAGAAAAACACCTTCATCAAGTCTCCCGCTGCAATGCCCCAACACAAGCAGCGCTATGGGGTGTCAGTGTCTCTTATCTTTCTCCTTGCACCTTCAAGAGAACAGCAAGAGCTCCGTGTCAAGATGCGACAGCCCCTGTGTCTACTGCCCTACCTCCCTGCCTCATCTCATCCTACACACAGACACATGCTAAAAAGAAAATTCTTGTACTGATGTCCCCCGATACCCTTAACAGTCCTTGTTGTAAGCTTTGGGCTGGTAATAATGTTAGTGAAAGCACATTCAGAATATGTTACAGAATTGGACTCATGTTCCCATCCACCCAAAGACTGCGTTTTAGGGTCTAATTCCTTCAGTTGAATAACCTAAACATGGGTTTTTTGGAGAACTTGGACATTGATGCCATACATTTGGTCTCAGAGTCCCTGTGATGGATTCTAATTAAGGTGCAATAACTGTGATGTAATGTCTTTCCAAGGTGCTCCAGGATATGTGTATGTGTGTTCACACAAGCATGTGTGTATGTGTTTGGTGTTTGTGTGTATCTACACTGGGGGCATAACATATTTTTTTGCAGGTAATCCTGCATGCAGGTGTTTTTGTGTGTGCGTGTGTGTATGTTGTGTGTGCACACATACTAACAGATGTTACTCATCAATAATTGTTATCCGGTTGCTAAAGTCCTGAAAGGGTCCTCTCTACTTCTACCCTTTTCCACCTCACCCTCCTTCTCTCCCTCTCAAATCAGTTTCTTCCCTCCCTTTTATTTCATGTTGCATTCTAGAATTTTCCTCCTATCCTCTGTAATAGAGGGTTCTGCCCCTAGGCGGTGTTATGTGAAATGCAGACTCATTAATTGAGCTTTATGGCAGAGGTCTGTAGTGGAAGTGGTTTGGGATCATTAGCTGGTGACAGGAATGAGTTGTTATGAATAGTTTTCAAGGCACCCCAGAACCCTTTTCCTCTCAAAACTACAAACCCCATGGTTGTATAGAGTTAACCATTATCTGGATTATGCTTAAAATCTATCATTTTTTTATAAATTATCAAATTGGATCCGCAAAGATGGAATGGTCTGTTCATTGGATTTTGTCTGAAGCTCTATGTTGAAAAACATAATTTTTATATGTACTGTACTTCTCTTTCGAGTACCCTCATGGTCTAAATATATCATTTCCATTACCTTTCTCAAGAAACAATAATAACCTTCATGTCCAATATATAAGATCAAAACCCCTGCCAGTAAAAGCTTCATATGCCAGGAAAACAAAATTATAGTCATTATCGAAGAGTTCCTTTGGAACTTGAACATTACCTGTATACCCAGTACCTCCCAGCACTCCATTAGACTAACCAGCATGACATCTTTCTTCCAAGAAAGTAAGGATGACGCAGAACGAGGGAGCCTGTTGAGAAGAGCCTCTTCTCATCTTTACCATGTTGGCTTTGGATTCCTTCTCTCCATTCAGAAAGACAAACGGAGGTCTGCTGTATTATGATATTGTTCTTCCATCTGAGGATAACCCTGTAATTAAACAGAGCAATTATCAAACTCTGTGTTCTAATTCCCTCCTCTAATAGATGGATAGAATTTTTTTTAGAACTATGGTTAATGAAAAGAGTGTTTGCAGAGTAACATGGAAGAAAGGTTTTTGTCTTCTATTTTTGTCTTATTGTTGTGATACTTGTGAGTCATCCTTTGTAGTTTTTTATGTTTTGACACCTCCTTGCATGTCCAGTATTATCCAGCAGCTGAGCAGTGGCGCTCCATTGTGAGGGATGTTATTGACCTACATGAATAAATGATGGAGATGGCCGTGACACCCAGACCCTGCTGTGTCTGCTGTGTTTGGGATATTACTGAATGAACACGCTGCTGGTACAGGGTATACGCAGATGCATCATAGGTAATGTCCCGACTGCAGTCTGAGTTGTGTCTCCTGGTAGGAAATAGATCAGTGGTATAACAGCTTTTGGAACAGGAACCACAATAGAACGCTGTGACGCTCGATGCCTACCAATCGGTTTCTAAGTGTTTGAAATTCAACCCCTGTGCAGATCTGCAACTGGTTGTTACCTCACATCCATTATTTAGCATGTCTATCACTGACACATTCCTGGTGTGCTGTAAATGTACCTGCTGGGACTGTTGATGATGACACGTCTTCTAATTAACTGTCATTAATTGTTGGCAGGTAATTGCTAATGTGCCCCCAGATAGTGTTCTATGCTCAGGATGTTATCACGTTGTGATTAAAGGCTTTTAGTTCAGTCCCGGGAGGTTGCAGACAATTACATTTCCTTAGGGTACGTGACATTGGGAGACAGAGCAATCCTCTGCCAGGCAAAGAACAAGATAACTCCAGGCATATCATGCACTTGTTGCTCAAATACACTATGAATTAATGTTATCCTGTCAGTATGACACTGACAAAAAATATGCATGTGTATACAATATGCATAGTATCTAATATTGTACAATATGTACCTGATCGTATTAGGATGCCTGTGCTCTAATTGAAAGCTTTTTCCAACCTTCCCACAATAGGAAATGAGCAGAAAAATATACTTAAAAAAATAATACTTTAATAATAACGCTTTACCTCAAGCTGTTGCTTTAAAAAGCCAAGACTATTCAATCATTGAACCCTGTCCGACAATAGCCATTCAAACATCAGTGGGTAAATTCTGTATTCTGTTTGAGCCAGTTCCAGAGACCTATTCACCCAAAGCCTTGAAGTTACTGTAGCGCACAGCAGGTCACTGTGAAGGAAACTTTTTGGTCTCGGACGTTGTAAGGACACAAAGTTTGTTAAGTCTGTTAAATACAAATTTATTGAACCTTTAACAAGAAACAGGGTTTTGCAATGATATCACATGAAGACAGACAAGATACACATAAGCAGATTTGTGTGGCCTGGCCTTGCTGACACGATTTTTAGTCAGAAGGGTCGGCCAAGCAGCCCAGGTCGGCCAAGCATTTATCCTCTCAGAACCCCTCCCCCTTCCCACATTCTTGTCAGCCAAAGGGGAGGCGGGGGGCGGGGTGAGGAGTTTCCAGACCTTATGTCTACACAATGGCATTGATAGAATACAGTTGACAACAGTTGATTAGCACTTTCAAAGGAGGGTGGTCGCCCAGGCCTTCTGTCTTACGCAACTGTATTGATAGGATAAAGTAGTTGATTAGCACTTTCAAAGGAGGGTGGTCGCCCAGGCCTTCTGTCTTACGCAACTGTATTGATAGGATAAAGTAGTTGATTAGCACTTTCAAAGGAGGGTGGTCGCCCAGGCCTTCTGTCTTACGCAACTGTATTGATAGGATAAAGTAGTTGATGTGTCCTGTCTGTGGGGGAAGTGTAGCATATATGATGCATTTTCAAAACATCAACACAACTTATAAACATCTGATAGTACAACTATGGAACATCAAAATATTCCATCACAATCGGTCATTTTTTTTTTTTTTTGTTTTAACCAACACCATAGAAATATTACAGTCACACTACATTACTAAAGGTAATTTCATTAAACAAAAACCATAGGAAAAAATTACAGTCATAATGCATCAATGAATGTTCTAGTGGAAGGCTGTTGTATGGACCTCCGCTTCAAAGCATGTCCTCCATGATCCTGTAAGACAATCTTTAAAACACATACAGGCGCTAGCAAGTCATGAGTTATATGAAAGTTGTAAGAGATCAGCATTAAACATGTCATCATTACTGTCTGGAGCATCTTCGTGCTGTAAAAGTGGAAAAAGCTGAGCTACTTTGTCTTCCATGGGAGAGATCGCTGTGGTAATAAGATGAGTGGTTAAAGAACGTAAACAAGGAATACAACAACAAATTAAACTTAATATCCAGTTCCAGGTTAGGCGTCATGGCTCTGTGATCTCTGTCTCACGTCTCTGTCCTGTGAATCTCAGAAAGCAGGCTACAAAGTTGCACAGTGAATCAATCTAACTTGTTAATGCTAAAAACAAAATGTAAACTGGAAATAAAACATCACAGATATATCGTTCACAAATCCATCTCCGTTCTGGTTTGGCAACCCGCATGTTGTCAATTTGGTTAGGATTTTTAAAATTGACCACCAAGCTAAGAATTTATCACAATACACATATATCTGCTAAAATAACAGCTAAATAAAAAGCGGTTAAAAATGAAATTCAACTCTTAAACATCAACTAGAAGTATACATCAGATATGTCGCTTTCAAACTCATATTAGTTCTGGTCGGTAACTACATTTACCATTTGGCTTGGCTTTACAACAAACTTTTTAGCAAACCAACGATTAGTCAAAATACACACATCTCTCAGTTAAACTAAAAGCTAAGCAAAAAGGTGGTTAGCAACTCTTTCATCTATCGTTCAGACTCTCTCTGCGCCTTTTTCTCGCACAATGACCCCAAGTCATTCGCTTTTTACACATATCTACAAGTTTTAAACGCACAAATCTTCCTGGATTCATTTTAAGTATTTGGCCTCACTCTTATCTATTTTAACTTAGCAAGAAGGACCGAATCTACTCACTATAACAAGTTGGTCTGACATACGTTCAAAAATAAAGAATATGGTGGCGGTAAATACATCACCCATTTGATGAGTAGCAGGTCCTGGTCCGTGAGTCAGCCTCCCCATTATGGCCCGCCTGTGTCCCATTCATCGCTGTAAGGGTCTCCGTGGAAGTGTCTCTCCCCGTAGGAGTCTCGTCTTTCGTGGAAGTCTCTTCCTCTCTGGTAGTCCCTGTTGTCGTGGACGTATCTCTCTCTATGGGAGTCACTTGTCTGGGCCCTGTGTCTGTAAGAGTCTCTCCCTCTTTGGAAGTCTCTATTTCTGTGGAAGTCTCTTCCTCTGTGGGAATCCCTAGTCTGAGTTTGGTACATTGTGATTGTGGCCAGCTGAACCTCTTCTTCTCGCGTCTCCGTTGCTTTCCTCTTCGCCTCTCTCAGGCGTTTTTCCGCGTGATTTGCATGAGCTACGATGACGTCAAGTTTAGCGATGTCCCATGTTACACACATGTCCTTAACTTTTTCTGAAATATCAGTGTTCATTCCATTTAGGAAACAGTTTCTCAAATGTGCTTCCCACACGGTGACCTCGGGAACATTGATGTTTGTTGGCACCTCTATTCCTGAATGAGCATTGTGCAATGTGGTTAATCTAGTCAAATATTCCTGACAGAGTTCCCCATCCTTTTGTTTGCAACCGTTGATTTTCGTCATGTCCAAGTTTAAAGGGAAAGCAGCGCGAATTTGATCACATATTCCCACCATAGCCAGAACATATGCGCCGTTGGCGGGATGGTTCCAATCTGGATTCTGGAGTCTTAAATCTGTATCTGGCCATGTCGTACTTATTCTAGAAAATCGTGGGCCAATTCTTGTCATCAGTAGGCGTCTTAGCTCGTGAGTGGTCGGTCTAAAGTCTTTGCAGAAAGTGATCAAGTCCGTCGCCATCCTGTTTCCCCCCACCTCTCCTGGCATCGGCAAATGAACCATCGCTTCCTTAATATCTGATAAAGTCCACGGTCTCTGAACTAGAACAGTATCTCCCCCAGCGCCCGGCACCTCTACCATGGCCATGCATAGGGTCGGTGGAGGCATGCTCTTTTCAAACGCACGTTGATATTCGTGACCAGACCTGGTATGGTACGGAGACTGTCCACCCTGACGTTCGAAATCCTGCTCGAAGTGCACAGGAACCGGTGGATACAGTCCAACATATCCAGGTGGATTATCAGGCATTGGGGGTGGCGCGTTCTGCGCTGTTGGCTGCTGGCCCATGGTGCCCGTGTTGTGAGGCGTAGTCTGCGGAGGTTGGACACCTTTCGGCTGGACACCTTTCGGCTGGACGAGCTGTGACAGGTCACCCAGGAGATCTTGGCCCTCAGCAACGGGAGTTTGTTGCGGAGGTTGAGGCGGTGCTGGAGTCGTTTCGGCGGCTGGTGCGGGGGCAGGCGGAGCCAGGAGGAGGTCTGAATCACGAACCTTCAGACACTGAGACACAGGTGAAAAAATCCCCCCCCTCGTTGCTTTTTCCCGCAAAACAGACTCCTCTTTCCAATCTGCAAATGCTCTCCAGTCTGGCTTAAATCTGTTCCGTTTTAAAACACAGTTTTTAGTTTCCTCCTCTTTAAGAGTAAGATTCGCTTTTAATTTGTTAAGTTGTCTATTAGAGAAAGATCCTTCTTCTGGAAACCCACAATCTCTCACCCACACATTTAGTTGTAAAAGACAATTGCGACCATAATTTAGTTTCATGTAATTTATATTAGGACTTGAATGCGTACCCAGACCATCAGAATCCTTGCTCGGACCACAACCCATGTTTACTTCGTACAACAGAAGTATAAAATATTTAAACTCGAATTATTTCAGGTTCGCTCTCACTCTGAAACCTTTTTCTGCAACCTTGCAGAAGCCTTTGCACTCTGACCCTCTAATAGCGCCCACGCATATTAGGAATATTAACCGGTATAAATCCTCTACTGGCGCCCACGCACAATAGGAACGTCTGCACCCACGCAAGACCTTCTAACAGCGCCCACGCATATTAGGAACATTAATAATTTCATTAATAATTTCATAAGCCCACACTTAATAGAACGTCTGCACCCAGGCAAGACGTGGTTCAAACCTTCTAACAGCGCCCACGCTTATTAGGAATGTTAAATCACTAATTTTTGGTAATAACCTCTAAACAAGCTTTATCCTTTGTGACCTAACAACGTCGTCAATCCGAAAAAGAATCCTTGCTCACCTCAGATTCAAAACCCGCCGTCGGCAGCTGAAGCGACCGAACGTGGATCCCCGGACTCGAGCCCCCAACTGTGAAGGAAACTTTTTGGTCTCGGACGTTGTAAGGACACAAAGTTTGTTAAGTCTGTTAAATACAAATTTATTGAACCTTTAACAAGAAACAGGGTTTTGCAATGATATCACATGAAGACAGACAAGATACACATAAGCAGATTTGTGTGGCCTGGCCTTGCTGACACGATTTTTAGTCAGAAGGGTCGGCCAAGCAGCCCAGGTCGGCCAAGCATTTATCCTCTCAGAACCCCTCCCCCTTCCCACATTCTTGTCAGCCAAAGGGGAGGCGGGGGGCGGGGTGAGGAGTTTCCAGACCTTATGTCTACACAATGGCATTGATAGAATACAGTTGACAACAGTTGATTAGCACTTTCAAAGGAGGGTGGTCGCCCAGGCCTTCTGTCTTACGCAACTGTATTGATAGGATAAAGTAGTTGATTAGCACTTTCAAAGGAGGGTGGTCGCCCAGGCCTTCTGTCTTACGCAACTGTATTGATAGGATAAAGTAGTTGATTAGCACTTTCAAAGGAGGGTGGTCGCCCAGGCCTTCTGTCTTACGCAACTGTATTGATAGGATAAAGTAGTTGATGTGTCCTGTCTGTGGGGGAAGTGTAGCATATATGATGCATTTTCAAAACATCAACACAACTTATAAACATCTGATAGTACAACTATGGAACATCAAAATATTCCATCACATCACTGAGATCCAGTGTTCCGGAGTCTTACCGGAGCCTCTTGAAGGTCTCCACATGTCTCACCGTTAGAGCCAATAATGAGGTCTCCCTTTTGTCTAGTGTAAGCGATGCTCACAGTGTCATTTTTATCAAATGCTGTTCTAGTGAGAAATGTGAATAAAGTGTAGGTTTTATGTAAAGGTCTCATTATTTGACATATCAGTATAGTCTACCACCGTTAAACACTGTCTCCCATCACTGGGATAATTAGGAATAGCTGAGGAATGCAGAATGGTCTCAGAAACAAAGTTTTTCGTGCTTAGTTCTGGTTAGATGAAGCGCAGCACTTCCAGAGCATCTGTGGAACAATTATAGTACTTTAGAGAGATGATGGTGTCATTGCTGTAGGGATCATTGCAGTTGAAATCTGCAAGGAAAAGCTACATTCAGTTCAAACACATGGACTTGCTCCACATCTTTAAAGTGATAGTCATTGTGGGGCAGTGCCAGGAAAACTTAATTTGAGCATTTGTGCCAGAAAACTTGTTTACTGACTATTTTAATTGAAGTTTTCATTGCTGGGGTCCTGACCATGTAGGCTTGACTACAGGGGCTGAGATGTCCGACAGTTGAGTTGTAGCCTTTTGAAATGCGGCACCGGCTCATGGTTTTCATGTTGTGTCCTGAAAGGAACACAGATTTACTTTCATGGGTTTGTTTCTTTTAAACCTGAATACAAAATTTTTGGATACTGAAGATTGTCGTTCAAAGCACTTTCCAATCAAATCCATGTTCAAATAGTTCAGTTAGTACAGCAAAACCCAATAAGAAGACAGGGATGTTGTTGGCTGACGAGGCCTGTGTCCTCCCCAGGTTGACTGTACATGATGTGGGGTCCAGATTGTGTTGTTGGCCACCCAGTCAAGGAGCTCATGTTTGGGCAGTTGTTGCTAATCATCCAGGGATAATCTGCTGTGGCAGCGGACATTACGGAGAGGGAACATCCTCGCTGTCTTATCCAAACAGATTTTAGCAACCCAGCACACATGTCTAAACACATTCTTATATTATTTCTGTCGATTTCTCTGGCTTCACACTTGTAGCTGTGCCTGCACGCGTGTCTGTAGGCACGCGTGAATGCATGCTTGTGTATGGGCGTCATCGTGTGAATACATGAGAAATGCATTGTGTGAAAGTGTGGATGCGTGAGATTGTATGTTTGTTCTTTGGTATATGTGCTGTGTCAGTCCATTTACAAACCTCAGTAGCAGGCCTCTATCAAACAGATGGAAGGTTCCTGGGGTGCACAGTCCACTTACCCGGTCAACTGTCCATGAGGGGAAAAGGTTTATGCACATGCAGCGGCCTCATCATAATAAAAGTATTTGGCTTAAAAACACTGTGTCAGGATTGTAGTGTAGTGGACATAGTCAGGCTGGATGGTGTTTATGTTTGGTATTTTGCAATGGGTTTTTATAGTTGGGTAAGCCATTGACGTTACTCAGACTTCAAGTTTGTGTATTTTTTGTCTAAGTTATTGTTTTCAAATAGGATATTTAAAACTAACTAATTTCTCATTGTTCACCCTAATTTGCCAAGAAACGTAAAGAAAAGTACATCGTTTAATCAATTAACTTAATAATATATCTGGAAAGGCTTCAGCAGATCCAGACTGCAGCATTTTCACTCTCATAACGGCACTATTATGCTAGGATATACCACTAATGACTCCATCAATAAACCTGTGAGAAGCTGCCTGAAGTTGGACAAAGGAATAACCATGCTACACTTTAAGATTCCCTGCTATATATTTCCCTGAGGTATATTCATGGTCGTGATGTAGTATTGAGGCAAGAGGCAGAATTTCCCTCTTCTGTCTTCGCATATTCAACATTGTAAAGCATCTCTTCATCCTATCTTTACTCGCATGTTCATGGTAAATGAAACCCAAGCAGGCTTAAAGCACTATTATACTATAAGTAAAATATATATATATATATAATACAAGTAGGCTTTTACTAGATCCAGTCATTTACCAAACTCAGGGGTGTGTGGGTGTGTGAATGAGTAATACTATTGTGAGTCATAAGGTGTGTGACAGAGAGCTGTTTGAATGAGGGAGTGCATCACTAATACGAAAATACACTGTAGAGGCCCACAAATCTCTGTGCGTCTATGAGACAAACAATGGCAACTCAAAAGCACCTGCTATTGTATAGAATAGAACACAATTGAACTGAATAGAAAACTAATGAACAGACCAATCAATCTGGGGCCCTCACCTCAAGCCTCATTGAATAAAAACATACTTCTAACCTTCATACAAAACGCCAGGCCATCCAGCGATGAACCAGACCCTATAGTCTGCAGATACAGAACCAGAGCTCACCATAGTATGTGTTCCTGTTCCTCCTTGTTGTAGGTGATCTGGTATCGCGGGCCATGCACCACCTCCAGCCTCTTCACATTAAGAACCCCAGCAATGGAACGCCTGTCCATCAGAAGAACAACTTGGTCCACTGGGAACCCGAAGCACTGTACACACTCTGCTACTTCATGCACTGCCCCCAGATGGAGTGGGAAAACCCCAACGTGGAACCCTCCAAGGTCACCTTGCAGACCGAGAGGTAAGTCAGGAACCTCCCACTCTGGAACGCGTCCCTTTGGTTACACATCCAGAGGAAGTGTACTACACTACTAACTCCTTACATTTAAGGCTCGTTATGGACCTCGGCCTAGTCAATGGGCTTTCATAAGATCCAAGTTGACTATAAACAATATATATGTATATAGGTAAAGTAGGTAAAATCCTAAATTGCTGTCCCTCTGCAGAGGACAGGAGGTGCTTATGATGGATTGCTGGAGGATTGCCATTGGCACATGGTCCTGTCATTTCTTCAGATGGATGGACAAGGGGGACTGGGTTGGGATGGACAGACGTCTAAACTCCCTCTCAGAAGAGTTCAAATGGCTTTTTGAAGACCCCAGGGAGAGTGACGAATGTCAGGCAGAATGATGCGTCAGCAAGCTTGCATGTCCCTGGACAACAGATTGTCTAGCATTCTGCTTCAAGGCTGAAGCTAAGCTGAGACAGAGGAAGAGATGGGGTGGCGAGAGGGTTGAATGTGTGGAATTTCTTTGCTACTAGTTCTTTGTGTTGGTTGTCACTAGTTATGCCAAGGAATAACGCTAACCAGCTATGTTATCCTGCTTGGCTGGGCCTTCTTCATCTCCCTCCTTTCTAGTCTAAGGAGGAATGAGAAATGTCTTTGGAAAAGCTTCATATTCTTCAGTTTAAGCATAAACTCTTAGGAAAAGGGAGGAGGTTGAGGGTGTCAAATGATTCAGCCTGCTTCTGAGAAAGCTTTGCGGTTTCATAATTTTTTTCATTTTTTATATATGTGTACTACTTGTGAGCTACTACTTTGAGCTGAAATTCCTGGCAGCATGTCATAGGTGTCTATGAAAAAGTCTTAGTCAGTTGCTTTACAAAAATATTGTGCTGTTCTAAAATAAAAAAAGTAGGCCAGTTAAACACAGCACTGATATCTGAGGGGTAAAATTAGGTGCCTTGTTTGCAGTGTGTTTACTCAATATACTGTATAATTGCTTTCACCTCAGGGAGTCTTTAAAAGAGCCTCACTAACTTTTTCAGGACCTAGATAGCCAACAACTACTTCTCTACACTGTAGATTCGTTACAGATTTGTTTATAATGTATCCAATTTATTGGCCCACATTTAATAAATGGCATATTGATGAATTGAATGAATGGATGTCATTTTCTTGACATTTGCTGAG
Source organism: Neosalanx taihuensis (assembly GCA_030340665.1). Lineage (NCBI taxonomy): Eukaryota > Metazoa > Chordata > Actinopteri > Osmeriformes > Salangidae > Neosalanx > Neosalanx taihuensis. The sequence goes on from CM059307.1 coordinate 3,310,533, forward strand.
CTTGAAGCTGAAACCAATAAGAATTCCAGATTGAATGAACGTTCTCTCAGCTGCCCAACTGTAATGATGAGTTTTATCTCTGTGCCCATACACAAGCAGCTGTAACGAGAGAACCTATGACATGAAAAAGCCTGCTTTCATCTCTTGCCCGGTTAATTAAAATCCTCATCCTGCCTTCCCTGTGGTGTCTAGCATTGATAGCTTGGAGATTTGAGGGTCTCCCTGTCACTGAACAGGCTGGCAGACAATTCTTCTCACTGACAGGATGAGAAGGCAGACATATGTGACTATAAAGACTCACAAATCACAGTTTTGTATCTCTTCTTAGACTCAGAGTAGGAAGGAGAGACAGAGAGTTGGAGAAAGGCTAAATTGCAGGCAACAGATGGGTGTTTATATAATTTACATAATTTGTAATTAGTGAACGTACGGGCAGGAATTTAAAAATATGAATATTCAATGGCAGATAGTAAGGGTTCATTTCTAGATTAATATTTGTTTGTTTTTTCCCCCACAATTATTGCAGCCTAAAATTTTACTGACAAAGGAACAATAACTTTTCAGGAGTTATATGGCACTCTTTGGACAATTCTTGATCAAGCTGAACTGCTGGCAGAGTGAATAGTAAGCATTGACAGGAGTGAGAAAGCTAAGTTGGGGGGGCTGAATACTGTATCCCTCTGCAGGCCCTTTCTGGTACTGCCACCGCTGATGGAGTGGATCCGGGTAGCAGTGGCCCACACAGATCACCGTCGCAGCTTCTCTGTGGACAGCGATGACGTTAGACAGGCTGCTCGGCTGCTACTGCCAGGGGTGGACTGTGAGCCGAGACAACTCAAGTATGGCATCTTTCTCTTTTGTCTGTCTTGTCAGGTTGTCCATCAAACCAAAGGCACATTAGGGACATGATATTTGTCTGCAATTTCCCCTCCGGGGGACAAATAAAGGATTTTCTTATCTAAAAGTACCTGCTCGTCAGATTTCAGTGGTTGGCTTTACCATGGCAACAGTAACAAGTAACAAGTCACTTGAAAGTATACTCACTTGAAAGTATACTGTTTATCTTTCTGTCTCCCTCTCACTCTTTCCCACTCTCTCGCCCTCTCTCTCTAACTCTTTTCCTCCCTCCCTTTCTTCCAGGGCCGACGACTGTTTCTGTGCCACCAGGAAGCTGGATGCGGTGTCCACTGAAGCTAAGTTCCTCCAGGACCTCGGCTTCCGTATGCTCAACTGTGGCCGGACTGACCTGGTCAAGCAGGCAGTCAACCTGCTAGGCCCTGATGGGATCAACAGCATGAGCGAGCAGGTCTGATCAGCGCTCCCTCACCGGATGTCTACTCCAACTCCCCCTTCCCATGTTGTCCCTGGTCTAGAAAAGCATTACCTCCTCTCATTCTAGCATGAAATTTTCTCGTTGTTAACATGTACGTATGAAGTGTGTATCGCCTGTTTGTGGGCTTCACCACACACGTTGTGAGTTACTTGAGCTGAAAGGCTCATCGATCAGCCCCGCCCTTCCGGATCCAAGTTTTCATGTTATCAGGGGTTTCGGTCCTCAGCCCCAGTCGATGGAAACACCAATCCCTGGTGCAATCAAGCAAGCCTGGAGGGGGTCTTGGCATTTGCTTGATAAAACACACAGTTGATCGTCATGATTACACTAAGCCTGTTTGTCTAAAGCTGTCTTCATCACAGATATTGTAGTCTTTGAGTTTTCTTCTTTAGATGTCTCTAGAAGGCCATTTTTCTCCTCAAGGAGAAATAAGCAAGGATTGGAAATACTTCTGAACTGCATGTGTTCGATAGAGTGTGGCTACCGCTGAATGTGACTAATGGACGCCATTACGCACCATTGCCTTTGGCATTGATTTGTTCTTCATGTCACGTTAGATCTCAAGATGTGATAGTAAGGAAGGGCGTTTGCAATTGTGTTTTCTTGTGAAAAACTTAAGTGGTCCAGGGAAAAAGGCAGCAATGATGTGTCATCTGTGAAAAGGATTTTTCGGTTAATCAGGAGTCCTCTATTTCCCATCAGCTGACCGAAATCTTCTTAGTAGTCAATGCCGTGAAATGCTAAGGTTTGTTACTGGCAAAGCCTGATAGCAAAGCGTGCCATGATTCAGTGCAGAAGTTGAGTAATATGTTCTATACATTTCTGTAGGATGGGATGCCTAGATTAGAAATTCATCATGCTATTACACGTTTTGACGTATTCCAGCTCAGTTATAGCACTTCCATAATGAGGCCCTTATATAGACTGTGTCCTGTGAGTTGTGTGTCATGTTTAAGTGTGTGTAGCTGCCATGGGGGTGGCAATATACATATGTTTGCATGCTGTGATCAACAATGTTGCAATGTACTGTGTATTACCTTGAATTACTTCCATTCAAGGTATATTTGGTGCTTTGTACTAGTAGGGAGTCATTTCCTCATGAATTGGTCACTAATGGATGGGAGTGAGTCAGAATCATATCTACATCAATCAATCTACAGCTGGGTCTAATATACAATGCATTAAATTATATATTGTGCTGTTATGTTTACATATTTGTGTTTAATATTAATAAATAAACACACCTACTCACCCCTCTCTCCATCCTCTTTCCTCATCTTACGTCCCCTTCTCTTACCTCTCTCTCCCATCTCTCCTCTAATGCCTCCTCTGTCTTCCTCCTTCCTCCCCCCTCTCTCACCCCCTCTGTCTCCTCTCTCCTGCAGGGGATGACTCCTCTCATGTATGCCTGTGTCCGTGGAGACGAGGCCATGGTCCAGATGTTGCTGGACGCTGGGGCGGACATCAACAGTGAGGTCAGTGTCCATAGACATTCTCACAGGCAGTATTAGTTCTGTCTCTCTGTCTCAGTCACTCACTGTTACAGTTTTCCAGTGTAGTTGTACATTCAATACAAGTTTGTGAATCCTATGTTGTGCTTTGCTGTTGCTGTGTTGTACCATGACGTGTTGTGCTGTACTATACTGTGCTGTACTGTGAAATGGTGTGCAGTTGTGTTGCTGTGTTTACTGTGTTTATTTAGTCATTTATTTTAGCAGAGTGTTGTGATGTGCTGCATTGTGCTGTGATATCCTGTGTTGGCCCTGTCCTTCATCTCTGATCTTCTGACCTGTCTTTTGGCATGCTTCCTGTTGAACTAGTGACTTTTTACATGAAGTGCATCTAAATGTGCTGAATGGCTTGTGACTGTCCCACTCTCTCCCATTGGATGTGGTGTAATATGATGTAGAATGGACACGCTGACTCATCACGTATCAGGTGGTTAAACAAAAGTGATAGTTGACTTTTAACTCATATTTCTAGAAAAAGATCACACATTTTACTAGCTTTCAACATGGTTGTCGATGCAATATTTCCTACTAAAATGTCCTAGAATGGAGAATAATAATTTTTGAAGAAGCTGTGTATTTCACAGCTTCTTAAAAAAGCCTGATGTGGCACAAATGTGCAAAATGTCAAGGGATCTTGATGCACGCAGTATACCAGAAGCAGATGTGATATTGCGCAGTGAGGCTTGAAGAACTCTGTTACCATCAGCTATTGTTAATTTCCTCCTGAGTCACCTCTGGCCATTTCCAGTGTTTTCCTAGTCATCACCTATTATATGTTCTTCATGGACTGCCTACCCCTTAATAAAACACCATTCAGAGCTGGCATCAAGGGAACCGTTTCAGTTAGGCCACTGGCTAGGCAGAAAGGTGTGTATAGGGCCCCAGTTGTCGAGACCAGGTGTGTGAATGGGATAATGGGAGCTCAGTCATGAACAAAAGCCAAGTTTCACTGACTGAAACGTCAAGGAGAGACTCCATCCTCCCCGAGGCCTCCTGCTTCCTCCTGCTTCCTCCTCCCTCTTCTTCCATATTTCTTTTTTTGACCCCTCCACCTCTTGTTCTTCCTCCCTCTCCTTACTTCCTGCGCTGAGAATGTTAATGGCTGTATATCTGTCTCCCTGAAACTCCACCTATGACTTCCCAGGTGCCAAGCACAGTAAACAAGCACCCCTCAGTTTATCCTGAAACACGCCAGGGGACGCCACTCACTTTCGCCGTGTTACACGGACACGTCCCTGTCGTCCAGGTAGTGACGTTTTTGACCTGTAACCCTTGACCTTTTGAGACCCTGTAACCTCTGATCTGTGTCCCTCAGCCTTTACTTGTGTGCTAAGAAATGGTTATTATTATGATCAGTTATATAAATAACAGCTAAATACAATCAACACATTTTTTTACATTCACATTTTCTTTGTAATGATTGTGAATGTTTGACGCTGACATTGATAGGAGCACGGCGGTGTCTTTGCTTGAGACACGCTCACTTCTTCTGAAGACAATGAAAAATATAGTTTGAAATGGAAACCAAACTATTATAATCAAAACTAATGACAACAAATGTGGGAGAATCATCAGTAGGCACACACAAACCAACAATCATCTCTAGGGATGCACAGCCACAGTGGACTTCTCACCAATGTCCTCTACATTTACAGATCTTATTTTACGATGCAGTAAAAATTACAAACGGCTCTTGGCTCTGTGCTGGATTAGCATCATCTACCACGCAAATTCTGCTTAATTATTTACCCAAAGCGTTCATCAAGGACATCCCTCCCATCATCAGTGTGTTGGCTCCTTTGTAGTTAATCTCCAAAGAAAACTTCAGGCGTCTCAACGAAACAATTTCATAACAGCCTCAACCTCAGTGGAGTTATAAGTCTAGCCAAAGCACAGAGCTAGATTTGAACATGGAGCAGAGGGAGCTCTCAGAGAAACAAACGTTCAGACTAGATCCAAACATAGAAATCCTAGTGAGGTAAGCATTGTTGAGATGAGGTGATTGTTGAGGTAAGGTGTTTCTCTTGCCCGACTCTCCTTCTACCTCTCCTCTTGATGTCCTCCTTCCTTCCCTCGCTCCTCATACATCACTCACGTTGCCTTCACACCTTCCATTCCTCCCTTCCACAGCTGCTGCTGGACAACAGAGCTGGTGTGGAGGGGGCCCTGCAGGATGGAACAGATAACTACACTGAGACGCCCCTGCAGCTCGCAGCTGCTGCAGGTACATCTCCACAACAGGACAGAGGCATCCTGCCATTCCAAAGGGTGGAATGTCTAGTCATCCTTTAAAACATGGGACATGAACCTGATGTTTAAGGAGTGTTTAGATGAAGGAGAGAGTGATTCTGTTCAGCTCTGCATGTAATGCGTCACGTACAGTAATCGGAGATGAGTCTCTGTACAGACGGTGTAGAATTCTATGTGCATTCATGTTTTGGTTAGAGCACCGTGACACAAAGATGTTGAATCCCAGTATCTCATACATCGTGACCCTGGCAGATCGTAGGCAGATGGGTTGCCATGGCAGCTGTTGGTTGAAGCGAAGATCTATAGGTTATGAATATTCATATTGGGCCTAATTGACTCATACTGAGTTAATGCTGAAGAGTTCATTCTTGCAGAGACAATTTGTTGTTCGTGTTGTTCTTAAAGCAGCGTTCAGTAGTGACTCAGTCTCTTTATTCCATTAGTAAACTTGTCCTCATTGCTTTTAGTTATTCAGGTCAGTAAACCCCAGCTGCTATAACAATGCTAAAACTTACTTAATTGAATGATGACTCATGATAATGTACATCACTGCACCACTCTTGTCGGTTGTAGTTTTGAAAGTAGGGCAAGCCATTTTGTGAACAGAGTGCTTTATTACTGCATAAGCATTTGCGCATTTGCGGATGAGGTTAAAGTATGCAGTGAAATGATGACATGCTGCGTGTTCCCTCGACAGGAAACTTTGAGCTGGTTAGTCTCCTATTGGATAGAGGGGCTGACCCCATGATCGGGACCATGTGTAGGAACGGTATCTCCTCAGCTCCCCTGGGAGATATGAACTCCTTTAGCCTGGCAGCAGCACATGGGCACAGGTAACACACCACACACTCTACAACCTCACATTCTTACATGCACACTGACACCTCCAATGTCCCCAGCTTGAAATTGCAATTCACACAGTTAAAAACAATGAGAACACATTTCCCTGTACACGTCCCTTGCCCCTCCAAAATAACACAATCGCCTAGCAGTTCCATTGTGGAGGATCCCCACGAGTGTCCCTCAGTGTAATAATCTCTAGAATTCCACCAAGTGTCTCCTTGTCGGGTTCCTGTCCCAGAGCGCAGCAGAGCAGCGTGAAAAACCTCATTAAGATTCAAAGCACAGAGCTCCATCAGAGGAAAGGAAGAAAAGCCAACACCATAGCTGCCTTATGAACACAATCAATTACACGAAGAGCTCACTGCAGCATTTTAGAGGGCTGCCACATTGTCCGCTTCACTCAGAAACAAGCCTCTAGCTGCAGGGGCTCCAGCACGGTTCTCAAGAACACTTTATCATTCGGAATTACCGTTATTGGGGGATCATATGTCATTGAATCCACAGTTTGTATCTCAGACACAATACATTTATGAATCGCCTGCCTCCTTGTCGCTTCTTTGTGACTGCAGACTCACAGAAGCATTCAAATAGCATGTGATGCTGCAAATTGTTTAACGTAATCACAGACATTATTAAAATAAGTACTTGGAAGTACAGGGAAAAAAGTACTGTATGTGAGAAATAGATGTGCAAGTATTCGTTCATGGTTCGAAAACCAGTTTTCTTTGGAAAATAGCAAGCTGGCTGAGCGAAGGTCCATTATATCAATATTTTAATCTTCAGTGCCTAAATCCTTCTCTTCTTTTTGTTATTTTCCACCCATCCCTCTGTTCCATTTGTCCAGGAACGTGTTCCGGAGGCTTCTGTCTCAGGCAGAGAAGGAGAAGGGTGATGTCCTCTCCCTGGAGGAGATTCTGGCTGAGGGCTCGGAGCCAGGGGGGGAGAAAAGGGCCTGTCCAGCTCCCCCGGCCGTGGAAGGGACCCTCCAGCGAACAGGAAAGGCCAAACTGAGGGCCCTGAGAGAGGCCATGTACCATAGCGCAGAGCACGGCCATGTGGACATCACCATAGACATCCGCAGCTTAGGTCAGAGCTATGTTGACGACAACGTTGTCTCTCTCTGTCCTGTCCTGGAGCTGCGCTCATGCTCCTGTCTGTCCAGACCACGTTTGTCTTATCATCTCAGGCCATCCAATCACTGTTCAACATCTATAGTTGTCTTAAAATGTTGATATTACGGCCAAACTGTACATAAACACCATATAACTGTACATACAGTAAATGTCCTGGTTAGTATACAGATTCAAATGGCACGTTGAGTTGCATTCCATACCTAAATATTAGCATCCCAAGCCAAGGCAGACACAGTTAGTGCTGAAGCTATTCCTTTTGTTGGCCTTTCTGCAGCAGGTTAGCTTCGAACCCCTTTATGGACTGTGTTTACTTATTGATGGTGGTGTGTGGTGTTCCCAGGCGTCCCTTGGACCCTGCATACCTGGCTGGAGTCTCTGCGCACCTGCTTCCTGCAGCACCGGCGCCCGCTGATCCAGGGCCTGCTTAAGGACTTTAGCTGCATCCAGGAGGACGAGTACACAGAGGAGCTGATCACTCACGGCCTGCCACTCATGTTCCAGATCCTCCGAGCCAGCAAGGTCACACACACACACACGTACACTGACATATAGATGCACACTGTGTTTGTGCACCTTCATACAATCACTTGTGTCCACACACTCTCACGTCCACAACGTTCATTACTGTTGCTGGTTTATATACTGATGCTCTGTGTTTGTACCTGCAGAACGAGGTGATCAGCCAGCAGCTATCTGTGATCTTCACCCAGTGTTATGGGCCTTTCCCCATCCCCAAGCTGACAGAGCTCAAGAGGAAGCAGACCTCACGTCTAGGTGGGTGGTTGGATGATAGAGGAGGATAACGAGGAAGAATGACGATGGTGGGGGTGGTGGGGGGGGACGACAGGGAATGAGGGGTTAGTGTGGCGGGTGTGGGTGGATGACGGTGTGGGAGAGAGGGAGAAGACAGGGGAGGATGGGGAGGGGATGAGGCTGGGAGAGACTGCAGTCACTGCTACTTGAGTCATAGATGCTGGTGAAATGATTCCAACCAAATCTGTCCATTTTGGTTGAAAGAGATCATAGAGAGATTAGAGGTTACCTCTATCAAAACTTCTGTAGAGTTGAAAATCCTTTGGATTTGATTTTGGACTGCTGTGATCCAATCAAAAACGTTTTTCTCTGCTAGGAATTTTGAGGAACAAGTGAATGAACCAAGAGCACCATCTAGAGTCAATCTGCATATTTAAAGATATTTGAGTAAATTCTTCACCATTGATTTATTTTTATTAAATACTTAGAAAATCGTTATGGCTTTTCGTCCAAAATGTAATTGTGGATTCCATTTCAACTGTTTTTCCTGGCAGAGGTGTCTCAAGAGACATCTTTAATGAATGAAAAGCTATAAGGTTCCACAAGAGTTAAATTAGAAACCAACTGAATCTGGTTGTGAAAGAAAGACATTCCATTTGATAACTGTATTGAAAGCACAATGCTGAACGGGCCCTGAGGCACTTGGAGTCTTGAAGAAACGCTTTCATACCCCATGCTGTTATGACATTAGACAAATCACACACTTGCTCAATCTAGCATCACAACATTTCACTCCCTTTCCTCATGCCAGCCTCCAATTTGAAGTATATTTAGAGGCTTTCTTTGAAAAGAGATAATAATATAGTCTATGGTTTTGACTTTGTGTACGCCATATCTTTTAGATCCTCACTTCCTCAACAACAAAGACATGTCTGATGTGACGTTCCTTGTGGAGGGGAAACCTTTTTATGCACACAAAGTTCTGCTGTTCACCGCTTCAGCAAGGTAAGCTGTCATTCAAAATTAGATTGATGGCTACTTAATTCATCCCCAAGTGGGATGAAACCATGAAACCATGGTAAATCAGAATGAAAAGAACATAGTTCAAAGGTTATCGATGTGTTTATTTATCATAGTGATTATTCTTCAAAAGGGGGTTATGTTTTAGTCTCTATGATCTGTGATATCTATTTTCACTGTCCTCTAGGTTTAAGTCCCTGCTCCAAAACAGACCAGCGGCTGAGAACACCTGCATTGAAATCAGTCACGTCAAGTACAACATATTTCATGTAAGCAGTAGATTTATGATGGTACTCCATAGAAACGGAAATGCAGTTTATTCTCCTGAACGGAGCAGTCTTGTTATAGGCAGACTGTAACTTAAAAGAATTGGACCTGGCAGGAATTATTGCGTATATAGAAATATACAGCTACGATTCTCATGGTACTGCATGTGTGTGTACTGAGTATAAATAGAAGAGTTTTATCCATACTGCTGTTTGTTACAGCTGGTCATGCAGTATCTGTATTGTGGAGGAACTGAGTCCTTGCATATAAGGAACACTGAGATTATGGAGGTAAGAGACTGATTGAAAGGAATATTTTAAAAGCATAGATAGTATATCAGTCATTCTCCATGTAAACTTGCATGTGTGTGGGTTCTCTGCCTGTTTTATAGCTGTTGTCTGCAGCCAAATTCTTCCAACTAGAGGCCCTTCAGCGACACTGTGAGATCATCTGCTCCAAGAACATCACCACGGAAACATGCGTGGACATCTACAAACATACTAAGGTTTGTTCTACTATATTTGAAAAGACTTTGAACAAATCAGAGTCAAGTTATATGAAAATGTTCAGTAAACACCAATGAAAGCATTTAGTCCATGTCCATATTGAAACCTCACTGTTTTGACATGTTTTAGTTCCTGGGTGCCAGCGAGCTTGCAGCCTTTATCGAGGGCTATTTCCTGAAGAACATGGTACTGCTGATTGAACTGGAGGGTTTCAAGCAGCTGCTGTATGAGACCCCTGCAGAGAGCCCAGCCTCCAGCCCCTGTCCCAGCTTGGACATCCTCCAAGACCTGGAGAAAACACTGGCTATCCGCATCCACTCCATTCATCTGTCCTCCTCCAAGGGCTCTGTGGTCTGACTGCTCTGGAATACCAGCGTCATCATCAGCAACATCCCAGCTATGTTACTTCAACATCCACCCCCACCCCCCAAAAAGTTGATTGTCGTGGCCCCTGTCCCCCTCGCAGGGGGATCTGCTGAGTGCCATGACGGCAGGGTTGTACTTTTTCCCTCGCAATCACAGTTACTATGACAACCTCCGTTCAGCGCCAGTTCATCCAGCTGACTGTCGTAGGGAATGTTGTTGGGTCATGTGACGTGACAGCGCAGAGCGAATAGGTCTTCACTGCAGCGCCACATACATTTCACCAGCTCGGGGATGGCCTGGGAATGTGCTTTCAAGTTGTTTTTGCAGCACTCCTCTCACATAACTGCAAGATCTTAGGGCACTACCACAAGGATACAAGGAAGAATGACTGGTACTGACCCATGCTTATGAAATGCATGGGTGTATTTCATGTGGGACCCAGTGAATAAATGTAATATGTCATTCATTGTCTAATTCCTGCAAGGCTGAATGCAAGATTTCTGCAAGTTATTTTACGTACTGTACACACGATGCTTTTCCAGGACTTCACATGAAACATGAGACAAGAGTGAAAAGTACATTGCCAAAGCATCACCATTAACTTAACCAACCATTTACAGGCTGAAAGAAACATTGTAAACAAAAATAGTAGCAACGAGAGAGATTTGGGGGACTATGAACTGATTTGCCAATTTCTTCTCCTTTGTGTGCTGGACAGAATTTCACTGTGTCCTCAGCTATGTGCTTTGGCTAAATCTATCAAAGAACCTTCCATTACCAACCAATACAGCTCTTTAAACATGTACTCTGTCTGCTCCTACAATCAGTATGGGTTTATGCTCCAAACATGGATGTTCAACTGGGACTTACCTTGTGATCTATTTATGAACTACATCAGTACTCTGCATGACAACTTCTAAGCTGCCCTGCTGTCCTAATGTTGCTTTTTTGGGGGATGGATTTCCCTTCGCTGAGTACTTTGGGAGGGAAGTGTGTCCTGCCTAATGCTCTCTTGATTGCAAACAACAGACTAATGGACTACAGTGATTTGAATTTAGGATGGCGTCTCTGTAGATCTTAGATGCAGTATGTAAATATGTCATGCAAGTGAAGTGTTTCAGTCGTTCTTTCTGTAAACCAACAATGTACAGTATATTGCGTCATCCCATCATGCTTGAAACTCTCTTTGGATGTGCTACAACCACAGCCGTCGTTCAAAACTGTATGATTCCGTTGATGCAAAAGTTGCATGTTAAATGTATGAATTTTGCTTTTTTTCTGTCTGTCAGTAGGCCTACAGAATGTTGTTGTTGTTGTTTTAAAGTCATACTGATTGGTAGGGAACCATATAGGTTGTACATCTCAGCCAGAGAGGTAGAATTTCTAGCATGAGATCTTCCCCATTTCAGTTGTGTGGTATTTGTTACGTACCAAATAATCAAAGAAGGGATATGATAGGTCTTAGGCGTTCCCTTAAATTATCTTTAGTTTAAAAAAAATCAAGTAGTCCATGGCCATGACCACAGATAAGAAGCTGAAAGTAGATATTGATAAATCTGTTGACTATTTCCTGCTTGTCATGTAATGTTCATGTACAGTACGGCAATTACTTTAACTAGATTTGTTTTTTTCTGTAAAATTACACAGTCCGATGTAATCGCACAAATGTCTGAAATGTAAACATAATTTTGCTTTTCTTCAACATTATTCTCTCATGGTTTCGGTTGCGCAATGTGAGGGTGTGTAGAAATAACTCTAAATGGATGTTAAGAAAAAAGCAACCTAAGCTTGGTCAATATAGATAAATAACAGATACCAACAGTATATGAGCAAAGTTTAAAAGTGTAAATAATGACAAAAAAACTGAAATTATATTATAACTTTATTTTCTTACCACAAATAGCACTGTATGTTTTATTTTCCACATCTATTTTGTTTTACAAAAGTGAAAAAGATTATAAAAATGTACATGCTTCAGACTGAGACGACAGTCTTATTATAGGAAATTTGGTTTTCACAGCCCTAGATAGATCATGTACTACAAAAACTGAGCACCATATTAGTTATCAAATTATTTCAAGTAACTATTAGAATGCAGTCAAAGCAATTTAGGACACAAATGTCTAATTTGGATTCAAAATCCTTAGTTTGGCTAGCAATTTCTAAAGAATTGATCATGTTGAATGTGTAAACTTCTTAATAATGACAGCAGTACTCCACCTGTCCTGTAATCCTTGTACACAAACAGTGTACTGTATTTCAAGCTTTCACAATATCCTGTGCTTGGTCATTTAAAAGCCAAATATTCAACTGATGACAATATCTGACCATGGATTAATGGAGGGTCATGAATGTACCATGCATTGTTTGTGTCAGTGTTAGCCTTTTCATTTGTCAGCCCCTCACCAAAGCAAAAACTATGCCTGCGTGCTCCAGCACATCCAAGGCAAGCATGACTAATTGAGTTTGACGTTGTCTGAGATGTATATTGTACACCAGCTTTGTCTGATGAAAAAAAATTGCTTGTCTTTTCATTTTTACAAACATTTACTTTGCTTGCAGATCTTGTTCTTGATCACAAACTATAACAAAACATGTCTCTTACATTAAATCCAGATTAAACTTGCATGGGGTTACATTTACTAGATTCTGAATCTGAAGGCTATTTGCTCATTAGTTTGTGTTATATTTCTTCAATACAAAACTTGTATATTGTACAAAATATATATAAATATATATATATGAATATTAATTATACATGGGGTGAATATCAGGGATGTGGTTGAGTATAACTGCAAGGACAGAATGTTACACTCGTGCAATTGTTCCATGACATACATTTCTGTACAGCCAATAAAATGATCACAGTTTAACCACTACTCATGCTTATCTTTCCCCTCACCACTATCACGTCAGTCTATATGGTTCTCTACATTAAAGAAGTATAAAGTACTTTCATTTAAGCTTGATCACAGGCACCTTGTGAGTGGGCCAGCTTGCCCTGGCCTGGACCCAGCTCTGAGGTGATTTACTGTCCTTCCCACCACTGTGCAAATGACTAGTGACACAAAGAACGTCTGAAGAATGTCTAAAGACAAGCTGAAGACACAGAGCTGCTGGAGGAACAATTGTGTTTCTTAGGGGTTGTGAAGGAGTCGTAACAAGAAAATGTGGCCAATATTCCTTAGTCCCTATTTCTTCTCTATCTCTGTTTAACTACCCAACTCTTGGTGGGGGATGGGTATTTATAAACAGTTCAACCTGGCAACCTTGGACAAAACAATTAGTATTCCCACACTCATCTATAAAGTTGAAGCTCCTATCAGCTGGAAGGTGAGCGACATTCCTTTGGAGTCAAGCCCCTAAACTGTGACATGCAACAACAAAAAATCCATCAGCACAGTTGATGATGGTGCAAGCCAATTCAAACAATAACAATTCATTCCAGTCCTGTAAGCTCTCATACAAAGCATTGCTGTTGGGTGAACAACCCCCTGTTATATGAAGGGCAGGTAACGAATAGAGTTATCTGAGGCAGAAAGATTCCTGTGTTCCACAAAACTGGGCATTCGGTATACCATACAAGCCGCCCCCGGCCCATGCTTCGACAAAGGATGGCAGTACATGGTCCACAGACTGGGGGTGAACTGGCGGGTCACAGTATCCGCCAGACGCAGACGGAGGTTACATGTGGAGCAGACAATGTGGTTTGGGCAGCATGGTTTTGTGTATGCCAGCCCCAAGCCCCTAGGTTGTACTGGCCCTGGGGAAGAGGTAGAGGTGTGGCCAGTGGTGGACTTGACCAGGTGAACCTGTGCTCTCTGTGAACCTCCCGGCTTGTCCAGAGTTTTCCTTAGCTCCAGCTGGGCCCCACAGACTCCAGCCATCTCCCTTTGGTACTGGAGAACCAGGGAGCGCAGGGTGCGATCTAGCTGCATGCTTTCCCTGCGCAATGCGTTGGCCAAGGAACGGTCTGAGTACAGAAAAAAGGACAGACATTCATGCCCGTAGAGAATGATCAGAAGAGGGTTTGGTAAATTAAATAAAAATAAAAAATAAAAAAAGAAGAAAAAACTGTAGAAGTGAATATGGAGTTCATATTTAAAAAGGTAAAGATAGAAATGTCACCTCTGTCACTGTATCGCTTGCTCCCAGGGGCCAAGACAGTAGACAAGTTCATCCTACAACTGACACTGAAAACCTTTATTGACTTCTACTAGTTTTAGGTCTCCTAAATGCAAGAAGAAGAAAAAAATGTACAAGGGGTAAAGTTAATGATATCGCCACAAAATATAAAAACACTGAATTGCTGCAATGTTCAGAAGCATTGACTCTGAACCTCGAATGACATTCTTTGTTTTAGAAAAAAATATATGAGCCTGAAAGACTTACCTCTTGTGTCAAAACGGGTCTTAAATGAACGAAATTGAAGGCTTAAACGTCTTGTCCTTCTCCTGGAAAACAACTAATCTTTTGGTCGTAGTAGTGATCACCGTTGGTAAACTGTCTAGACTCTCTTAACACCCCCGTCTTCCCTTGCCCCCTTAGAGATTCAACTTTTTGTCATTACACAGGTACAAGTACAGGGTAACGAAATACAGTATCCAGTAACCCATCTGTTAAAGATAGGCTACCTGAATTCAATTTATATCCAACTCAAATATACAACGGTAATATTTTAGGCAATTCACAATCCCAAACACGATTAGTTAATAATGGCTCCATAATTATGTTCATATGGCCTATATATTTTTTTAGTTATGTGCAATAAGTCAACCTAATATCAGTATGATTAATGCCTAAAAATGTCATAAGCCTGCACTTTTTCAAGGACATTGCATGGATAGTTTATTATATTTAAAATAATATTATTATGGGCAAAACTTCCAAGGCTATACATTGCTACTTTTATTCTGAAACTCATCTTTGTTTCTGTTGGATGGGACCGGAAACATGACGGCGCGCGGCGCAGCAGAGCAACTTTAGCCAAGCGAGCCTCCCTTCCTCTTCCCTGTCAACCAGCACTGCAACCACTGTGCAACATCGCATTAATTCCATCAAAATATACTTATATTCTGTATAGATGACATCTGCGTGCAACTGAAATGGAAATACAGGATCCTTGTGAAAATGGTAAGGTGTGGATCTATGAGGGGGGAATAACAACTGGCAGTAACGTTGTTAAGTTTCGACGTGGACTGCGTGCGCCCGTTTTTTAACATGGCGTACTCCGCTCGAGATGGTGGAAATGCGCGCGGTGCTAATACCCTAGCTACTGTATTTAGCTTTCTACTCTAGATACTCATGTCAGTCTTTTGCAGTTTTTGGGGTAGTTTTTTTTATCAAGAAGAGCTTCCATCCGCTTCATATTTTCAATGCATTTCTAGTCTTCAAGTTCAAACGAATGCATACTGTATTTAGTAATAATATCCGTTTAGTTAATATTAGTGGGAAGCATTAGCTTGCTAGCTAAGCTTGGTGAGTCTGAAAACCTTCTCAGGTGGTGGAGGTTGGCGCGAGGGCGGGATTCAAAGTAATGTACTGTACTTGGCTTTTCTATTTAGCTTGCTATGTATGACCCTAATTATAAGATGGTTTGGTTAGACAAATGGATATTACTATCTAAATGTTAACTATAATGTTTGTTGATGCACCATTATGTAAAACGTAACTAAGCAGTGTATATAAAAGTATGCATCTGTTTACATAGATGCAGTTTCATGTGTGTTTCTATGTCAAGTTCAACTGTTTTTTAATTCTTCTTCTAACCTTATAGCAAACCTAGGCTATACTTGAGTGTACCTCCAGCCTCTTATCTCAACTTTGTGTTTGTTTGTTCTTAGGTCCCGCTCTTCTACTGCCATCTCTGCGCCTCTTCATACCGCCCCTGCGGCTTGTATCTGCTGCATTATGGCAAGTGGTCCAGCGAAAAGACGTCCTTGACTATGGGATGTTAGAGGAATTTGTGTCCACTGTGACAGAGATTGTGCCGGAGCTTTTGAGATGCGATCAGAGAGCTCAGCTCCTGCTTGGACTTCGAACAAGGGTGAGATCAGAAACTATGAAATAAAATGATTGATTTACAGACTTGTAATAAAAGTGTCATGCTCTGCACCACTGATGACAGTAATCTTGTGTTTTCAGCTGGTTCTTGAGTTATGTCGCTCAGCGGAGGTCGCAGACCTTTCAAGCATTCAACTGCATCTGGCCAGGATCCGGACCCTTATATCTGCTTGGGAAGTGGATGTAAGTTTGTGTGTTAGTGTGAAGTGGCATTGTTGACTGCTAGTTGAGACTAACATCAGTTATATGTTTAGTCGCAGATATGTGATGCAGTAGTGGATTTTCCTCAGTCTACCTTTGTGGATCTGGTGGAATCGCTGTTGAAAGACCCAACAGAGAGGGAGAACTTCTACCAGGTATGTGATTGTTCTGTTTACTGTTAGATCAAAGTAACCATTTGTTTAACGCATATTACATTATTGCATGGTGTGCCATTACTAATTACTAGTATAATTCAAAAGATTTGAAAAATTTGTGATACGGAGAACATGCATATTTTATATACATTTGATATCCTCCCCACACCAGTAAAATCATATTTGGTGTTCTTAATCTAGGATGTATTTCCAGTGGATTTTGGCCCAGCGTTTGACAGCGCTTTACAGATGCTCATGTTCGAGTTTCTGTCAAGACTTGAGAAGTTTGTACCGGTGCCAGACCTTCAAGAGGTAGAGATGCAGACATATATGAGAAAAACGTAGACATCGTCAAGTCAGTTAATTATATTGTTTTGCTCTCATTACTTTTCCTACTTTATAACTTTATTTAAAATGATCATTTTTCTTCACTTTTTAAAAGACTGCGTCTATGCTGAATGCTGTCCCCTCTGTCCTGGAGGAATGTGTCAACTCTGTACCTGATCCTCAGCAACTGAAAACTCTGCTTGAGTATCAGAAACAAACTGGGCATCTGGACTTCATAGGTAAGGACCATAATGAATGATGTTATAGCGGAGATTGCTTTATTATAATAACATTGTTTGCAACTTTTTTCTGGGATATATTAAGTCAAAAATGCTATATATTTTAAGAGTTACTGCTGATGCCTAAAAACACTCAATTATTTGTGTTCACACAGAATTAACAGATTCCTTGCCGCCTTCCTTTGGAGACAACATCTTCTCCTCACTGTCTCTCCCTCCGTTGGTTAAGGTGGTGATTGACACAGAACAAGTGGAGTTGGAGTCCCAAGCCGAATCGCTTCATGATTGTATGAGCGTAGAAGTTGAGGGTGAATCTGTGACATTGTTAGGCTATTCAGGGATGGAGCAGCAGTCTGGTGAGGTCGGGGAAGACGACAAGGAGCATTCCTTGTATGTAAAGCCTGAGGTTGAAGACATGGACAATCAAGATGACTCAGACCTGGCAAAGCCAGCCCCCTTTCAGCCTTTGAAACAAAGCAAGCGGTTACAGTTGAAGAGAAAAGCGTTACACGCACGGAAACAATCCAAGGTGGCTGTCAACAAACGTGCGCCGAAGAGGGTGAGGAGGACATTTCTCAACAACAGTAAGACTTGTCCCGTTTGTTGCAAGGTGTTCCCAAGGGCCACCGCCATGAGGAGACATCAGGAAATCCACTCTGAAGATCGCCACCTTAGGTACAAGTGCCCCAAATGTGATAAATGCTTCAGGGATCAGTATGATATGAAGAGACACCAGATGCGGGTTCACGAACGGGAAGATCAGGACACTTCACTCTCAGGTTCTTTGAAAGAAAGCCCACAACCCTCAACCAGCAAACTCCGGAATATTATGTCCAAGTATTCATGTCAGAAAGACACGCTGGACAGCAAAACCTGCTCCGTTTGCGAAAGATATTTTGCTCGCGTTTCCGATATGGCTAGGCACATGAGGTCTCATTCACAAGAGCGTCCACATCAGTGTAAACATTGTGCGAAGAGGTTTAAATATTCTTACGATCTGAAGAAACATCAGCGAGAGCTATGCAAGATGATCACCAATTCTAATGAAATAGGAAGCGGTAGACCTGCTGCCAGTGCGGACACTCAGATCGGTAACGCATCTCTCCAAAGCTTAGACATCAAAACATGCCCAGTCTGCTGTAAGATCTTGCCTTGCACCGCAGACATGGCGAAACACTTGCGAGCACATACAGACGAACGCCCATACCGCTGTGTCACTTGTGACAAAGGATTTAAGTACAGAGATACTTTAAAGAAACATCAAGAGATTGTTGGCCATGAGGGTGTTCATGAGGATCCCTGTCAAAGTTTCGAAGAGCTATTAGCTGAACTCACCCAAAAAAAGAATAATGAAAATCTTGCAAAGGAAAACAAGACTGGAACTCAAAACACGCTAGGACCACCAGAACAACCAGTTACAAAAAACTCTGCTTCAAAGACATGCAAAGTATGTGGAAGGATATTTACCCGAGCTAAAGACGTAGCCAGACATATGCTATCTCATTCAGAGGAACGGCCTTACCAGTGCTTCAGTTGCAAGAAAGAATTCAAGTACTTGCACAGCTTGAAACGACACCAGATATATATTTGTCGTAAGCAAAATTCTCACATGGCATCACTGAGAGCAAGTCAAAAGGAACTTGAATCTGTGAAAACTCTAGCTATTAGCCAACATCTACATAGCTCATCGGGTACAGAGCAAGAAGACAATGAATTGCTGGCTATGGAGCGGAATTCTTTGACGGTAGAAGAGGGTGTTGATTCATATGTGTCAAGTGACACAATGACAATTCAGGAAATTAATATTGAAGCTTCCTCGAGTGCTTTGTCTTCCCTCACCATCCCATGTTGGTGTTCAAACTGTGGCAAGAGCTTTGATCATATCTCTGCTTTGAAGGAACACCAGGAGACGGTTTGCAAAATGCAGGAGAAAGAAATCTTCAAGTGTGACGACTGTGGGAAAGACTTCCGAAGCGCATCCTTCTTGAAAATACACCAGAGGACACACAATCCATTCTACTGCACTGAATGTGGAAGGATACTCGCAGATGCAGCTGGCTTGGAGAGACACAAATTCATGCACAAGAAAGTCCAGTGCACCATGTGTGAGAAGACCTTCACAGTCCTAAAACACCTGAGAGAGCATTACCTGCATCAGCATAAATTTACAGGCCCGTACCCTTGCTCTCAATGTGACAAAACCTTCACCCAGTTGTCATACCTAGTCGTCCACGAGAGAGTCCACACGGGAGAGTTTCCCTTCCAGTGCACGGAGTGTCCGGAGAAATTCAGGGCGTCAAACTGTCTCACGGTTCACATGAGGAAGCACACAGGGGAGAAGCCGTTCCTGTGCTGGCAGTGTGGGAAAAGCTACACCTCCGCTTCACAGCTGTCAGTGCATGTTGGAACACATTCAGACGAGAAGCCCTTCGCCTGTTCGCAGTGTGACATGGCTTACAGAACAAAACTTCAGCTGACATCACATATCGAACAGATTCACATCGGCGTGAGGTTCCCCTGCGAACACTGTGGAAAACAGTTCATGAAGGAGGTCTCCTTAAAAAGACATGAACTTATTCACACTGGAGAAAGACCATACCCATGCACTGACTGCACCAAAACATTCCTCACAGCCAATGAATTGAGGCTGCATACAAGATACCACACCGGCGAGCGTCCCTACAAGTGTGAATATTGTGGGAAGGCTTTCATTCAGTCGGGCTACCTGAAGTCCCACAAGCGCATCCACACCGGAGAGAAGCCATTCAAATGTGACATTTGCGAGAAAGGGTTTAGATTATCCTGTCATATGAAAAAACACAGACAGACACATTCAGGAGGAGAGAAGCACTTTGAGTGTGGGGTGTGTGGTTTATATTTTACTCACAGAAAATACCTGAAGGAGCATGAATTCACACATGAGACAAAGCAAAGTTAGGTTGTCAAGCATCTGATTTAGAGGCATTTTTACTTTATGGTCTACTAAGTTTGGTTTTGGGTCCTTTTTTTACATAAAAAGTTTTCTTTTGTGGGGTACTTGGCAACAAGTTTATTTTTTGATCTGTTCTTAATGATTATTGTTTTGAATGAGTTGTAATGTGTGTACATAGTGTATGCACCATCTTTTTCTTTTCCTTTTTTTCTTTTTATAAATGATTCTTAGCAAACAAATGAAAGTGGTCATTGTTTGACTGAAATTATTTGAATAAATATATTGTCACCATGGCATCTCTCCAAAGAATATTATAGTCATTAGTATTTATTTGTAGTCTTGTCACTAAATAACTATTTGTTAGAAAATTACTTTAAAGGGAATTGGTCCGGAAATGAAAGCACCCAACTCCTGTATGTAAATCATATTTGAAATCTTCATTTTCAAAACATGACCTGTAGGAATTTGTATATTGAATGACTTGAATTGAATTTGAAGTCAAATAAAAACTATAGTTCAATGTGACTTTTACTTTGAAATTCTTGGAAATAATACCGGAACTCAAGCCAGGCGCACTATGAGCACAAAAATACATCTATCTGCGAGTTAAAACTCCAAAGTGGTTCTCTGTACAGCAAAGGATGGATTCCTATCCCAAATCCACGACTGCAGGTACATTCTTATAACTTGTAGATGACTAGAAGTTATATAATCGGAATACTGGTAAATGAGTGAGCAACCTGACTGGCTAACGCAAAAACTGACATGGTCGAGGTCTAATGCATACATTTTCCACTTCATCTTGCTATTCCATCAAGTGCACCTCATATATGTGTATATTTTAGGGTCGGCTCTCTCTCTTCGTGCCATACGACTCTTGGTGTCGCCAGTACATCTACTTTCTGCAGCTATGTGGCAAGCTGCAGAGAAGGGGAATCTAATGGACTACGAGACATTAGGGGAGATAGTGACATCTCTAACAGAAACAGTGCCCGAGCTGCTGGATTTCAGGCACAAAACCCAACTTATTTTAGGGTTGAGAGCAAAGGTGAGAGTTGACCATGATAAATCAATGACGGTATTTTGTTTGTCCCTTGGACGGGGGACATCCCTTGGTAGTTCGTCGCACGAACGATCGCAACAGGTATAATTTGTCATGATCATGGATTCACGTTTCTAGATGATTTTGGAGATGTGCCGCAACGAGCAGACGGCAGAGTTGCAGACCATTCAGCCCTACCTGGACAAGATCCAAGTTCCACCTCCATTCACTGATGGAGCAGACGTGAGTGTCATCCTCAACCTGAAAAATAGGGATGTATACAGCATGCATACTTAGCCTGTTACAAACCTGAGATACTATATCTGACTCTGCATTTGATATTAAAACATTGCTGCATTTATTATGTAATTCCAATTAGTAGCCCTCTTGTGTTCTTCATTTTGCGTTTTAACAACTGTGTTGAGATATTCTCTAAAAGTGTCTTGTTCTTCAGGTTTGTGTAACAGAGGCAGATGTGTCAAAATCCAATTTCCATGACTTGGTTCACAACTTACTTAGAGATCCAGTTAGAAGAGCACATTTCTTTCAGGTATTTAGAGCTTGCATAGACAAACCAGCTTGTCTCAGGATAAGAAATACACCTAATTGTGTAATGAAGGTATTTATACATCTGCATATTTCCTCTGTAGGAGGTTTTTCCTGTGGAGTATGGACCCAAGTATGACGCTGCTCTGCGGAGACTGATGTGGGAGTTTCTGTCGAGGTTGCAGCAGCTACTGCCAGTACCAGACATCAAACAGGTTCTCATGGAGACATTTGTAATCTGCATAGTATGCCATGGTTATTCAACATATCCTCACCATCCTTCACATTTAACAACAATCCCTGTTTATTTAAGTCTATATTGCAGCTCATCGCATGATAGGATGATAATGTTCTTATCTATTTAGACGGCATCTTGGCTGAGAGCTGCCCCCAATATCTTGAATGAGTGTGTGGAGTCTGTATGTCACTCCCCGCACTTAGAAACTATACTGCAACATCATCAAAAACAAGGCTATTTGAGTCATGAAGGTAAGATTATGACGGCATGTGAAATTACATTTTCTTTCATTAAAACAAATAATAAATAAAAAACTTAAACATAATTTGAAAGTACGTTTTAAAAGTATGTATTTCTCTTATCTAGGATCTCTCCCTTTATCCACTGGGAACTGCATCTTCTCCTGCCTGTCCTTTCCTTCCCTGGTGACCTCAACCACAGAACAGACAAATACAGAGATTCACTCAGCGATCCTGGATCATCATGTCATATATGAGGATGATGTAGGAATGGAATCCATAGTAGTGACAGATTGCGCAGAGGTGGAGTTGGGGACCAGTGAGCATTCCAGAGTGGGGAAAGAGTCAGGAATAGGAGACAGTACAGAGCCACAGAAACGATTACAAAGTCAACCTAAGCTGCATGATGAGAATTTGGGTAGACAATTAGAGCTTGTGTATAAAGAAGAACCAGTGGAGATTCATGGAGCTGGAGTTCAGCTTGTTCCAGAAGAGGGGAGCCAAGAAAACACTGAGGTCGAAGTTCTCTGTGAAGAGATGAGTGCTGTTTGTGAGGATGTCAAGTCCGTGGATGAAGAGTTGAAGAGGATTTATGAGGAGGTGGAGATTGTAGAAAACCTGAAAACTGAGTCAGGGATGTCTGGGCAGACGAAAGAAGACACACAATCCAGCCGCCTTGCAGAGAACACACAAAAGGAAGAGAGGACCTTCCAAAAGGAGGCTTCTGAAAGAAAGGACACAACTGAAGCTGTTTGTTACCCAGCTACTGAGACAAAGAGAGAGGGTGCCAAAATTGCACTAGAAGAAGCAAAAAGAAAGGACCCAATGACTTCCTGCCAACAACATACATCCCGTCTCTACAGACAAGACATCACATCCTCACCCTCAGTGCCTTTGACCCGGAGTGAGAGGCTGCTCAGGAGGAAAGGGCTGTTACAACAATCAGCTGAAAGTCAGTCTGTGCTGGATGAGGCAAAAGTGACCAGGACTGTGCCTTCAAAGCTGCCCCCAGAGGCTTCCAAGAAACGGTAATTGTGGGGTGGGTATGGAAAAATATTGTTTTAGTAGCACAAAAAAATAAATTTTCTTGATCGACCTTGTTTCTTATTTAGGAAAAATGTTGACAACATCAGCTCTTTTCCTGTCAAAACTCCAATCCAGGGGCTTAAAGGTGTGTCACATGAAACCGACAAAACTTGCGCTATATTGCTGCGTTAGTTTAGTCATTGGAGTTGACAGCATGGGTAGGCCATATGCATCTGTAATACTTCTGTGTTTATGTGCAGGTAAAATGGCTGAACCTTCTCTGGTCTTTGCCTCGGCAAACCTTTGCTGTGCAGAAAACAAGAAACGTCAGTCCCCTGGTGATGTTGGACCAGATCCACCCCCATCTGAACCAGCACATCCGGAAACTTACATCAGCCAACCCCAAAAACATTTTCCTTCGATCACCCTCCACACACTGGAAAGATCCAGCGGGAAAAAAACACGCTCCAAAACCTGTCCGGTGTGTGGGAAAACCTTCACCAGGGCCACAGACATGAGAAGGCACCAGATATCTCATACTGGGGAGCGTCCTTACACATGTTCTCAATGTGGGAAGTCTTTCCTGTACTCTTTTGACTTGAAAAGACACCAGAGGAAGGGAACAGGTTCAAGCCCGTTCCAGTGCTGTGTCTGCGGGGAGGGCTACGACCAGGAGGAAGTTCTGAAGACTCACTGCAGTGTCACTCATTCCTCAGACACAACTGCATTGTCTAATGACACTGACAACAAGTTCACTGCAGTAGGTATCAACAGCGGGGAAGATATCTGTAACAACAAGGACCAACACAAATGTCTCAAATGCCACATGACTTTCAGTCAGGCATCCCAGATGAGGCATCACCTGCAGGTTCACTCCAAAGACGACCTGCTCCGCTGCAGTCAGTGTTGGAAAAAATACCCGAACTCTGACGCACTATCCAGACACATGCAGACCCATAACAAAGGACAGAAGTTCCAGTGCTCTATGTGCAAGATGAGCTTCACTCAGTTCATTTGTCTCAGGCAACACTACTTGACGAGTCATAAAGAAGAGAGGGGCTTCCTGTGTTCTTACTGTCCAAAAGGCTTCCCAAGGCTATCAAACCTGATCAAACACCAAAGGACACATACTGGAGAACGGCCGTACCAGTGTTCCCACTGTTCTAAAAGTTTCACGCAGTTACAGATTCTGACCAGGCATGAGAGGATACACACAGGAGAGAGGCCTTTTTTGTGCTCTGACTGTGGGAAAAGCTTCTTGTCTTCTGGGGAATTGTCCAAACACCTCCAGTGTCACTCGGATGCGAGACCATTCCCTTGCCCTCAGTGTGACAAAACATTCAAGGCCAACAGGTTCTTGAAGAAGCATCTCCAGACCCACACGGGGGAGCGCCCCTTCTCGTGCTCCCACTGTGGCAAGAGATTCGCCAAGTCAACAGATCTGACCAGGCACAATCGCATGCACACAGGGGAGAGACCACATTCTTGTTTGCAGTGTGGAAAGAGCTTCTTGACTTATGCTGAGGTGGTGAAACACCAGCGGTACCACACTGGAGAACGGCCATTTAAATGCACCCATTGTGGGAAGACGTTCACCCAGTCATGTTATTTGACTGTTCATGTGCGCATTCACACAGGAGAGCGGCCGTACAGGTGTACAGTGTGTGGGAGAAGTTTCAACAGCACAACTCCACTAAGGAGACACATGCTTACCCACACGGGAGAGAAACCATTCAAGTGCTCAGAATGTGGAAAGGCTTATAATCGGTTGCATCTTTTACGGTCTCATAAGCAAAGTCACGCAGGACATACATGTTGATAATGTAATTTGCTTTCCTAAAAGCTAGACAGCAACATTTTAGAATGAGATACACACTTTTGAAACACTTGATGCTTTAAAAAAAGGAAATATTTGTATTTACACTAAATATATATATAATTTAATAATAGTTCATGCATACATGTGTATTGTTGATCAGATTTTGTTTCACCAACCCTTTGAATAAAAAGGAAAAGTTAAAGTTTGGAATAGATGTTCTGATATTTTCTTTTCCAAATTTACAATGCACTTACGGCAGAACACAAAATTGACTCTTATTTTGAAAGCATCAATGCGGAACACAAATCAGAGAGGAACACTGCACCGGACAGAAAAGTTTGCGTTGCATGCGCGCATACTATAACAGAGCAAAATAAAAACAAATGCATCGTATTTTACTTTATTTTACAGCCTCACATTAGTACATTATTCATCATGAGTACTCGTGGATCGTTTGAGGATACACATGGTATGTATATAAAGTCGGTGCTGCCATTTTAGGAAGGCATTATAAACGGATCCGACTATCACTTGGAAGGGTAACGGTCCATCAAACTACACATGCTTTATTTCTTTAAAATGTGTTCTATTAAGTATACAGATGATAAATTAATTCATTTTGTCATTACTAGTCGATACTGGAATTCCATAGAAACACAAATTATTATTCAAGCGATACGTGCTAGATTTACATTTCCGATACCTAATAGAGAAGGTTAGTATGTCCTCCATGATATAGTCCGATCCATCAAACTGGTACTGGCTCTTTCAACTTTATTGCTGCAGTCGAACATGACACGCAATAGTTTTGTCTGTTCCTTTACCCATAATTCTGTACATGGTTTCAAATAAAAAGACCGTTATTAAGGTTACTGTCTTCTGATTGGTTTCATCAATCTTTTCTCCTTCCTTTTGCCCCTCAAGAGCCAGCCATCCCCCTGTCCTCCCTGCGCCTGCTGGTGCCGCCGCTGCGCCTCCTGTCCGCAGCTATGTGGCAGGTGGCGAAGCAGAGAGACGTCCTGCAGTATGACAAGCTGCAAGAGTTTGTGGGGCTGATGACCGAGGCTGTCCCAGGGCTGATGGGATGCAGGCAGAGATCCCAGCTTCTCCTGGCTCTGAGAGCACGGGTGAGTGGCTAAGGAACAGGACCACAATATCTTCTACATGTCAAATTTATTTTTGTTAATTTACCACATATTCAGGTGGGCTGGATCAGTACAAGGAATAACTTTCAACAATATTATGTCTCTGTTCTTCCACATTCAGTTTAATGTCATGACATGGATTGCATTTATTCGTTACAATTTACAGATCACAGTGAATGCTACTACTTTTGTGTTTCTTGGTTGCTTTTATTACAGCTGGTCTTAGAGTTATGCCGAGATCCCGTTGATTCTCGAATTATACAATCCCACCTGGAAAGACTGCCCACTATTCCCTCAGGAAGCACAGGAGTACGTTTACGTTTATCTCTACACAAAAAACAAACACAACCCACCCACTGTAGAGATTTGGTTAAATTGAATGAAAAGTGCTTTGTGTTATCTAATCGCTCTCTTATTACTTGTTGTGTCTGACTTTCCAGTTCAGAGATGCAGAAGTGGAGTCAGCAGAGTCTACTTTTGTGGCGCTTGTCCAGAGCCTGCTGAAAGACGCTTCTGAGAGAGCATACTTCTTCCAGGTCAGATTTGTGCTTTGATTCTCATTGGTCCAATATGGCGTAAACATGCATCCCAGCAGTTTCACACCTGGGTGTCTTTTCACAGGAGGTCTTCCCAGTGGAATATGGGCCAAAGTATGACACAGCCCTACAATCACTTCTTTGGGAGTTCCTCTCTCGATTGGAAAGGATGTTTCCCATCCCAGATATCAAACAGGTAGGGAGTTGTAGTTTTTTAATAATTTAAAATGGATGTTGTGGGTGTAATTTGCAAATAATGGGCATGCACTAGCTGATGCTACTCTTTTTCGATTTCAGACGGCAGCATGGCTTAGTTCTGCCCCCTCAGTTCTGGGGGAGCCCTGGCAGTCCACTCCAGAAGAACTCCATCTTATACACCAACATCATAAGAGCTCAGGAATTGTGAAAATACCTTGTAAGTCATCACTAATGGCTATTTTTTATTCTACATTAATTTTTTATTTTGAATAGAGGAACTGTAGTGCTACTACAGTTTTGGCAAGAAATGCATTGTTGTGATTGTTGTCATTGTGTTTTTCCTGGACTCAATCAGATGGTCCATCCTCCTCTGTTGGAAACTGCATCCTCTCCGCTCTATCTGTTCCTCCCTCTCAACGAGTTGTCATCACCACTCAGCCAACAGCCTTTACTATTGGGTCGGAGTCAATGCACAACTACGCCAACATACTGAACTCTTATGTCGGAGTGGACTCCAACGGAGTAGTTACTGTTTACACGGAGGTAGAGGTCGGAGCAACAGAGTTAGGAGATGAGGTGGTCGAGACAGTGAATGATGTCCAGTCGAACGACTGTCAAATGGAGATAGTAACCATGGATGTGGATGGAGGCGTGGAGGAGATGAGCGTGGAGACGGCAGAGATGGAAACTGAGCTAGCCCAAGAGGAACAACTAGAAGATGCAGTGAGCATCGCTAAAGCTCTTGAGACCTTGACGAAGACCTTTGCATTAAAAAAAGATGTTGGACAAGAAGACGGCTCACCAGCGGAGATGAACGTGTCAGAGATGGTCTCCTTACATCACAAGGTGACGACAGAAGTGGTGGAAAGCCTAACAGATGAAGGAAAGGGACAGGCGAGTGAGCAGACTGTGAGTGCAGTTGAAGAGGCACCCTTGGAGCAGAAACAAGAAGCGTTGACAAATCACTCCCTGGAGGTTGACACTGTGCAAAGTGCCGCAGAACTAGCGAGTGAATACGTCAGTGGGAAAAGTGACAGCGTTTCAGAAAAGGGAACTGTGTGGCAGCGACAACAGGAAAGTTCGTATGTTCTGTCGGAGGTTGCAGAGACCAGCAGGAGCTCTCAGTCTGACACACAGCAGAAGGATTCGGCGATCAGTGGTGAGGAGAGGGAAGACGGCTCAGGCCTTGCCGGTTTCTCCAAAAGCCAACATGCTCTGGACGTGCGACGGTCCACACGCCTTCAGACAAGGACCATGAGGGGTGGAAGGTTGAAACGCCAGAACAAGTTATCAGAGAAGAAGAAAGAGCATGACAAGCAGGAAAAAGTGTAAGATTATTCTTCCATCTTTTAATTTAATCGTTCAATCATCTTTTTAATCTATATTTGCTTTATGTTCGCTTTATGTTCTTTCACTGTAGGAACAATGCTGATGTCTTGGTTGCTCCTTCCGTCATAGCCATCAGAGGAAACAAAACAGGTAACAAATATTGTTTTATGTTGTTATGTTTGGAATTTAGCCCAGTGATACCAACAAAAAAACATGTTTCTCTCTGTTTGTAGATGATTCTGAAGAGGTGACCTCTATCATCTTCAGCTGCCCTCAGTGCCCTTTCCACAAGTCAGCAGAAAATAGCCCACCACACATCCATATCCAAGATGTCCCTACAGAGGAATACTCCAATCACATCGCAGCTGGATCAAATGGAGCCTCGTTTACACCGTCTCCCTGCAGCACTGACCAGATATTCACGTCGATCAAACTGTTCCCCTCATCCAGCTCCTTTAAAATTGAACAAAATACCTCCTCCGGTACAGCCAGGGGTGTTCCTCTCCCATCTGCAAAAGGAAAGCAGAAGTGCCTCACATGTGAAACGTGCGGAAAGACCTTCACCCGCACGTCCGACGTGAGGAGACATCAGCTCACGCACACCGGGGAGAGACCGTTCCACTGCTCTCGCTGTGACCGAACCTTCCAGCACTCCTGGGACCTGGCCAAGCACGAAGGCAAGCACCACGGGACGCCCGCCTCCTTCCCTTGCCAGCAGTGTGGGGCCACCTTCCCCAACCTCCGCTCTCTCACCGTCCACCACAGAAAGTCTCACCAAGGGGAGAGCGAGCTTCCTCAGATGTGCTCCATTTGCGGCGAGAGCTTCCCCACCTCCCGTGAGCTCCAGCAACACAAGAAGACTCACGGGCCGAACCTCCACTACACCTGCCAGCAGTGTGGCGAGGGCTTCGACACTCTGTTGGCACGATCCCAGCACAGACAGATCCACCTGTCCAAGCGTCAGTTTAAGTGCTCCATCTGTGACAAGACTTACACCCGTAGGGCCGACGTGAAGAGGCACCTGGCTAGCCACACCGGCGAGAGGCCATATCAGTGCAGCCAGTGCGGAAAGCGCTTCTCTCTCCGTTTCATGCTCAAGAAACACCTCAAAGTCCACACGGGCGAACGTCCTTTCGAGTGCTCCCACTGTTCCAAGAGGTTCACCTTGATATCCATCCTGACCAGACATGAGAGGATGCACACGGGAGAGAGGCCCTTCCTCTGCTCTCAGTGTGGGAAGGGCTTCCTCTCCCAGGGGGAACTTTCAAAGCACCACAGGTCCCATGTCGACGACAGACCGTACCCCTGCAGTCTGTGCGAGAAGCACTTCAAGAGTAAGAGAGCTCAGCAGGAACACATTGTCTCCCACACAGGCGTTCGCCCATACCCTTGTACTTTCTGTGGGAAGGGCTTCTCCAAACCTTACGCCCTGACCAGGCATCACCTCATACACACCGGAGAGAGGCCGTTCCCTTGTTCCCACTGCGAGAAGACCTTCCTAACTCTTGGCGAGGCCCAGCTGCATGAACGGATTCACACGGGAGAGCGGCCCTATCCCTGCTCTGCGTGTGAAATGAAATTCAAAAGTTCCTCAGAGCTGGCGAGACACAAGCAATGCCACGCCGGGGTACGACCTGCTCGGCCCAACTGTCACTTGTGTTCGAAAAGCTTTACCTCCAAGGCTAAACTGAGGAAACACATAGAGAGTCACTCAGGGACTGAAGGAGAGGCAGACATTGAGGCCCAGGCCTCCAACATTTGAAGTGTTGAACCATCCACCTGAAACAGACACAGCAGCATGATTGTCCAAAGTGTCTTGTCAGCACAGTCAATAATATGTTGTAGCCTCAGTAAAAGTAGCCATTTTTTATGTAACTACATACAGGTTATTTCTCTTTTTTGCACTCTGACCAATAGAGGGTTCAAACGTTTTCCTTATGCAGAATAATTTTTTTCATTATTTTCATGCAATTGAAGTCAGTGCATTGAATACTTTTACAGCAATACTTTGGAATGCAGAGTGCCAATCTGTTATAAAGCAAAAACTTCAGAAATACTTTAGATGTAACACATGTAAAGGTGGTTGCTACAGTTTTCAAATGTATTTCTTATAATTTAGTGATGTACATGATTCATACATGTCAAAGCCTGACATTAAAAATTCAAAATAATTTATCTTGGCTAATTTTTTATTTATTTATGTGCAGTATGGTAATTACATTTTCAATTAGAAATGTTTATTTATTTATTTGTATTTTTATCTACTTTGAATTTTGTGCAAAGAAATCCTGGGTTTTGCAACGAGTAAGCAGCCTTTCCACTTTGCAGGCGTGTCGGCCTTGAACGCGCCCCCTCCGAGCATACGTCCTGACGCACGATAGCCATTGAATAGACACATACAAGAGTAGACGAAAAAAATAATTATATTTATTATATTTAAAATAATTATATTTTATATATATGAGTAGACACAACAACAACAACAAAATATATATATATAAATTCTGCGTCTACTCTTATATATATTTTATTTTTATATATATATAAACAGGAGTAAGAGAATTGGCTTCTGAGGCGCAAGAAATACGGCCGCCATCTTGAAACGGTCACCCAACCAGATTCAACCCGATAACCTCTTATATGTCTATGCGATAGGCACCATACATATATAAAATGCCAGTGTACTGTGCAGCGTATGGCTGTGTAAATCGTAGGACGATTGATAACAGGAGTCGGGGGATTACTTATCACAAGTAAGATTCAACATTATTATTATTATACTATATTTATGTCCGCCAGCGAAATTTAGCCGGCTTGCAAACGTTAAACTCGGCTATGTTTATACCCGGTGTTGACCCGGCTACATGATCCATTAGGCTATTCTTTCATCCTAACAAAAGTAAGAATTGAATGGCATTTAGAAATAGTTTGGTACTTCGAAATATAATCTGATGTTGTTCAGATCTACTTGTTGGTCCCCACGTGGTGACTCTCCAGTGTTGTTGCTTTTTTGTTCGCAATCCTTATGTGTTGATGCAGTCGTTGTGTTATACATTACAGCTCTTCCCTTGGCACTTACTGGTTCTTACGATGTATGTTTAACTGTAGAATAGTTTGCAAATAAGCCTCCTTACAATTTCAGCATTGGTTTATTAACAACAGCAGCAAAACGGGAGTTTTGCTATCCCTCAATTAAGTTTGAAGTTAGAAAATAAGCTTGACCTCCTTCTTAAAATATTTCTGTGTTGACTTTCTCGAATCTCCCGTTGTTATTTTTTAAGGTTTCCCAGGGATATGAGGAAAAAGTGGGAAGTTGCTATGAGGAGGAAAGGATTCACTTCAACCAAGTCATCTGTACTCTGCAGTGAACATTTTAAGAAGGAGGACTTTGATAGGACAGGACAGACTGTCCGACTCAGAGAGGGCGTTATTCCCTCCATCTTCAACTTTCCCGTTCACCTCAAAAAAAGAGTAGGTGGATCAGGCTATTAGCTATTACGAAGGCTATTAGCTTCGTAAATGTAAACATTCTATTATCAATAACAGTGCATGGAGAAATACTTATTCCTGTGTGTGTGTGTGTGTGTGTGTGTGTGTGTGTGTGTGTGTGTGTGTGTGTGTGTGTGTGTGTGTGTGTGTGTGTGTGTGTGTGTGTGTGTATATATGGCATGCCGTTCAGGAAATTAATCCTTTGAATATATATACAGAAACCTTGAATATATATACAGAAATCTTGAATATATATAAAGAAACGTTGAATATATGGAATGAAACTTGACTGATGTCAGACTTTACCACAGTGTCTGCGCTGTTATGTAACGTATGGATGCTGCAGCAAAAAGTGAATGACAATGAGTTAGTCAGATTACAATCTCGATACAGCAATATTAGGACTGAGGACATCAGTAACACACTGGCGAAAGCGTGTACGGCCCAAAATCACCCCAATAGCCTGCCCAATACAGTTCAACTGACAAGGAAGTTCGCTCCCTTTTTAATCGTGGTAGTTCTACTACAACAAGGAACTGTTTATCAGGCCAACCTCAGCATGTCTTCAGCCTCAAAGGAGAACCCCACAACACCCTGTGTACAATCTCCACCCGTTTACTTGATATAGTTTTCAGGGGATTTAATAAAGGTGAAACACAGTGAATGGCCGTGCGTAGTGGCACTGCGCTCTGACGCGGCACTTCTCCAGAGCACTCCTGAGAAGTGGAGGGCATGCTCAGGTTGGCCCGATAGGCAGCTGCCTGGGCTGTTGTTGGTCTGCCACGTTTAAAAATTGAGCGAACTTCTTCGTTAGAAGAACGGGCAGGGTATTGCGCAGGGGTATCGGGAGGATTTTGACAGGCATTCGCCGGTGTATTTATCATTTGCTCATTATTTAAAATTGCTGCAACTAGATTGCGGGCAGCCTGACTCATTGTCTCTTTACACACTGTTGCACACAAGATGGCCGCAGGCACTGCCGCAACGTCTGTCGTCAGTCAAGTTTCATTCCATATATTCAAGGTTTCTGTATATATATTCAAAGGATTCATTTCCTGAACGGCATGCCATAATTCTTATATTACTGTTCTTCATTTTAGCCAAAAAAAGGCAGGACTACGTCTGCCTCCAGAAAAGCTGATGAGAGCCTGTCTGTGGCCCCTCAGGATGACCCGGTAGCTTCAACCTCACCCTCACAACCTCAGGCTAATGATGTGAGTATTTCTATTTTAAACATCATATCACAATCGTCCTAGACAAAGTAAAATATGGGCCATACTCTCAATTGTGTCAAAGTGATGTGTGTGAAGTGAAACATCACTCAAATCATGTTCATCCCTCTTTCTACTAGGATCATAGCTATGTCTTGCCTGCTTCTCCTACCGCTCTTAAGGCCAGACTCACTGAACCTGTAGTGAGAGTGGAGAGGAAGAATGCCATGGCCATCCCCTTGTCCTCCCTGCGCCTGCTGGTGCCGCCGCTGCGCCTCCTGTCCGCAGCAATGTGGCAGGTGGCAAAGCAGAAAGACGTCCTGCAGTATGACAAGCTGCAAGAGTTTGTGGCGCTGGTGACTGAGGCTGTCCCAGGGCTGATGGGATGCAGGCAGAGATCCCAGCTTCTTCTGGCTCTGAGAGCACGGGTGAGTGGCTAAGGAGCAGGACTTGCTCTCCAAAAACTTTGTCAAAGGCACAATATCTAATACATGTCAGAATGTCAAACTCATTATTTGTTAATTGACCACATAGTCAGGTTGGCTGGATCAGTGCAAGGAATAACTTTCAACAATATTATGTCTCAGTTTTTCCACATTCAGTTTAATGTCATGACGTCATGATGACATTTATTCAATATAATTTACAGATCACAGTGAATCTACTACTTTTGTGTTTCTTGGTTGCTTTTATTACAGCTGGTCTTAGAGTTATGCCGAGATCCCGTTGATTCTCGAATTATACAATCCCACCTGGAAAGACTGCCCACTATTCCCTCAGGAAGCACAGGAGTAAGTTTACTTCTCTACACAAAAAACAAACACATCCCACCCACTCTAGACATTCAGTTAGATTGTATGAAAAGTGCTTTGTGTTATCTAATCACTCTTATTACTTGTTGTTTCTGACTCTCCAGTTCAGAGATGCAGAAGTGGAGTTAGCAGAGTCTACATTCGTGGCGCTTGTCCAGAGCCTGCTGAAAGATGCTTCTGAGAGAGCATACTTCTTCCAGGTCAGATTTGTGCTTTTATTCTCATTGGTCCAATATGGCGTAAACATGCATCCCAGCACACTTGTATGAAGTTTCGCACCTGGGTGTCTTTTCACAGGAGGTCTTCCCAGTGGAGTATGGGCCAGAGTATGACACAGCCCTACAATCACTTCTTTGGGAGTTCCTTTCTCGATTGGAAAGGATGTTTCCCATCCCAGATATCACACAGGTAGGGAGTTGTAGTCTTTAATCATTTAAAATATATGTTTTGGGTGTAAATTGAAAATAAGGGGCATGCACTAGCTGATGCTACTCTTTTTCGATTTCAGACGGCAGCATGGCTTAGTTCTGCCCCTTCAGTTCTGGGGGAGCCCTGGCAGTCCACTCCAGAAGAACTCCATCTTATACACCAACATCATAAGAAGCTTCACCTTGAAATACCTTGTAAGTCATCGCTAATGGCAATTTTTATTCTGCATTAATTTTTCATTTTGAATAGAGGAACTGTAGTGCTACTACAGGTTTGGCAAGAAATGCATTGTTGTGATTGTTGTCATTGTGTTTTTATTCCTGGACTCAATCAGGCGGTCCATCCTCCTCTGTTGAAAACTGCATCCACTCCGCTCTGTCTGTTCCTCCCTCTCAACGAGTGAAGACAGAAGTGGTGGAAAGTGTAACAGATGAAGGAAACGGACAGGCGAGTGAGCAGACTGTGAGTGCAGTTGAAGAGGCACCCTTGGAGCAGAAACAAGAAGCGTTGACAAATCACTCCCTGGAGGTTGACACTGTGCAAAGTGCCGCAGAACTAGCGAGTGAATACGTCAGTGGGAAAAGTGACAGCGTTTCAGAAAAGGGAACTGTGTGGCAGCGACAACAGGAAAGTTCGTATGTTCTGTCGGAGGGTGCAGAGACCAGCAGGAGCTCTCAGTCTGACACACAGCAGAAGGATTCGGCGATCAGTGGTGAGGAGAGGGAAGACGGCTCAGGCCTTGCCAGTTTCTCCAAAAGCCAACATGCTCCGTTTTTGAACGTGCAACGGTCCACATGCCTTCAGACAAGGACGATGAGGGGTGGAAGGTTGAAGCATGACAAGCAGGAAAAAGTGTAAGATTGAGGATGACATGGCATTAGAGTATTCATCCACCTTTTAATTTAATCGGTCATCTTTTGAATCTATATTTGCTTTATGTTAGCTTTGTGTTCTTTCACAGTAGGAACAATGCTGATGTGCTGGTTGCTCTTTCCGTCATAGCTACCAAAGGAAACAAAACAGGTAACAAACATTGATTCATGTCATTATGTTTGGGATTTAACCCAGTGATACCAACGAAAAAACATGTTTCTCTCTGTAGATGATTCTGAAGAGGTGACCTCTATCATCTTCAGCTGCCCTCAGTGCCCTTTCCACAAATCAGCAGAAAATAGCCCACCACACATCCATATCCAAGATGTCCCTACAGAGGAATACTCCAATCACATCGCAGCTGGATCAAATGGAGCCTCGTTTACACCGTCTCCCTGCAGCACTGACCAGATATTCACATCAATCAAACTGTCATCCAGCTCCTTTAAAATTGAACAACAAAATACCTCCTCCGGTACAGCCATTAGTGTTCCTCTCTCATCTGCAAAAGAAAAGCCGAAGTGTAAGAGAGCTCAGCAGGAACACATTGTCTCCCACACAGGCGTTCGCCCATACCGTTGTACTTTCTGTGGGAAGGGCTTCTCCAAACCTTACTCTCTGACCAGGCATCACCTCATACACACCGAAAAGAGGCCGTTCCCTTGTTCCCACTGCGAGAAGACCTTCCTAACTCTTGGCGAGGCCCAGCTGCATGAACGGATTCACAAGGCCCTATCCCTGCTCTGCGTGTGAAATGAAATTCAAAAGTTCCTCAGAGCTGGCGAGACACAAGCAATGCCACGTGGGGGTACGACCTGCTCGGCCCAACTGTCACTTGTGTTCGAAAAGCTTTACCTCCAAGGCTAAACTGAGGAAACACATAGAGAGTCACTCAGGGACTGAAGGAGAGGCAGACATTGAGGCCCAGGCCTCCAACATTTGAAGTGTTGAACCATCCACAGCAGCATGATTGTCCAAAGTATCTTGTCAGCACTGTCACTGGAGGCTAGCCACTGGAGGCTAATATGTTGTAGCCTCAATAAAAGCAGGCATTGTTTTATGTAACTACATACAGGTTATTTCTCTTTTTTTGCACTTTGACCAATAGAGGGTTCAAAAGTTTTCCTTAAGCAGAATACATTTTTTGTATTTTCATGCAATTGAAGTCATTACATTGATTACTTTTACAGCAATACAGTGGAATGCAGAGTGCCAATCTATTATGAAGCAAAAACTACAGAAATACTTTAGATGTAACATTTAAAGGCGGTTGCTACAGTTTTCAAATGTAATTCTTATAATTTAGTGATGTACATGATTCATACATGTCAAAGCCTGACATTAAAAATTCCAAATAATTTATCTTGGATAATTTATTTAGAATGTGCAGTATGGTAATTACATTTTAAATTATTTATATATATTTATATATATATATATAATCTACTTTGAATTTTGAGCAAAAAAATCCTGCGTTTTGCAACGAGTAAGCAGCCTTTGCCACTTTGCTGGCGTGTCGACCTTGAACGCGCCCCCTTCGAGCTTCCGTCGTGACGCACGATAGCCGCCGAATACATTTCCGGATGTGACAAAAAGTATTTTTCAGACAACCTTCGCCTGGCTAAGCTTGCTTTCTTATACATATGTAAACATTCAGTGCGTTTTAAGCAGACTGATTTATTGCACTGTTATCTCAGCCTATTACTATAAATTAGGGCTAAACGCAATGAACGACAGGCAGCGGCATCTAGCAAGCTAAGCAATATCCAACTGTTGCAACTTGACCCACGCGAGAAAATGGCTACTGAACTGTTTTTGGCAAGCAGTGCAGGTACAAAATTTTCGTTTTACGTTAGTTGTCTATATTTATCATAAATGTCAAGCCATTGCTTATTGCACATAATGGGGTCTTTTTATATTTGGCTGTGTACCTGACGGCCGCCAAGGTATAAATGTTGCTTGCTGTTCCAAAACATAATCGGACCGTCGTGAACACTGCAGGCATTATCTTGACAACATGCATTTGCGCCCCTGAATATACCCCAAGTGTTGCATTCAAAAGTCTTAACTGGCGTTTTGTATAGTTTGTTACGGGTGCCTTTCTAATGTCTATGGGTAACACTATTCAGATATATGTTAATATAGCGTTTCCTAATCAAAATACTATTTTTTAATTATAGATGTGTTAAGAAACAGTTGATGAACTAATATTACAACACTAATTAGCACACCGCCTAACAATTACTCATCTACTGTGTATGTGAATGACATTGTTTGTAAATGAACTGTTGTGTTTCAGTTGCCCCTCTACAGCTGAGCTCCCTGCGGCTCCTGGTTCCTCCTGTTCAGCTGATGTCAGCCTCCATGTGGCAGGTGGTCCATCAGCGAGAGGTCCTGAGGTATGGGATGCTGGCAGAGTTTGTTTCAGTGGTGACAGAGACAGTCCCAGAGCTGCTCAATTACAAGCACAGAACCCAACTCATCCTGGGGTTGCAAGCTAGGGTAAGTCAGTGAGCCCACTGACCCATGAACCATAACCATATGTCAAAACAACACACTTGTGAACACACTTTGTGTGTGTTTCAGCATATTCTGGAGTTACTTCGTAGTGAGACTCCAGTAGAACCGGAAGTTATTTTAACCCACATGGACAAAATTCAGCGAGGTACTCACTCCAGCAATGAGGTAAATGAAGTTTGAAAAAAGTCTCTCTGTACACACTCAAATGAGTAGTGAGCAATGCAGAGGTAAATCCTGTTTGCTGTGTTCTTATGTGTTTGTGTATGTATGCCTTATTATATGGTCAAATAAGATATGTGCTTTGATTTATACCTATGCAGGTGAATGATACAGAGTTTGAGGCCTCTGAGAAGTTTCTAGAACTGGTCCAGACCTTACTAAAGGACTCTGATATGAAGGAACACTTTTTTGATGTAAGATGAGATGCACCTTGCAGTTATTGTATCAATTTCTGTAGTCAGATCCCCTCTTCCAATTGTGAAGCTGTCTCTATCTTGGTCTTTTTGTCTTCCAGGAGGTGTTCTCAGTGGAATTTGGACCTCATTATGACATAGAGCTACAGGCGCTATTGTGGGAGTTCCTCTCTAGACTGGCACAGCTTTTACCAACTCCTGACTTTGAGCAGGTAGGTAAAAGGTGAAGCTGATATTTACTACAGATGGAAGGAATATTTCAGCACCTGCTGGAGTTAGTTATAACACACCAGAACACTCACTCTAGAAATGACATAAATCTGACTATTTCAGGGGATGAACACAGCTGAGTAGTAATTTTCCTCCGCAGACTGTGTCATTGCTTGGTTCTGCACCTGCTGGTCTGGAAGACTGTTCCCATGCTATGTCCCACCCAGAAGACCTGAAAGGTCTGCTTCAGTATCAGCAGCACACTGGACATCTGGAGGAGCATGGTGGGCAACATGGAAACCAAGGCAAAGTCTCATTCACAATATCAAAAAACAGAGGAGTCCTCTGCTTGATACAAATATGTTGTGTTCTTTTTGTTTATCTACAGTTCCACCCTGTGCTATGGGAGAGTGTATTCTGACCTCTCTCTCCGTGCCTCTTCGAGGCAGAGGGATGGACAGCACTGACCAGGTCAGCTGTGATAGCCATTCAGAACCCTCACAAGACCTCACGGATGACGCACACCCTGTGTCATTCGTTGAGGATGTAGTGGAAGTGGTCACCATGTCGGACTGCTCTGAGGTTGAGAAGGAGACCAGCCAGAGCGGGGTGGAGCTGGTGGAAGAGAACATGGAGGAAGTCAAGATAATGGTGGATGTGACCAAAGAACCAACAGAAAAGCCTCCTGAAGAGAACGCGAGGGAAGACGACAAACAGGAAACGCAGGAAGAGAATGCTATGGAGGAATCTCAAAGTATAAATAAGAGCTCTTCCTGTCTAGTAGAAACGGGCGATGATTCAGGATCCTCTCAGCCCCTGACTTCCTTGGGGTCACATGACTGCCCAGACTGTGACAAAAGCTTCAAGTTTGCCTCTGCACTGATAGCTCACCGGGTCATCCACACAGGTGAGCGCCCGTACCAGTGTAACCGCTGTGGCCGATGCTTCTCCTTTAGGCAGTCCTTAGACAGGCACAGGCACACCCATAAAGATGGACGCCAGTATGACTGTGTGATCTGTGGGGAGACCTTCCAGTCCCTGTCAGCCCGTACAGAACACAAGAAAACTCACATGGAGGACGGCATGTATGTGTGCCCACACTGCGATAAGAGCTTCAACTGGGAGTCGGCTCTGGTGAGACATCTGAAAAGTCACACTGATGATGCCGAGCTGAACACGGAGGAGCTCACCAAGACCCTGAAAACAGAGCAAGACGACGTCGGGATTGAAGAGAGCGTAAGGGAGGTGGTTGTGGAAACGACCGAAACAGAACAGGGATTACAGGGGGACGCCAAGTGCCATGTCAGTCCAGAGGAGCGTCAGTCCTCGCAGCAGTCTGGTGTGTCTGCTGCTCTGGTTCCAAATCTTCCAGACAAGGTTGTGTCTGTAGTTAAGGTCCGTACCAGCGGACGCACGCCCAAGCCTACTATGAAGATACAGGTAATAAACCTGCAGAAGCGCAAGGGAAAAATCATGGCCCCGAAAAAGAGATTGGGTGGAGTGAAACTTCCAGAAGAGATCAAGCCAGTTTTATTTAACAGGTAAGTTGAGCGTGACATTCGTTTCAACATGTTAACACCTTGACATTGCCAAAATCTGTAGACTGTGCAGATGTATCATGTGTCTCTGTGTCTTTGACAGCGACGAGCATTCCTATGGCTCACAAATCACTTCCACAAATGAAGGAGAGGAAGGTGGGTGTCATTGTCATTCAATGCCTAACAGGTTGTAATCCTCCTCCCCCCCCCATCTTCTACTGATATGCATTTTTTTCCTCAAGGGGCAACTGCAAACACCTCCACTCCTCTACACCACTGTCCTCAGTGCTCCTTCAGCCACCAGGATGAAGAACAAGTTCAGCAGCACATTGACAGGGTTCATTCTGGTGTTGAGGCCCAGGATGATCGACTGGCCTCGGAGCATCAAACAGGACCTGCCGGCTGCTACGACTGTCCCGACTGTGAGAAGACCTTTAGGTTCCAGTCTCTGCTGAAAGCCCATCAGCGTATCCACACTGGCGAGCGGCCGTATCTGTGCTCCCAATGCGGACGGAGCTTCTCCTTCAAACAGTCTTTGGAGAGGCACAAACGAACGCACAAGAACGGGCGCAAGTACGATTGTCTGATCTGTGGAGAGAGCTTCAAGTCCTTGTCGGCCCACAGAGACCACAAGAGCAGCCACATGGAGAACGGTGCGTACCTGTGCTCCGAATGCGGACGCACGTTCGCCTGGAAGTCCGCCCTGGTGAGGCACCTGAAGACCCACACAGAAGCAGCCGACAAGACGGAACGTCCTCACAAGTGTCCTCACTGTGACCTCGGCTTCAGCTGCTTGACTTACCTCAACCGGCACCTCCTGACCCACAAGGAAGAGCGTCTTCATGTCTGCACATGCGGCAAGAGCTTTGCGTACAAGGCTGCCCTCACGGCACACCAGCGCACCCACCAATCAGAAAGGCCTCACCAGTGCAAACAGTGTGGCAAGGGCTTCCTCTACAAGGGGGGGCTACTGAGCCACATGAAGATCCACTCAGAGGAGATGCCTTACATGTGCTCCTTCTGTGGCAAGAGCTTCAAGAGGGAGCGCAACATGAAGAAGCATGAACGCTGCCACACCAGGGAGAACGTGTTCAGCTGCTCCCAGTGCGATAAGACCTTCGTGTACAAGGCCACGCTGATCAGACATGAGTTGACACACTCGGGGGTGAGGCCTTACCTCTGCTCAGACTGCGGGAAAGGCTTCTTCTCCCACGCTGAGCTGCTGAAGCACGAGCGCTTCCACACGGGACACAAGCCGTTCCAGTGTCCTCACTGTGGGAAGAAATTCACCCAGTCCTGTTACCTGACCATTCACCTTCGTTATCACACGGGGGTCCGGCCCTACATCTGCCCGCAGTGTGACAAAAGCTTTCTCAGTGCCAACCGTCTGAAGAGACACCAGCGAACACACACTGGGGAGAAGCCATACATGTGTGTGGAGTGTGGGAAGGGATTCAAGCAGTCATATCACCTCAAGATGCATGTAAGGACTCATACTCCAAAGTTTATATGACGTGTAAATTTCGGTTGCATTCAGATTATAGTTTTGAAAACTCTTATTCAGGCAATAGATATAGCTGTTGTGACAGTAATTATGTTTGTTTCTTTAACACATTAAGGCTCCTGAGGCATGGTGATATGTGAATTTGATTAGTTATTTTGCTTGGTATATAGTGATGTAGTATTTTTTTTCCACCCAAAACATTCAGAAGGTAAACTGATTGAGAAAAAAACAAACAATAAATTGTCAAAAAAGAGCAGGCATTATTTAAAACTAAACTTTATTAACTGGCATGGATGCATTTCACTTCTAGAAACTCAAAATGCATAGGTATGAAATAAACAAAAAGCTTAACAGGGTTGTCTAAGAAACATTGCTTTGATGTTGGCAGTAGATTGTTTATACAAGGAGTTGCTCTCCTGGTATGAATGATCTTTGCTAGAAAAATCCAGTCTTAACTGAAAGAATGGCATGCATATTAGGATATGCCTTTGTTGACCTTGAACTGATACATGTGGACTGACGTGGACGCCAGTGGTCCCTTCAAAAAGGGGCAATGTTTCCACAACATACAGAAATAGCACCGACAAAGAATTCACAAGTTTACACTGAGCAGACTTTTGGTTGAAGTCCATTTTCCTGACATCACACCACAGCAAGGTGTAGCATATGTTAACTTTAATATTCCAATTACTTACATTTAATAGAAGAAAAAAATATTGAATCTGCCAAAAAACAGATACAGAGTAAATGATCAATATCAACATCCTTGGTGTAGTTTTCAGTAGCTGTGCCTTGCCAACAGTTCAGGTGTGGCACTCTAAAGGAGCACACACCGGTACACAAATTAGTTTCAGTAGATGGTCTGCAGAATACAACACCTGGAACACATTAGCTTCAAGGAGAAAACAATGTATGGTAGCCCCAACTCAAGAGACACAGGATCTGGCTTAGATCTAAGGCCGGCCTTGCCTCTAAACAACAACATGCAGAGTTATGGGGCAGTGGTCGCTTCCCATGGCCTTGTTGCGGATTTTACTGTCGCACAAGCCAGGCAGCAGAGCGGAGGACAATATGAAGTAGTCGAGCCTCCAGCCCACATTCTTGGAGCGGGAGTTCATCATGTAGGTCCAGAAGGTGTACGCGTTCGCTTGCTCTGGGTACAGCTCGCGGAAGCTGTCGATGAACCCTTCGCTCAGCAGCTGACTGAAGCCCTCGCGCTCCTCCGGGGTGAAGCCAGCATTCTTTTTGTTGCCTTTGGGGTTCTTCAGGTCGATCTCCTGGTGGGCCACGTTAAGGTCGCCGCACAGCACCAGGGGCTTGCGCTTGTCCAGGTCACAGAGGTAGGCCCTGAAGTCCACATCCCAGGTCTTGCGGTAGTCCAGCCTCACTAGCCCACGGCTGGCGTTGGGCACGTAGGCAGTGACCAGGAAGAAGGTGGGGAACTCGGCGGTGATGACTCGGCCCTCTTTGTCATGCTCCTCTTTACCTGATGTGAGGAAAACATTTACCTCAGATGCACAGGCATAGACTGACAGTGACTGGAGAACCTTTCTTGAATAGTCTGTATCTACAATGTTTAATACCATCAGTCTAATACCTACAGAATTAATATGTTTAAAGTTTGATTCATCACTGTTGATAAGGCTGTCACTCACCGATGCCGTAGGTAACTTTGATAGGCTCTGTCTTGCACAGCATGGCCACACCGCTGTAGCCCTCCTTTTCATCTGAGCCAGCCCAGTACTTGTGAGGAAACTCAGGCATGGAGGTGATCTCATTAGGGAGGGACTTCTCAGCACACTTGGTTTCTTGCAGGCACAGAACATCTGGACTCTCCTCACGCACCCACTGGGTAAGAGAGAGATGAAGAGACAAGTGGTTTAGGGGTATATGTTCTTGTACATCTATAAACCAGCAGCTGAATGTGTTGCCCGGACCCCAAATTTACATCAAGGCCTTTCTTTTTGACCCAAGCTCTCAGGCCATCCACATTCCAGGAGGTGATCTTCATGTTAGCGGAGCGGCCATCTTTGCTGGTCATCTTGTCAGGTGGGTCATCATACAGGACAGGGGCCTCAGGCTCCTTTCCCTTCTTCCCTTTTTTAGTTGCAGGGGCTAAAGTTGGACATGATTGGTAGATAATTGGGAAATACAAGTAGTGTTTCATTCAGTCCAACTAGTTTTATGGCACGCTATACATCATGTTCCAGTACACTTGATGCAGCACCTGCTCCATTTTCATGGTCTTCTCCAGCCTCTTCATCATTCTTCTTTCCTCTTTTGGACATCCTTGCACGCGCTCTGAATCCACACACACCCTGCAGACACACAACACGCGCACACAACAACACACGCGCCGCTGAAAAAGGCAAAGGAAGACGGTCCTCGTGACCATCAGCTAGAAATTTACCCTTTAATAATGCCTAAAGCAATCAATACAGAAGATTCATTCCACATAAAAATACACATTTAGTTAAATGTGCCACTATTGGATACTCTGCACCGGATTACAACGTTTTAATGTATTTCCTACTTGGTGACAGAGCTAGCTGGGCTAATTGACATAGAGGATCTAATTCACTTGCCACAAAGGGATTAGCTAGTTAGCTTTCCATTCAATGAGGCACTGCGGCCTATCTACATTTGACATGCCATAAACATTTGAATTCATATAAAAAGGATTATCATAATAACGACGTTATTGTAAATATATCTGAACTTAAAACAGCTACAAATTAAAGAAAAAATCTTACTTTAAACTTTCACAACAAAAGGATACCTGGACAATTTGACTAAACCACACGCTCGAGACACTCCCCCACCAGCAGAGAAGAGGACCTGAAGTGGAGCAAAGGCACGTGCTGCTAGGCTGTCCACAAGTATGCCTGAAACATTATTACACTTTTAGGGAATTACTATGCTTTATATAAAATAAAAGTGAATACTTAAAAATGTACGAATCTGCCTACTCATTAAATATTATTTTCATTTGTTGATTCATTAGAAAATATTGTTTATACCCGGAGATGTCCATATACCTTCTGTCTAAACTGGTCCTGAGTCCAAACAGCAACTGCCAGGTTGGTGTTGAGCGGTTCTTCAAACTTTTAT
Source organism: Neosalanx taihuensis (assembly GCA_030340665.1). Classification (NCBI taxonomy): domain Eukaryota; kingdom Metazoa; phylum Chordata; class Actinopteri; order Osmeriformes; family Salangidae; genus Neosalanx; species Neosalanx taihuensis. Next base: position 3,354,660 of record CM059307.1, read on the forward strand.
TTTAAATTCTAAGCATTTTCATGTAGTTTGACATCAGTAACGCAATACAAGACACATTGTATGCATGTAATCTTATGTATCTAATACAAAGTGTATGGCCGCATGCTACTGTAAACCGTGCAAGTTTGTCCTGAACTGTGCATCTGGCATGTTAGTAGTACTACTAGTGTGTACCGCATTATTGCTTTTCTTCTTGTCTGTAGTTCAGACCAGTCAAATGTTTTTTCTTCATTTCTTGTAATTGTGTCCTTTTAACGTACTATCAGCCGCCATGACTGTTGTGATAGGCTTCGAGGGCAGTGCCAACAAAATTGCCGTGGGCATCGTGAGAGATGGGCAAGTCCTGTCTAACCCCAGGCGCACTTATATCACACCTCCCGGCCAAGGCAAGTGGGGTTAATCGATATTTAAAACATTATAGGTATGTGTTTGTGTGCATTTATATGAGTTAATTTTCCAAACTTTTTAATTGATGGTTGACTCATAACCCAAGGCTTCCTGCCCAGCGAGACAGCCAGACATCACCGTGGCGTGATCCTAACTGTCCTCAAGGAGGCGCTAGAGGAGGCGGGGATGAAGCCAGCTGACATTGACTGTGTAGCATACACTAAAGGTAAAGAACAAACTACCACCACGTTTTAAGTGTTTTTTTGTTTGTTTTTTCTTCAGTATTTTCCCTTCTATACAAGGTATGTCCTCTCTTACTTCAGGTCCAGGTATGGGTGCTCCTCTGGTGACTGTGGCCCTGGTGGCTCGTACTGTTGCCCAGCTGTGGGGCAAACCTCTCCTGGGGGTCAACCACTGTATTGGACACATTGAAATGGGCCGCCTCATCACGAACGCTCACAACCCCACTGTGCTGTATGTGAGCGGGGGAAATACACAGGTCTGGACACAAACATCCATTCACTTGTCGGGACATGTCTGCTTAGCTACACACGACTGGATTGTCAGGATTTTATCTTTTTAAGACTTGTAGGATCCCTCCATTTCCCTCTTCATCCAGGTCATTGCATACTCAGAGCGCCGCTACAGGATATTTGGAGAGACCATTGACATAGCAGTAGGCAACTGCTTAGACAGGTTTGCAAGGGTTATAAAGGTAAGTGTAGCGGTATGTAAATAAAATATACAATTTGAGCTTTTCCTCTACAATGTATTTTTGCAGCTAGTACCAGCTGTTCTTTCTTTTCTAAAAGTCACCATGATGCTTTTATTTTCAGATTTCCAATGACCCCAGTCCAGGGTACAACATTGAGCAGATGGCTAAGAAGTCAGTTTGCATATTGCTTATTTAACAAGTCCTTTGTACCCAGCATTTTCTATTTTATATATGTGTACGTAAACCAAAGAAAGACATTTATTATTTCTGTATCCACAGAGGCACACAGTATGTAGAACTTCCATACACCGTAAAGGGAATGGATGTCTCCTTTTCTGGAATTTTATCCCATATTGAGGTAAGATGCATCACAAATAGATGCAGTTGTCAAGTTACTCCTAACTCTATTTTTATGCCAACACACTACACTAACTCCTTACCCACTTCCCAATGTAAAATATGATTCTCCAATGTTATAGAAATGCAAGACTCGGTCAGTTACCATTACCAAGGTGGATAGATGTAGTGGATTTAGCTAATGGCTGTGTTGACATATATGTGGACTTTGCAGGAGGCTGCTAACAAGATGCTGAGTTCTGGCCAGTGTACAGCCGAAGACCTGTGCTTCTCACTGCAGGTACATGCTTTCCAATGTGAAGGATCACTGCATGACTGTGCTTTTTTAAACATTAGAATAGGCTTTTACAGGAACTTACTTTCCCATCCAATCCGTGTGTGTCTTTGTAGGAGACTGTGTTTTCCATGCTTGTGGAGATTACAGAGAGGGCTATGGCTCACTGTGGATCCCAGGAGGTGCTCATTGTAGGAGGGGTTGGATGTAAGTAAGTCTTATCATATTCTTGATTATCAGCTGCACTTTCTATATACACAATGTGTAAGTTGCTGTGAATATAAGTTTCTGATAAATTAATCTAATATCCTCCTGCCATGTGAAAAACATTTAAAATGTTTTGTAGGTAATCTTCGTCTACAAGAGATGATGGGCGTCATGTGCGAGGAGAGAGGGGCCAAGCTCTTTGCCACAGACGAACGGTAATTAAAAAAAAGCTTTAAATTCTGTGTACTTCCATGTATGAACTGCAGTTAGTTTAACACTGTTATTCTTATTGTGCAACAGATTCTGCATTGATAATGGGGCGATGATAGCACAGGCAGGGTGGGAGATGTTTCGATCAGGACAAGTGACTGAACTGTCAGACTCCTGGATCACCCAAAGGTAACTTTTTTATTAGGCATGTAAACGTACCTTATAATGTAGAACACTCTTGTTCCCTTGTATGTTTTGTGTAGCTGTTTAGATTAATGTGGTTTGCTGTCTCAGATACAGAACAGATGAAGTGGAGGTGACATGGAGAGATTGACAGCTCAATGCTCAACACGCAGCAACACGCACCTCTTCTCAGCTGACGTGGCATGAAAGAATGCTCCAGTAAACATTGTCTCAGATGTTGCATGACCATGGTAATGAATCTATTAGATGCACTAAGCAGAATGTATTGTTTACAGATTTTTTTTGGGGGGGGGGGGAATTAGGTGCTGTAGAGTTACAATGTAATGCTGTACTGTAAATACCAAGTAAATACATTCAAGATCATTCAATTTTATTAAGCAATACTGTTCACTTAATCCTCTTCCACCTCCAGTGTAGTTTTTTTTAATTATATATATATTTTATAAATCGGAGAACATTGAGCAGTGTGATACTTTGAGGACTTAAGAGTAACATTGACCCGATGGGGGTAAAAAAAAAAAAAAAAACAGCATTCAGATTAGACATTGGTCAGGTGCATTCTTATTGTGCTGCTGACTACACCTGGATGTAAACTGGAGACATGTTAAGTCCCTTGTATAAAATTACTGTGAAATGAAAGCAAGTACAAGACATTTTCAAATGTGTGCTAAACAAACAAAGAAATCAGTCTGGTAAAGTAGGCATACAGGGATTGGTCACAACAGATTAGAAAGTGCTTGATTGACCACTCGCATACAGAACCAAAAAGAGATAAAACTGCAGTTGATTACAATAAAATGACAGCTCTTTAAAGATTTGTTTGTTTAAAAAAAAAAAAAGACCAGCTCTGTACAACGTTAAAATAATTGTTGAGCAGGGATAGGGAAATCCAAATCCACGTCATTAAGGCAGGCATCTTGTAAGGCGTTAGAAAAGTCCCTAGGTGTTTCCTCCAGGAGTTAGTCCAAAGTGTCTCAGTGTGGCTTTTGTGTGCAAAGACATCAACCTGAGAGAAGTGTGTGCATGTGTGAAAAAGGGGGTTGTGTGTGTCTGTATGTATATACCCCCTGGGTTAGGCTGGGTGCTCCAGAGAGTCCTTAAACCAGACGACCTTTTTCAGATCTGAAATAAAAACAAGAACACTTTGGTAAAAAGCCCCTTTGAATAAACACAAACATCAGATTACTTCATGCTTAAATTGGATTTCAAAATCAAGGTACAGATGTTGCATGAAAAGGGGACTGCATTAACAAGCTATCACTTACATTTCCCAATTCTCCAAACTGACTTGTGAAAGTACTCACCTTGCTTCCGTTTATTGCAAATAGTGTTCCATTCTAAAGAGACAGAAGAACCAATCAGTAAGTTTGAATAGAAGAATAGATAGGATTGCACACTACAACAATTATCTGACTTCACACAAATGCTTTCAAGTTGCAATTCACAACATTTATGTAAACAAGCCTAGTAGCAAAGAGGACAATGTGTTCCTGTACCTTGACTGTGGTAATTGAGGGCCTCTACTAGATGGCGACAGCTGAGCAGCAGCTTCCCGTTGCCCTCTTCCTCATCCGGACACTGGCCAATGGTGATCATGGTAGTGGCTGGAACAAGCATGTCACTACCGTACTGGATAGTTAGAAGTGTTTGGTCAGCTGGCTCACTGTCATCCGAGGGCAGTGACAGCTCTGTGGGGCTGGGAACGCATCCGGACCCATCTGAGGCTTGGAGGACCTCACTGATGAAACTAAGTCCCCACTGGTTTTGCAGCAGAACCCCAATGGCAGGACGGTCGTCCTCAAGGGCACCACCAGTAGCTCCTGCCTTCACCTTGGAGGCGTAGCTGACGGCTGGCTGTAGTTTGGCTGGGCTGTCTTGAACTGGGAAAGCAGGGGGAGGCTTCAGCAGTGACAGGCTGTCCTCCACCCACCTCTCCTTTGAGCTCTGTTTTGGTGGCCGGTCAGCCATCCTCCCGGCCCCTCTGAGGCCCTCTCGGCGTGGGCCACGACCTTTGTGCTGCTGGGCCCTGCGCTCTCTGTCTCTTCTAAAGGTATGTGCATGGGCGGGTCCATTCAAGCTGCCCTCAGTAGCCCCAGGTGAGGTCTGGCGGGGCTGCTGATCAACGGCAATGGTGCAACCTCCACCTCCTCCACCTCCACAGTTGCCTGACCCAGGGGATAGGCGGCGGTTGCGAATGTGAGGTTCTGGGTTGGTGGTGGACACGAGGACAGCTGGATCACACAAGCTGTCAGACTCACACACCATGTTGCTGGCCGCCCATGTTCCTAATAAAAAATATAAATTTAATTAACCACATGATTGCAATTTAATTGTGCTTAAGTCGCCGTTTTTAGGACATCTTGACGGGACATTTCCAACATCTTGAATAATAAGTCACATGTTTGAACACAGGAAACACATGATGTGTTCTAGGAAAATACCCAAATAAAAAAATAAAATGTTTCCTATATAGTCTAGGATTGTTAAATTTAGTATTGTAAATTGTATTGGTCATCAGATTTCTTTACTGCCCAAGACACATTCCTGACCTGGGATGGCTTCTAGACACTTCTAGAAGCTAGCTCAGTTGTTTTCAAATGGTTTGCCCGCCCTGGTGGCCTCCCTAACTAGCACGCTAGTTTAATCCCCTTAATGCGTCAAATATCCGACAGCTGTTTAGCTAGATAAAAAAGAACATATATTTACAACATCTAGGTATTATGTTAATGCTGATATAGTTAGTTGTTACTTAAATAGTCGAGTTAGCAAGGTGCTAGCAAACACCTGCAACGTGTAACAGAATCAGCTACAGCTAGCACGAGCTTGCTAATGCTACCGCACGCAAGGACATCGAGCTATTCGTTAGTGTCTAACTACCACAAATAAATCGATGAATAACATGACACACGGGCAGAAAGTACACCTATAACACGGAGATTTGTCTCACCCCAACTGTGACGGCAACAAAACGCAAGTTTTATGGGGAAAATCAAGTTTCATAACTCGGTAGCCAAGGTGAACAGTCTGAGTAACGTTAGCTTGTTAGCCAGCCTAGCTTAGCAGCGTTTGGTCAATGCATTTGATTGGAACGCTACCATGACAAGATGTTTGCATTTAAAACATGTTCTAAAAAGTGTTTTTAAAAACTCACCCGTTTTAATATGCATATCTCCTTTCGTTTTAATGTAATGTTTAAAAAAGAAACCGTTAGAGAACTTTTTTTGCTTAACACAGCGGCGTTGAGTTGTCGTGTGTTGATGAGTGTCGAGTGGCTGGGAAGTTAAGAGTGGAGCTCTCGAGCCGGCTGGGAGTGGAAGTGACTGTTTACAAAGCCGGATATTGAAGCGCGAAGATGAGAGGGAAAAGCAAATTGAATGGTTTTATCCACATTATAAATATAATGTTTTATTAGGATTCCTCGGTCAGGAGGAAACCTTTTGTAATTGTAGGAATTCTGAATCTTGTAGCATTGAAGTCAATGGCAGCCCTTGGATCACAGCAGTAAAAAGTTGAGATTTTTGGCATGGTGAAACAGTACAAACAACATTATATACCGTTTGTCCGCTACAGCCTTTTTAATTTGGCAATAACACAACTAAACAGGAAGTTCATCTTATGATTCCTATGAAAATCAATCCATCTTTTGAGAAATCAACGCCAAACCTGATATGCCACCAACAACACACTACAATATATACAACCCCATTCAATAGCTTAAGTTCATATATTTCAAAATGATTTAAATAAAATAAATCTAATTTATCGCTAAGGCTAATTTAATGTTTATACAAGTGCCAAGCAAAAACTGATAGTCCGAATCAATCACAAGTTCATATGTAGACTCTTGGCAATGTGTTGTATACAAATCTGAGAAAAAGTTGAATGTAAGATGAAAAGTAGATTAATAATGAATATTTGAAATGTGACTGCTTGGCTAAAGGCTAGGCTGTCTTGCAAATCCTCTCTCTGTAATGCCAGAACCAGTGGCTCCAACTCACAGGCACAAGAGTATGTTGACACAGTGGGCTGAGTAAGCCCCCACCTTCACCCTGCTATTGGCTGCTGGATGGATCATGACACTGGTAGTTGTCTTGTATCTCAGCAAATCTTTGACATAGTCACACCAAACTTGCAGGGTGCACTTTCCATTGCAAGACAATTAAATTATTCTTGTAAAGTGGAAGTTAATGGCAGCCCTTAGATCAAAAGAGTAAAAAGTTGAGATTTTTTACATGGTGTAACAGCACAACATTATGAACTACCACACCCAATTTTGTCCAAGTGAAACCAATTTGTATGCCTTTTGTTGTAGAGTCCTGAAATTCATTACAGATTCCACATTTGTCACGATGAAGAATAAAGTCTCAACATTTTTCTTCACTACTACTCCTACAACATTTGTCCAATCTTCCCCAGGATTGGCAGTTATCATCGTCAGAGGAACCCTTACAAAAGTTATCAATAGGATTTTTGATGTTCAAATTGTCCTATTTTTTAAAAGCACTGATTGGAAGAAGCACTTGAAAAACGCCCAGAGAGCATGTGAGTGACAGCATAGGGTTAGCTCAGTAAGGTGAGATGCTGCCTTGCAACCCCAGTGTTGGAGGTTCAAATCCCAGCATTTGTAGGACAAACTTTTAAAGCAGGGCTTGGAAGAGGAACTTCAAAAATGCCTGGAGAGCAGGTCAAGTGTATCCTAGGGTTGGCTCAGTGATGTAAGATGTTGCCTTGGAACGCCAAGGTTGGAAGTTCAAATCCCAGCATTTATGAGTCAAGATTTTAAAGCAGGGCTCGGAAGAGGCACTTGAAAAATGGAGAAAACGGAGAAAAAGTCTGTTACCGCCGAGATTCTGTGGCCTAGTGGGTTTGCTGGTCGTTAACGATGAAGAGTCAGATACACTGATGTTGCTGGCGGGCTCGGAGTGCCAACTGCAGCCGGGTTCAAATCCCAGGAACGGATGATTGGAGTCCCATGGGGAGAGCCCAGGGTTGGGGGGGGGGGGGCCGTGCCCCCCCCCCCCCCCCCCCCCCCCCCCCGAAAATATGTCAACTGGTGCAGTGGGGTTATGTAATAGAGGGAGATGAGCAGCAGGCATTTTAGACAGATGTCTGACAGTGGTTACTTTTATAAAGACAGTAGTTACCTTTACCTTATTACATTTGCATAAATATCTTGTAAAAAATAATTTGTTCCAGATCTCAGACAGTTGGGGGGTGGTCATCAAGACAGTTGGGGGGGAATACCTTGCGGTCACAGGAAACAGTCAATAGGACAGTTGTGGGAGGCCTTCTGGGCAGTGCACTGTGGTCAGACTGGTCTGCACTGCACTGTGATTTTATATATATATACATTGGTTAAATAAATCATCTATTAATCTGAGCAAGACTTAAACCATTGACGTTGAACTGGCCCTCAGACTTGGTGACATGCTGCTATGCGCTACTTCACCACTGGACTTGATCAATTGATTGTGTTACTGCTTTCACATACCTCGCAATGTCATAACACCACAAAAGATAAAAACAACTAGGTGCACATAAATCAACACTACGTGTTAGAATGAAATGTTTAATTGGAGGCTAAGGCATTCTTTTTTTTTTTTTTAAGATGACAATCTTCTTGTAAGGCTGTCATATTCTATAAACCATGTCAATGCAAACACTTACATTGACAATGCAAAATAAACACTTAAGAAAATGTTTCCAGTTGCAATCCACCATTGGCGGTCAACCACTTATATTCTTCCCTATGTGAGTGCGCACATGCCTCTTGAGCCGAGTTGATGTAGAGAAGCACTTTTTGCAGAACAAACAAGAGTATGGCCGCTCTCCTGTATGCGTCCTCAAGTGCATGGTCAGGTCTGAAGAACACCTGAAGCGCCTTTCACAGTAGGAGCAAGGATACGGCCTCTCTCCCGTGTGTATACGCCTGTGGAGAAGCAACTCTCCAGAAGTCAGGAACGTCTTGCCACACTGAGAACACTGGTGTGGTCTTTCTCCAGTGTGCATCAGATTGTGTCTGATAAGCGAAGTAGACTTGGCAAACCTCTTGCTGCAGTACGTGCAAGAAAACGGTCTGTCCCCCGTGTGAGTGTTCAGGTGTTCACTCTGGGCTCGCTTGGTTTTGAAGCTTTTCGGACACTGAGGGCAGGGGTACGGCCTGTTGTCGCTGTGACTGCGCTGGTGTCTCACCAGCTCTCCGTGCGTGAGAAAAGTCTTCTGACAGACTGTGCATAGATATGGTCTCTCTCCTGTGTGTATCCTCTCATGTCTGGTTAAGCCCGCCAACTGTGTGAAGCTCTTCTCGCAGTAGGAGCACTGGAAGGGCCGCTGGCCGTTGTGGATCAGCATGTGCCTGTTCAGTATCTGAAGCTGAGTGAAGCTCTTGTCACACTCAGTGCACGGGTACGGCCGCTCCTTAGTGTGGATCTGTTTGTGCTTGTTCAGTAGCCACACGTGCGTGAAGGTCTTGCCGCAGTCACATGGGAAAGGCCTCTCTCCTGTGTGCTTCATCTGGTGTCTCCTCAGGTCCGACGGACGACCGTAGATCTTGTCGCACTGGGAACACTTGTACTGACGCTTCACTATGTGGGTTTGTCTGTGCCTCAGTCTCTCTAGTATGGTCCCAAAGCTCTCCCCACATTTCTGGCACTTGTACTGGCCATTGCCTTTACCATCTGTCGTCACCTCTTCCTCTGTCGACTCTAATGGAGGATCGCAAGTCTCGCAGCAAGCTGTTCTCTCAAAGTGTAGCTTCAATAGCCCCATCTGAGTGAAGCCCTTGCCACACTGAGGGCACAAAAACGGCCGTTCTCCTGTATGAATACGTTGGTGTCTCCTGAGATCCCAAGAGTTCTTGAAACCCTTGTTACATTCCTGGCAGGTGTACGGTCGTTCCCCTGTGTGAATGCGCTGGTGCCTGGTCACGTCAGAAGCACGGGTGAACGTCTTGCCACACTCATAACACATATGGGCATCTGGTCTGGCATGGATGGGAAAAGGCTTGGGAAATTCTGACCGCTGGACCTTCTTCCTGGATGACTCTTGCTTGTCTTCAGCCTTCTGGAGTTTGTTGTACTCCTCGGGGTGACTACGTTCAATGTGCTGAAGAAGGAGGGACTCCTGCATGTGGAAGAATGGACACTGAGAGCAGGCAAATACCTGAGAGGACATCTCAACAGTGTGACCTGGAAAAAAGAAGAAGCAAATATTAAGAATTTGGATAATTTATAGTTTAACAATGTAAAACTCAAATTAAACTCTTGATAGAAAAGTACAGTCAGCTAGTTTCGGGGTCAATCGTATAAATCCTATTTCCAATGTTCTTAGGCTAGAGGTATTGTAATTTTTTATGTTATTGTAAATAACATAAAATATGTATTTTGTTACATGTACCTTGAGTACCCAAGTCCTCCAAACATTTATGGTGCTGCAGGAGAGATTTGAGATCCTCTGATTGAGAGAGAGCTTGAATGCACTCATCCAAGACAGATGGGGCTGAACTGAGCCAGGATACAGTCTGTGTAAAAATGCAGAAATACCATATCTTTGTGGCACAATTTCCTCACCAACAAATGAATACTGTTTGGATTAAACCATTTGTTATTCAAACCTGCCCGAGGTCTGGTACAGGCAGAAGTTTCTCCAGTCGAGACAAAAACTCCCACACAAGAAGCTGCATGTCTTTGTCATAGCTAACCCCATACTCTGTTGGAAATACCTCCTGTAAATGAAATGAGGTTGAAACTTTGAAATGTATTAAATAAAAATTACAAATTGGTATGTATGTACTGATAGTTTGTATAATCCTGATTACAAAGGCATCAGCCGTCGATAAGCAATGGAGCGTGAACAGTACACACTGACCTGGTAAAAGTGTTCTCTCTCTGCTGGGTCTTTAAGCAGGGTCTGAACCAGCTCCAGGAAAATGGCCTCTTCTGCATCCATCTCTGCATCTCCACTCTGGAGGAGATACTCAGATTACTGTCCAATTCACACGTGAGTGTAATCTTCCTGGTTTGGCTGATTCACTCACACTGCTGACTGTCATGTACACTGGCAAAGTATAAAATACATCAGAGGCTTGTTTGCTCACGTACTGTCAAATGTTAGATACAATATTATCACTCACTCCTGTGTGTCCAGGGGGACGTATTCTGTCCAAGTGGGGTTGAATTGCATGAATGTCAGATGTTTGTTCGGCAGCACATAAATCTAGGATCATCTATCAAAAGACCAACAGAATCTCCAGTCAAGATTAAAGCAATCATTTTTAAATGAGTACATACTCCTTCACTATTTATTGTATCGTTATTATGTTTTTATTTTATTGATCTCTCCTAGACATTGTTTGAAGCCACATTGCCTTACCCGTGTCCTCAGTCGCAGTAGAAGCTTGGCCCTTTGCTTTGTGTCCAGCAGATCTGGGACTGTGTCAGTGACCAGAGTCACAAACTCATGGAGCTTCTCATAGTCCATCACATCTCTTCTCTGTGCCACCTGCCACATGGCTGCTGACACCAGCCGCAGAGGTGGAATCAGCAGACGCAGAGATGATAAAGGGAGGAACACATCTGCAGTGCAAGAAAATAAGACATTATTGGCCAAGGTCTACCTCATCTAGCCTACCTTGAAGAATTAGGTGTCCTTAGACTAGGTTTGCTACAGTTGCAATGCTTTTCATAGTTTCACAACAAACCTGCTAGTGCCCTCCTTAGCAGGAGGTTTGCCTATGTAGCATTGAATGGTGGCACATATATAAACATGTACTGATCCACCATTTAGCGAGCTAGACATTTCAATCTAGCAAGATCTAACACGTTAAGACAGCAAAGTTAGCTACTAAGCTAGCGCTAGCAGTGCTATAGCTATACATGCCATGCCATTTCTTAAAGCTACACACCTGTGTTTTCCAGTTTATTGGCACATGTTTCCATCATGTTGACAACAAAAGCTGCAATCAAAAATATGTTGTCCTCGATCGTGTAGTGACACTGATAACTTTAGCTGAGCTTCCTGTATTAATGTGCTTAATGCCAATAAGATATGGTGAAGATTCTGCCACCTACTGTAGATTGCAGACACTGCATGCCATGCATGAAGTAAACCAACTAAGGCTTTATTATTTTCGAATTAAACTACTAAGGTATCTAACTATTTGCCAACATTTTCATTTTAGCAAGGTATTTGGGTACTGTACACTTCACCACATGGTGAGTGTCCCTGTACTTGCTGTAAAATAAGAGCGTCTGCTAAATGACTAAATGTAATGTACATTTTAGGACAATATACATGTTAAAGTATATACCTTCACTGACACATTGGATAATTGAACATACTTTTATTTTCCATACTGTCTGACATATCTGCCTCACTTCCATGTACATCAATACAGGAAATGTAGGTAATATTGTGGTCCCAAGTGTCCAAATATGAGTTCACACATTATCCCAGGTGTTCTCTGACTGCTCCTCAATTGGGGGGTACACGTTAACTGAACAGCATGAATGAATCAGGCTAAATGTAGATGTTAATCTTTCTTCTCTTGGTCACTGGAACAGCCCCAATGTCCTTGGTTACTTCAAGGCTGGGGTGAGACTGGAACAGAACTTCTGGGTGTGCAGTAACTCCTGCAATGGGAAACACAGGCACACACATTTGAGCTAATCCTATACCGCTAACAAAACAGAAATCTTAACAAGCTTGTATTAGTAAAAACTTACAGCCTAGTTTTGTTGACTTCCTTAGCAATGTAGCAACAAGCTCTAGCTTCACTAGCTTTCAATTCTAGCTACTTCCCAAAAAAACTTTTGACTCAAGCAGCTTACCATTTTAAGGTACCACGAAGTACATAAAAAAGAAAAACGCGATGTCAAATATGACAAACAGCCAAAAATCAAACCAGTAGGAGTATTGTGGTAAAGATACCAGGGCTTCATTAGACTTCAGTCTCTCTTCTGATCCCATGTCGCTGATATCAGACACTCCAAAATAAGCGATCCTTCTTCTTCTTCGTCTACTCCTCTTCTTCTTCTTCTTCTCCTTTTTTATCCGAAAATCTACATGTCTTGCGGAAAATGTCTGCCACCAGCTGGTTGTAATTATATTTGCAAGTACCTGTACTTGCTGTAAGTAGGTTTGGATAAAAGCGTCTGCTAAATTACATGTTTTATTGCACCCATTATTACTGTAGTTTTCCATTACATATTTACTGTAGTTTTCCATTCCATTTACTCTATAGATACAAATAATATAAAAAAGTTATCTAACCCAAAGCAAGAAATGACAGGACTCATGTTATGTATGTTCATGTGACACCAAATACCATTTATTAGGGCTTTACAAAGACTACAAAATCCTCCAGATGATTTAAATCGCGGTCTCTGTCTATTTACACGTATGTTACATACAAATGTACAAAATATAAAACATTTAAAGACAAATGTTTCACCAAAAAAGAAACTCTTCTCTTAAAGTAGTAAATGCTATGTTTGAACTGAGATGTTAATTGCAATTAGGTGGAAAATATGTCACTTTGTTAACACAAGGACATCAGGAGATGTGAAAACTTTTGGTTAAGTAGGCAATTGACATTTTTTTTTAGAGGGGAGCGATATTTAAAGGTGCACTTAATAAAATGGATGTACAATTAATAATTGTACCTCTTTTTTTCTAGTGGGGAAAATCCATCTCCTGCAAACAGTATGTGTCAGGATCTAAACTGAGTTTGTAACCCTGGTACTGAATAAAGTCACCTACCACATTGTAAACAGAAGGGTAACAAGATTTCATGCAAAAACAATGACCGATTCTGTTTTAGTAGTGTGTTAACAGTAAGAACAGATGCTGTAGAGACACTTAGAGAGTACTAAGGGACTGATTTAATGTCCTGAGGTTGTAGCATTGTATGCGCACCGGTGGGTTGTTGATTGGTTAACTTGACCAGTAGCACCAGATAGTTGTTGTACATAGCAGGAGAGCAAGCAAACAGTAGGCCTACCTCAGATTAGATTAACAAAATACCACAATTGTATCATGTTGGTGACCACTCTCAATATGGATATGTGGAGCAATGTAAAAAGGGAATATTACAATTGAATACATAAACAAAAATAATAAAATGCACCAAAAGAGGGAATACTATGATGACAAATTTGTCATGACTGAAAAAAATTGCTCCCAATGATCAGTGATTTAGTGAACATTTTTAAACTGAGTAATAAAAAAAAAAAGTCTCATACTGTACATTGTATGCCTTCTGCATAGGCAATAACAACCAACCATCACAAGACATACACCTGTTTCTGACAGTGAGTTGGTTTTTTGCATTTCTATTTTGTCATTTTTTTTTCTTCTCGGATTTGCGAAGTACAATAAATCTCAGCGAGTTTAAGCATAATGTTACACTGACAGGGCAGAATGCATCTTTGATTCACTGTGCAAGACTTGTATATATTTACAACCCTCCCCATCTCTCAATAACTGTGCAAACCAACCCACTCATTAACAAAGGAAGGACAATTAAAATCCAAAATGGCTTCCTTCCCAACTCACATTTACATAAAGTCTCCTTTCAAAGTACCCCCTTAGAAAGCTTAAAACATGCTCCTCAGGCTACAAAACCAAAAGGGTTGTGCTCATTCAGTTCAAGTGAACCCAGCTCAACTGGGTCAAAGCAAAAACAACTAAAAAATACCCACCCCCTTTTGACCTTTTTTGTTTAGTTTACAATTGGTCAGTCTTACTTTTGAACACAGCATACTGCTTACACCCATACGCTTGTAAATTAGCACTGTCAGAAACAAACAAAAAAGATTGTTTTGGGAAAACATGGACTTGAACACGAATTGCAGAAGGTTGTATATCAGGTAGTCTCCAGAAAAAAACGGCCTATGTCACACAAGAGTAAGCACCTACTAAGAGGATAGGAGACACTTTGTTCAAGCTGTTGCGTAGCAGGAACTGGATGTCTTGTCACTGAGCAACATCATATCCTCTCAGAATGGCAGATGGGAGCCAAGGCTAGAGTAGTAACACACCAACCCTCTCACAAAGCTTTTCACATTTAAGGCAGTGAGAAAAGCACCAGGCTTGTTCCCTTCTCCATGTGGTCCTTGGACTGGACTAGTTAGTCCTCAGTGTAAGAAGCCAGTTGTTGTTAGAAGGGCTTGACGGAGTGAATGACAGATCAGCCAGTGTGATAAGCTGAAACAGGGATAAAAAACAAAGCCTAAAGCCTCCATTGGCAATAAGATGTTTGCGTGTTAACGGATGTCAAGTGTGTGCATTTTGGCAGTAAATCATATGGGAATATTGGCACTTGTCCATAGGTTTCACAGTAGCAGTTTGGCCTGGCCACACACACAATGCGCTTTTTGTGCTTGTTGACGAGCGAGGTGGTGAGGGTCTTGGCAGTGCTGGTAAACCCAGGACAAGTTTAGGCACACGACCAGCACCGCATGGCTCAAACTGAGGTCAGGGTTGGGCAAAAGGGTGCATGCCTGTCTTTTTTATATCTGTTTAGCACCTCAGATAACAAAAAAAACTATTAGTTCCCCTGTAAACATCTGCAGATAATTAAATTGTATTACAACAACAAAAAATACAAAATAAAAATTCCAGTTTTATTGTGAAAACTACAGACTCTATTCTCCTCATCACTCTAAACTGTGAAGCCACCATTTAACAGGAGCTTTTATCCAGTTGAGGGATGGAGGGACTGTGTACAAACACCCAGCGCAAATGAAACCAGCTTCATTTGAATCAAGTCCATAGGTCTAACTATCCCATGTATCCGACATCTCCGCTCTACACACACACACGCATTACTCTGTGCCTGTTAGGAGGTGTCTGAGTCTGGGTGAGATGCCAGATTAGGAAGTGCTCCATTCTTTGACCACAGTCTTCTCTCAGATTTCCCAGCGTCTAGAGCGCTGACTCCAGCGAGGAGTCCAGGTGGTCGTCATGGTGACTGGCGCTGTCGCTGTCACAGCTCTGAGCGCTGGAGTAGTTAGCTGCTTCTTGTAGCCTCATCAGCATGTTCATCTGGAAACACACAAACACACGCAGCATAAACACGCGCACACACACACACACACAAACATACAGTTTATTGTATGGGTTATACAAATGTTTAGCATTTCTGTACTAAACTGGACTGACTCACAGATGAACCGACAAACCACACCTTGTTTAGAGGACCAGTTATGTCCAACTGATCTCTGCTGCACTGACCACTACACAAAGCTCTTTCATATGCACAACTGTAAACACTCTAAATGCAACATTGACTGTGTGGACCCATACGCCACTCGATGGCACAGTGATCATAATGGTCTTGGTGGGCCTATTGGGGGCTGACTGACCATGACCAGCCAGCCCTGCACACTGATTATACAGTGAAGAGGATTTATTATCCCCACAGTGAGTCAGAGGGAGGAGAGCGAGAGAAATACCATTACTATCCCGCCCCCCCCAGGTTATCACAGCTGGTATGGAATTAAAGTGTACTCAGCCAAATAACAACTTGCTGAGATGTTAGAACTAAAATGTTTGTGTGTGTTTTACCCCTCAGCCCTGCAATTATCTATTTTCTGTTGTTTAATTTGCCCAGTTCTCAGTCTCTGATATCTTTGGAAACTAGCTCCCACTTTCACTCAATTCTGTAAAATCCCAGCACTAGGTCTCACCAGAGGGTCTCCCTCTGTGTCGCTCTGTGACACCTGCTTGGAGGAGCCCCCCTCCTTGGATGAGCTGGAGCCATCGTAGCCAACATCCTCCGGACGCAGCTGCAGCAGTGATTGGCCGTCCTGCTGCAGGAAGGCAGAACTCCAGGGGTAGGTGTCATTCACCCACTTGGAAGGGTCCTCCCACGCTGCCCTTTTACCATACAGCTGTGGATCAATGTGAAATGAGTTAGGTGGAAGTGCGGTTGTTTACACCTGTAGGAAAACGACGTAGGCATGGGAGTTGTGGATGACACCTCTATCAACACTTCCTGCACTGCATGTGGCCTTTGACCCCTGTCTGAACCCACCTGAAGCCCCTCCCTCACAGCTTCCAGCAAGTAGGGAACCAGGGAGTAGTTCCACAGGTCTGTGAACCACACCCGGGAGCCCTCTGCATCCATGGGACAGGACAGGAAGAGCCTGGGACCTGGGAACAGACATGCATACAGACATTAACACAAGCCTGCAGAAGCAGAGCCCACAGAATAGAACCATTTCAAGAGATGGACAGATGTGTGTGCATGTCAGTGTAACACGTGTCATGTCTGTGTGCGTGCCCACAAGAATCTGTGTGTGTGTGTGTGTGTGTGTGAGCCTGCGCGTGTGTGATCAGCTGACCGATGGTGACATCAGAGGAGCTGTGGGCCTCCAGGAAGGTGTTGAGGTGCTGCCAGGTCTTGGGGATCCAGTCGATGATCTTGATGAGATCGTTGCTGCGAGTGTTCCTGTCAATCTCTGTCTCGATCAGCTTCCTTCGCAGGAAACGGCCCAGAAAGCCCTTGACAGGCTCAGTGTGGTTGGCACACAGAACCCACCTGGTGGCCACACAGGGGAATGACAACAGGTGGGTCAGAGTAGGACACCAAAGCTGACAGATAGATACAATTTACTAATATTTTTTGAAGGCGTGGTCCAACACATTGTGTCCATCTGTCTTTCATAACAAATGCCAGCATAGGTGACATTTGATTTCCATGGTATTTCATGCTGTCATAATGACAGAGAAGGTTATTTCCTGTGGACGTACTTTGTGGGGAACTTTGATAAATGAATGTCAGAGTGAATTAACTTAATTCCTTCACACGCCTAATGACAAATAGGTATGTTGAGTTCAAAAGTCTTCTTGCCTGCAGAGTTAAGTGTGTTAAAATGCAATCAGGTCCAATTAACACAGCTCATTATCCAAGTTAATTACTGTGCTCTCTTGTGAAGAACAAATTACTGCGGCGATTGAATATGTTATATCTATGTTATATTGGCCTCGCTCATTCTGCTATAAAAATATTCTGTTAACAGCTGATTTCTACTGAGGTTTTCCTATTTTTATAAAAGGCTCCACAAACCTGAAGTTGTGGTGCAGCTCTAGGTTGGGAGAGGAGGACACCCCCTGGTTCATGGTCCCAATCACATACGGGCTGGAGGAGGCGAGCACACAGCAAAACAAGCAAGTCAATTACTTGAATGCCAAAGCAATTACACAGAAGGCCAGGCCAATTCACCTCTTGCTGCACAACTGGGACTGTATTTGACAGAGTTGAATAGAGGAAAATATGTCTAAGGTATGGAGTGTACAATCACAATGTGACCCGTGACTGAAACCATGACTGTTGCTTAGAACACTATATATTGGATGCAAGACAGTTTTTTCACAACAATACCATGCGAAATGTGACTGCTACATTACATTTCGGACCACAGAAATTATTGTGATTGTTGAAAAAAAAACAAAAAAAATGATCAACAGTTTATTAATCATCAAAATTACAATTTAAAATTAAATTACAAAAAAACTATCCCTATAAGAAATATTGAACATCCTCATCATCAACATGTCTTTGTGAAAAGAGTATCCTCCAGCTTCCTGTGCTGCCCGACCTTTCTAAACTCTCCTCTCACCATTTGTGGTACTTGCAGTTGAGGAAGCCGTTGAAGATGTCACTGAGGGAGCCGATGTGATGCAGGTTATCCAGGATCACCACAGTGGGCAGCTCTGTCTCACTGTCTTCAGTGTTACACTGCTCCGCCAGGCTGGACAGGTACTGGCGCAAGTCCTGCACACACACACACACACATGCATGGCACATGCATACATACACACACACACACACACACGTATGTACACACGCAGACACAAACAATAGAGCGTTAATCCGAGAGCAGGTCTACAGCTGTATTTAACACACTGGCTAACCAGACTGCCTACCTTGCTGGACTTCTGGTCCACGTTGAAGCTGGCCACGTTGCGTTCGGTGACCTCACGGCCAGACTTGGTGACGATGTACTCTGCCAGCTTGCTGGCCAGGAAGGACTTGCCTGTGCCACTGGGCCCAGACAGGATGATGCGGCGGTGCTCCATGAGCAGGTTGAGGTACCTCTGGATGATGGGCTTGGGGATAAGGGTGTCAAACACCAGGCTGTCTATGCTGTTTTCCTTTACACCTGGGGGGAGAGAAGAAAGGGATTAGACTGGGGGTTTAGAGGGGGGCGGGGAGACTGTTCATATTAAAATGTAAAGAACATATCACTACAGACACAATCGATTTTTGTGTTTGTTTTAGTTCAAAAACCTCACAGAAATCTATTGAATCCACCCAGGCAGAGCCAATCATATTTCTATAACAACCTTAACCCAGACTATTAACAGGCACCAAATACGGTTTTGCTAACATAGAAAATGATCGAATTAAGGACACAATTATAAAAGACACACATACAATATACTCAGTCTTATTCATGCATTCAGTATAAGGTCACAATAACACTTTCAGATACGACAGCTACCAAAAACACAAATCCTTATTTACACCCAATGGGTTTCAATGACTGTGGAAGCATCCAGAACCGAGAACTGGCTATGCTACGCACTTTCCACTGTGAAAACACATTAACATTCATAGAGCAAAAATACCCAGCATCAACAGCTCAATTGACCAAGAGCATTCACCCTCTAACAGACCCAGCTGTGAATGTGCATCAGTTATAATGGATGGGCAGCTGCACTGAAAGGCCCATTGCATTTTTACAATAAAACAGAACATATTCAGATGAGCATGAAATGACACAGCTCGAAGAATATAAATGATACCTAACTATATTGTGTAATGGGGCCAACAAATACTAAATATAAATGGCCTTTTCACGGTTTAAAATGTCAACAGACCCAGTGTTTGAACCTAGCCACCAGCACTCATCCTATACGTGTGTGTGAGTAGTACAGGCTCCTGCTTTGAGGATTTAGCAGCGCACCTTTGAGGTTCACAGTGATGAGGTTGTTTTCCCCCACCAGGTATCCACAGGGCAGCAGCTCAGGCACTTCAGAGGCATGGGCCCTCACCACATCGCCCATCCTGTAGCACACGATACTGTCCGAGTTCAGCCCCAGGCTGGTCAATGGGTCCACCCGGAACACATACTCCTACAGCGAGAAGGGAAAGAGAGGAGGTAGAGAGAGAGAGAGAGAGAGAGAGAGAGGTAGAGAGAGAGAGAGAGGGAGAGAGAGAGAGAGAGAGGTAGAGAGAGAGAGAGAGAGAGAGAGAGAGAGGGAGAGAGAGAGGTAGAGAGAGAGGTAGAGAGAGAGAGGTAGAGAGAGAGAGAGAGAGAGTGCGTTCACTTGTTACTCATCGCTCTGGGTACACAGAAGGGCGGTCCAACCCCATTAGCAGGCTGAGAGTGACAGGGGTGGGGATTTAGAGGAACGGGGAGAGTTTCACCTTGAATAGACGTCTGATGACACCGTCCAGAACGTCCCACTTGGTTTTCCCACTGACCCCGATGGAACCGATGAGATACACCTGGCTCTGAGTACCCTGGAAGGACCATAATGGTGAATGAATGGTGAACGAATTACAAAATCTTACAGAAGTAAGAAAAAAAAGGCTTTTTGTCTCAGTATGCAGGATACTGGTTCAGTATGTCAAACAATAACAAAAACTTCAATTACCTTGGTCTTATAAAATCCACTGTTGATGGTGACCACGATCCTGACACTGCGACCTTCTTTGCGCAGATTTCCCTCATAACTGTCATCCAGGAGGATGTCTGCAGGCACAAACACAGCACCTCATATCAAGAGAGAAAAGAAACTAATGGAAACTTAAGCTGCCAATAAAAAACACAGTCGCCTATCCCTCAGAGTTTCCATTTAATAAAAGCGTATGAACTTTCCAGCTAACACAGTTCCTGTTGGCTAGATAAGGCTGTCGGGATGGAAATGGTGACCCGGGATGGTCAGACTGCTAGGAAACACTTGATATGATTTCCAAACATGCTGCCTCCCTCTGAGCTCGTCCTCTCTTCATTCACAAAGAGCAGCACGTTCCATACTGGTATGAGAGCCGCTGCTTTGTATTCATGGGGCTTGCCGACACGCAGGGCTCTGTGAAGAGGTGATAACGGCCCTCCTCATCTTCCCACAAGCCTCTGCTCCCGACTCATCCCTCCTTCAAATAAACGGGTCTGAGTCTTGGGAGAGCGGTGTGCTTTCTACTTTAATTAGAAGACAAGTGAAGAGGCCAACCTTCCCACCCTATTCCCTGAAACAAGCCCAGGGAGGGTGCAGGCTTTATGCTGCAAGGCTTTGTAATGAAATGTTGCCTGCTCTTCGCTAAAATGGTTTGGGGTGTTTTTGTTGTGTGTGTAATTTGTGTTTCTTGCACGGCGTGCAGACTCTGACTTCAGGGAATCCTATCTGTATACACTGCAACACTGTGATGATCATCTACCCTCAAGGGAACTGATGACTGTTGAATCTCTATTAAACAGCATTTCAACATGTTTTAGTCAAGATTAACATGAAATCCATTGCTTGGGGACCTGATCAGAACTAGCCATCAGCTCTACTGAACCTTCAACCACATACTCAGCTCTCCAGTTTCCCAACAGTCATGTAGGATTACTAAACAGTCTTGGTCGTCCAGCCACAGTCCCCCAGTAGACAGAGACAGCCAGACCCAGCAGAGTGACCAGGAAGAGGGGCCAGCTCACCTGACATGATGGTGTCTGTGATGTTCAGGTTGTTCAGGGACATCCCCAGGGACTGGCGTGAGGAGGACGAGGACGTGCTGGAGGTCTCGGAGGGAGGGCGGGCTGCCTTGGCCGGTGTGGCGGCCGGCGTGATGTTCCCCGTGGACTTGAGTCGGTCGTTCTCCGCCTTCAGAAGCTCGATCTCATTCTGATATAACCGGAAAAAACAACCAGGGACATAACAGTGAGGTTAACATGGATGTCCTTTTTGTTGATTCATACTAAGCCACCAAGTTGTGTGTAAGACATTGAGTTTGAAAAGACCCAATTAAGAGCATAGGATTTTCTTTCATTCAGGCTGGATATTTGTTGTTATAGTGAATCGGCCTTACTGCCATTGTAAGCCATAAGAAAGTCTTTAATCTTAAAGCGTCTCTTTGTGTCGGGGTTTTCACAAACCTAATCTGAGATAAGACTGGCTCAGATTATTTACAGATCAGAAGTTGAGGCACATAGTGGTATTTTAAAGTTAAACCAACAGCTAATAATAGCCGTCTAGAAGTATCAATGAAGCCTATTTACCCTTGAATGTAGGTTACATTTCTTTTCTCACAGGCAATATTGGACTTGTTCCATGTACGGTAGTTGTGGTCAAGCAATCACAAAGCTCAGACATCTTAAAAGGGATGGGGGGGGGTTACCCTCGTGCCAACACTGACCCCCCCCCCCATCCTCCAGTCACCCTCTGTAAACCCCAAATATCAGAACAGAGTCCTGGAGCTGCTCAACCTCCTAACATAACACCCCGCTTGCCTTCTGAGTATGGAAACTCATCATGGAAACTGACTGAGGAGGATTTGAGGTTTGAGGCCAGAGGCTGTTATCCCTCTGGCAGTTGGTAAAAGAGAGACATTCTATCAAAGACTGGGTTCTGCACCTACGGCTATCAACAAAGGGCCTGGAGAAAGAGTCAGTGATGAGAATGTGATGAATTGGTGGCAGGTTTGATGTGTTCTTCTATGAATCTTACCTGTCAAAAAAGGATTTGTCTTCCATGAAAATAACTGAAAGCCTCATATCATGCTAGGAGGTTGGGTTAACCCTCCCCCATATTCAGCATGTCTCATGAATTAATTGCCATTCCAGTTAGTTGAAGAGGGGGGCAACCTAACTCTTATTGGAGTTTGATTTAAGGGCTAAACCCCACCCTCAGCCCCATACCCCAGCCTTAGATCTATTCACAAATGGGTGATGGTGTTTCTCACCTGCATGCGGTTCATGGCCTCTCGTATCTGGTCGAGGTGGTGGGCGGAGCTCAGGGCCTCCAGGCGGATGTCAGTCAGTTTGAGCTCCTTCTCTCTCAGCTCATTCTTCAGCTGCAGGATTATCTCTGCTTCGGCCTCCGTGCACTCACACAGCCTGCCGGGTCACACAGGGGTCACACAGGGGTCACACAGGGTCACACAGGGATCAAGGGAGGAGATATACACACACACGTACAGAAACACACATACACACCGGAGGAAAATACTTCATACAAAAACACACCGGAAAGACTACGGTTTCAGAAAACGCACACACTGGGAATCAAAGTAACACAGAACAGAGGCAAACAGAGAGAGTGGCCTGTGGCCTCTGGACCAGACAGGATTCAGTCTGGTGGAAACTTCACATACACACCCACGGGAACACAGGTAAAACAGCTATTGATAGCTATGGATCGTAAGCACAGGGATGGAGAGGAACAGGCCAACCATTTGGTGGTATTTCAAGCAAAGAGGGTGGTCTAAAGGATCAGAAATCATTCCTCTCTTCAAGTTTAAAATGATTTAACTGAAGCCAGGCAGGTCACAGTTCAATATGTCATCTTAAACTGACACATGAACTTTAAATCCACACCGTGTTGCATTTCCCAGATACAGATTACTGCTAAAATAATGTTGGCAGGTGTCTCCTAAACAGAGTTTAATCAGCTGACCAACTGGTTTCTCAAACACACACATACTAGCATGCATGTCACTTTCTGGGCATACTGAATGACCAGTGTAACGTCCTACGCTAGGCTGTTTTTTCACATAGCCAATTCATAAAAGGACTGTCTGTGTCAACAGAAATATGGATATTAATCCAACTCTGTATACACTTTCAGAATCGTGGGTCGAAATTTGGTTGTGTTAAGAGTTTTGATGGGATTAAGAGATGCAAATGAATGAACTCAATACCCCCCCCCCCCCCGCCCTTTCCCCCCCTCTCACAGGAGCATGCCACCACACACTGCCTGTTACCGAGATCTGTGCTTGTAGACCACATGACCGTTTTGCTTTTTCTTAGACATCCATATGGGGGAAGACTTGCTATCGCAAAAACACTTGCTACAGACCCATGGAATGGAAGAATGGAAAGGTCAAAGGAAAGAGAAAGAAAAGTTCAAAGGTTATAAGAAAGCCAAGTAAAGTGCAAAATAAAAAAACATGAATGATACAGAAATGTTTTCGCACATGTTTCCTATAGAGTCATAACCTTGCTTGTGTATAAGTGTCTACATATGTGTGTGTCTTCACAGACGCGCGGGTGCAGACGGCACTCACTCTGTGGTGGAGGGCGAGGAGCGCAGCGTGGGGACGCTGCCCTGTCGGCTGGCGTGCTGGAGCTTGGGCGAGGACGGCAGCGAGGAGTCGGTCATCTCCTCCATCTCGTCGTGCGACGACTGTGACTTGCTGGTTTTCTTCTTGCTGAACGCCTGCTTGAAGGAGCTCCGCAGCTGCAAGACAGACGGCAGACACATCAACATCGGCCCCCCGACCGCCCGTCTTCGACACCCTGGGACATCCCTTCCTGTCACGCAAGGAGGAGTTCAGGGCTGTTCCTATAAACAACACTGGGCGGTTTAGAAAGGAGCAAGGCAACTGCAGAAAGGCTCCGGTCAGAAGGCAAAGGTCTCAGTTATAATAAGAGAATGCAGGGACAGGAGAGGGGGAGGGGTTGGAGGATGAAACCAGACTTTTGAGGGTCCTGGAACTAAGAACAAACAGGCAGTCAAATATGGACAGGAAGGAGGAGGAGGAGGAGGGGGTCTGTTTCCATGCCGATGGGGAACTGAGGAGGAAAAAGGGAGGCGGAGGGGAAGAGAAGGAAGACGAAAGAAAGGGTAACCACAGCACACGTACGACAGGCGCGTTCAGAGAAGGGGGAGCAACTGACCTGTGCTGGGATGGAATCAGCCACCTGAAGATGAAACATACCTGACTGTTACCATGTGTACACACACCCCCCTCCTCTGCCTGGAACCCCACACACACACCTGCTAGTCTCCCGTTCATTAAAACAGTCAGGGGCACACTTGTTTGACAAGTGCAGACATTCCCAGAGCTGCCTTTATCACCAGTTCGGTTTCATGGTAAATCTGTTTTGATTACACCCCGCCTTTTCCCGTGGCAAAGTACAACTAAGGCCAGCAGCGCCCCAGGAGGGAGACCATAAGTTTCCTGTACAAGCTGAACAATCGCTCCCTTGAAGGGAAAACTCTTTCATGTGTGTGACGGTGTGTGAGTGACTGCTCTGTCTCCTCTTCACCGCGGCGTGTCTGCGTGTGTACGAACGCACGTGTGTGTGTGCTCCTTGTTGTGCGTGGCATGGGCGCTGCTCTGTTCAGCCAGATCACAGACAGTACCGCCCCCCCCCCCACCCCCCCCCCCCCCCACCCCACCCTCCGAGCTGCACGCCCACTAAGTTTCAGGCCACAGGGGCAACCCGGGCTGAATTTATGCAAATGAATAATTAATGCTTGCATAACAAAGAACCCAATTTGTATTTATGAGCACGGTTGAGCTTGGTGCTCGCTCTGAGTGCCAGGGTAAGATGTGTGGAGGGAATTTATTCATAAAATACACACTGCCCATGCCCATGTTCCATAACCTAGGTAACAGCCCTACTGGCCTGAGCCCTTCATTGAGGAATTAGAGTGAACATGTCAAAGGTGTCTCCGTTTTGAATAGAATAAAATATGATATTTCACAAGGCCACGGCAAAATGATATTTCTTATCACCAGTTCTCATGCACACAGTTTCCACTAGTCAGCCACACTAAAGAACAAGCGTAGGGGGAAGTTTACCAAACACTGTTTGCTTCAAAGGGTGTCAGATCATCTCCACAGGGGCCAGAGGTAAAGCCACATTAGGAGAGAGGTGTGGGGGTGGAGGGGAGGGCAGGGGGGGACTCAGAGTCAAGGAGGAGGTGGAGGATTTGGAGGCAGATTGGCGTGACAGCACTGACAGTAGCTCTACTCTACTGGTAGCGTCTCTCTCTCTCACACAGACACACACACACACACACACCTGCACTGGACATGCAGGTGGTATGGTGTACTTTCATATTCACCTTGTTGCCTCTCTCCTTTCCCTGGGAGGGCATATCGACAGGGCGAGAGAAAGGGGTTGGCATTTCAGCACGAGTCACAGTAATGACAATGAGACTGACCGCTCGCCAGAGGGTTTGTGCTTAGATGTGGGGGCCAGTGGAAGCTGGACCAGACCACAGGGACTGGTCTTCAGACACATTCTTCTTCTATGCTAAGCACCAATTCACTTACCCAGCTCTTTTTCTTCTTCTTCTTGTCTTCCACGTCCTTGGCGCTGCCCATGCTGGAGTGACTGGCGGCACTGTTGATACTAGACATGCTCTCCGAGGAGTGCTGTCGTCGGATGCGCAGGTCTGGGAGACAGGAAAGGAGGCATTATTTGACACACTCTCTCTTCAGAGTGCTACAGGATGAGGCTGGTACAGGATCAACAGCCCCTCAGGCAGATGGGAGGGAAAGCACTCTGAAGAGGCAGATCGCTGCTCTCATGGATGTGCGTGGGTTGACGTGGAGAGAATGGAGCACTGCACAGGTACCTTTGTGAAGGTGGTCGGGGCCGTTGAGGGCCACTTGGATGGCTGTCTGGGCGTCCGTGTTCTGGGCTTTCAAGGCCTCAATGGTCTCTCTCAACTCTGCTAGCTCTGACTCCTGCCGATTGGGGAAAAAGTTGTCAGATTAATGTCATGTCTGATAAAAACACAAGCACCACTGTACATACTGTGACAAATGGTTTTAATAGATACCCTCCCTAAACGTTAACGTTTCACTGTCCCTACAACTTTAAATCTGAACACCGTCTGCCTCTCGTTTGGCCAGGGGGTGCCAATTTTAATCCCTCACTAAAATGACAGTTGATAGATATTTCTGCCAGATACCCCAGACTGAGGGCACACACACTGATAAGCCTTAAACAGGTTTGAGAGGATAAGCTTCCAGTTTCCCCCAGTTTTCCTCCAGAGTTTCCCAGCCGACTCCACCCCCACCTGTTGCTACTGAACCTCCATCCTACCAGCTGCTCTCTACTGGATCAACACGATGAGATAAAGTCATGGCTTCTCTGATTCCATCCCTCCCAATCTGCTTTAGGTCTGTGATAGAGTTTCTACTTTAATTAAACGTTGGGAGGGAGCAGTTCCTTGTTTGACAAAGACGACCCTCTAGAATCTTACCAGCTTTCATTTCGAGAGGATTAAGCTCGCTGAGGCTCATCAATGTTAGGTTGCGTGCGGGCATGCATGTGTGTCGACATGTTTCTGTTTGTGTGCGTCTTTATCAATGGAGACCCCAGTGTTTCCTTGTGCTGAGGGCTTTGAGCACATTCTGGCGGCAAACTTGTAGAGCTCAAGTCATCTCTGCTCAACACGAGTTGTTCCGGGAGATGATAATCTTAATCAAGCACCAATTCCAGAACATGACAGACCTGTCTCAGTCGAAGAGGCTCTCCAATGATAATGATAAAGGTATCATTATTGTGGAGTGTAGGGTGTAACAGACAACTACATATGGACACTGGTACTATTCCTGCATGTGAGAGGCATACCTTCTGCTCTGCTGTCATGGTGAGGCTCTGCAGACGACAGGTCATGTTGCCCAGGCTCTTCTCGAAGGCTGCCACCAGGTGAGCCTGTCAGCACACAGACACACAGTAAACACACTGGCACTGGACAGGGCATTAGTGCTGTCAGAGCTAGAAGAAACTCTGGATGGATACAGGGCAGGGGTGTAGGTAACATCAAATTGGTCAACCCACATTATTTTGAAAATTATATTTAAAGGCTGCAGAAAATGTATATATATTATATTATATATAACACAACAACAACATCGGTGTTTACGGCCAAATGTTCAAGTTTATGTCAGATGTTCCAGATGGACAGTCACCTTGGATATGCTTTAAACAACACAGCTGCATCAACAATTCCCTCTGATCATCTCCTCACTAGGGACCTTTCTGTCCCAGATAAAAGCCAATCATCCATGGAACAGCAAAAACACGTTACGCAATTCCACACAACAAGGTTAAGTTAAGTCTCAAACCCCAAAACTGCTCTGAAACCACTTTGCAGTGGAGCTTGTAAAACAGAACTTCACTCACTGGACTGGGGTTATGGCTTTGAAGTGTGTGGGAAACCCAGCTGAACACGAGGAAGTTCAAAGGAGACATGCTCAGACGGAGTAAGAACACGAGCCTGGAGGCCAGGCAGGTCTCTGGAGGAGAGAGCTGCACATCTACCAGCCCCTGTGCTTCCAGCATAGTAATGGATGGGTAACAATGCTGGATTCATCCTCTAGGGGACAAATACAGTGTCTATGGGTTTAAATACATATCCATCCATCCATGTATTTTTCTTTCTATTTTCCATCCATCCATGTATTTTTCTATCCATCCATTCATCCATCCATCAATCATGTCTCCTCTGCCTGACTTTGGTTCTATTACCCCTGCTTCAGTGGCAATAGTTCTTGAGACAACATCAACAATAAACACAAACAACAGGAGGAAATGATAGTAATGTAATTTCACAGCTTGTAGGGTATTTGGTCAAGTGCACACACACACACACACACACACACACACACACACACACACACACACACACACACACACACACACACACACACACACACACACACACACACACACACACACACACACACACACACACACACACACACACACGCTCACACGCTCACACACTCACACACCTGGGTTCGCATCAGAAAGAGTATCACTGTGACATGTCTTGCATCACAGGCCAGGGACGGGCTGCTATTCCTCAAACAGAGCGTCCCATGTTTATTTTCACCTGAAGAAGCACTTGCTGAAGGACACTGAGGGAGGCCCAGTGTCTAACAACATCAAGCCATCTGCTTCACTGAGTCTGCTGGAGGTAAAGCTCCATGAAAATGTGTGTATGTGTGTGTGTGTGTGTGTGTGTGTGTGTAAGAGAGTGAGAGTAAGATAAGAATAGAGAAACATACTGCATTAAATGGAGGAAGAAGTGGAAAGAGTTAGTGAGAGAAAGAGAAAGAGATAAGAGAAAATACACACACACGCCCAGACCCACAAACACACTCATATCTAGTGAAACAACCCCACTATAACCCCCTAGCACATATTTACACAGAAATCAATTTCAAATAGCAAGTTTAAGATGTAAAAATGTCAGGTGCTGAAGCCCAGTAGAATCCCTTCCATGCGCTACATGCTACACCCAGCACGGCTGCCCCACCTGTCCGCTCAGCAGGTAGGGCTGAGCGGGCGCCCATACGTTCCTCTGTTGGGCCGTCTGTGCAGTCCTGGAGGTGAGCCCCCAGGCTCTCTTGACCCTACGACCTACAGCAGTCTGTCTCTTTCGGGGTCCTGGGTAGTAGTTCAGAGTGGGCCAGACCAGAGAGCCGGCCAGCGAGCTGCCCTTACTGCTGCCTGATGAAAATGACATGTTCGAAGCCCTCCTGAGACGTCTCTAGACTGACAGACTTCCGCACGTGTGTGTGTGGGAGAGGACACAGCACCCAGTAGGACAGCACTGTTAAAGCTATGCTAAATACCTAAGAACTACAAGGACAAATAGGGGGAGAACATAGGGCTATGGAGTCGGGTAGGGGGAGTTGGTGTGTGTGTGTGTGAGAGAGAGAGAGAGAGAGAGAGAGAGAGAGAGAGAGAGAGAGAGAGAGAGAGAGAGAGAGAGAGAGAGAGAAAGGGGGTGACAGAAGGTGAAAAAGGAAGGAGGGAGGGAGGGAAGGAGGGACATGTCACACAGACTTGAACTCCTAAACCCATTTTAATGACAGCCAAGGCCAGAAATATAATCCTTCCAGAGAGCAGTCACCTGGTATAATACAGAACTGCTTCAGATGCTGGTTCCTTTCATCTTTTCTTTTTTTTCAGGATTCTGATTCTTCTCTTTCTGCTTTGTTCAGATTAAATAAAATATTAAGTAATAGAACATTAATTTAAGATAAATTCTCCAAATCCTTAGTACTTACCTAACTGCACATGAAAATACTTGTTTGATGTAGAGGCCGTATTTATTTACTTGAAGGCATACATTAGTAACATTAAATATTCAAAAAGATGTATGTGTACTTGTAAACATAATTACTTTGACAGTGTGCAGTGGCAAGCTACACCAGTAAACAAATATCTATAAGTCAAGTAACAGATGTAATTACTGTGACCTCAATCAGCAAACCACATTTCCCTCCACTAAAAGAGCAGCTTCACACCCTACAGAGGATTTAAATGTATTCAGTTATTCCAGTAAACATGTCTTACATCCACTGGCCTCTAACCTTTCCACAGGAAATACAGCCTCTCAGAAAGTCAGAACACAGTGTAACACTGCAACTCAGAGGGGGAGAGACACCAGAAGTCATAGCAGAGGAGAGACCGACCATATTAACATGCTAACAGCATGGCCAGAGAAAGGGTGGATTGACACGCCCACTTTGGGCTTGTGTGTGTGCGTGTGTGTGCGTGTGTGTGTGTGTGTGTGTGTGTGTGTAGGTGTATAGGTGTGCGTGCATGATAACATGCATGCCTGTGTGCATGAGTGTGCCTCTCTGTGGAGGTTGACATTTCCACAGTCCAACCCCTTGCTGAAACAGATTGGGATCAGGAGTCTCATCCAAGCTGTGGCCATACTGCAGGGGGTATCCTGTACACCCTGCCATCATCTCAACATGGAAGAAGAAGCATTGCTTTCATGGTTTCTTACATGCACAAGGCATCATGAAAGAACACTTCTAGAGATTCTGATCTCGTGCTACTCAATTGTGCTACTAGATTCTGTCTTTGTCTTAAATATCCACCAAAAAGTGAAAGAATATCAAGATGTTACAATCCCAGTCTTAGACTGGCCTTTCTTCAGCCAAGTCCTTTAAGGGGTTTTCTGGAAGTGTTTCTCACTCCTACCAGGAGCATCACTGAGAGCCTGGGAGTGAAGTTCTAACCCACCACCATGAGCATGTTTTACATCTCCAGTGTTTTTTCACAGTGGAGCGTCTACCTTTGAGTCACTCTGGGAGCAAAGGCAGTCAGCCGAGGAGTGAGCTGTTCTGCTTCCTGCTTGATCAGTCACTCCAGGCTGAGAGACCAGAGCCTCCATCTTTTCAGAAGCAGCCAGGCGTTGGGCTCTCCTCACCCCATGAAATACCCTCTCAGAAACTGACCCAAATACCTCCCTCTCCCTCTCTGAGCTTTGATGGATCTCCGTCGCTGGGTTTAACCCTGCTGGGTGAACCATCCTCTCAGAACAATCCTTGGTAAACAAGACGCCTCCACGTGCAACCTTCAAATCCCTGACATCAATGCAGGACATGAGAAGTGCACACGCACCGGAACTCCAAAATAGACCCAAGTAAACAGACGCACGCACAATCATACACACAGATTGCAGCTTAAATCACCCAGTGCGTGAGAAAAGGAATGAGTGGGTGTTTTAGAGCTTCACATTCGAAAATGATTGCAAAGACAAGATTTCTTGAAAAACCTTTTCTGTCAGGGCCCGGATAGAAAGGATCCCAGAGGCAGCCAGACGGCATTGTGACAGTAGACATAAACACACTCACATTGGCTGACAGCTGGGACGTCAGGGTCGCCACCTTCTCCTGGGAAGCATCCAGCTCTCGACGCAGCTTTCTGATTTGCTGTGTTGGGATAGAGAGAACATTCCGGAATCATTTTCACGGTCATTGTTGGTTTGCCACAACAATGCAGACCTCAGTACAAAACAGATCATGTCTACTGAAGAATAATGGCCTTTCATGACAAAATATGAACATGACATTTCAGGTGATGAAAGAACACCCTCTCATAAAACTTGGTGCTACGAAGAAGTCTTTGGTTAACTGTCATAGTATAAAACAATGTGTTAAAGCGTGAATGTAAATGGATGTTTACCGTGGTATTTTGGACTGTTTGACCCTTGGTTGAAAAGAGAAGAGCACATATTAACTCTATGTTGCATGCTTTCTCCAAACAGCATATGTCATGGGAAAGAGAGTGTTATATCAAAGTCGATACAGTTCTCT
This sequence comes from Neosalanx taihuensis, assembly GCA_030340665.1. Classification (NCBI taxonomy): domain Eukaryota; kingdom Metazoa; phylum Chordata; class Actinopteri; order Osmeriformes; family Salangidae; genus Neosalanx; species Neosalanx taihuensis. Next base: position 3,386,097 of record CM059307.1, read on the forward strand.
CTGTCTCGGTAGGAGGTTTGACGACAGAGGCAGATCTTGGACAAATTAGTACAAACTGACAAAGGACACAGGTGAACTGAAACACAACCTGGCAGAAGCGACTCAAGAACAAAAAACTCAGGAGAAACTGAAGTGAGCGTAGCACTGAAGTGAGTGTAGCAGGGGTGTAAAGTGATGAGGGGGTACGAGGGGTATTTGTCAATGTCAGTCTCTGTGCTATAGGTCATTAAAGTGCTGTTTGGGTTCAGTGAAAGCAAGAAAGACACATGAAAAGCAATGCAACATAGGGTTAAACTGCTTTGACCAGGTCAATTCCAGGTCATAGTACAGCACCATCACTTACAGTACTGTCTGCGTGGTATAATTAGGGCATGTTTAATTATGGGTCTGTTAGAGACCACCTACTCAACTCTGGAGAGTGGCTATACAGCTGCACACACTGTTACAGAGATAACACACACACACAAAAACTAGAAACACAGACAAACACACAGACACTTTTACTTTGAAAGTTTAACCTCTTACCTCAGAATGGGCTTTTTCCTCGGTCTGGATGAGAAAAAAGCATACATGGTTAAAAAGTGCTTAAATGAGTTTTTAAACTATATTTATCACAGTTATAACATGTAACATGTTGACATTAATTTTAAGATCTTACTTTAGGAGACCCCAATAAGAGCTAGTTGACTTTAATAATTCCCCCTCTTTAACAGTAAACTAAGACTGAGGTACCCACAGGAAGTCAGACATGTTGAGAATGATGTATGAGCCAAAAGGCCATAGATGATAGAAGAGGATCAAATGGAACCATCATAACATTTACCAGTTAATAGTCTTTTTTTTTCAAATAAATTTTGCCCTAGGTTGTTAACCAAACTTAACTGAGTGACTGTTAAATAGATAGTTAAATAGATAGCTAGCAACAAAACAAAATGTATTATCCTGCACACCAAACACCCAAAAATGTCCACCATACTGGAACCCATTTCAGGTGCAACTTTGGTCTAGCAAGGGGGGAGGATACTTGTCTGTGTGGAGACATCATAGAGCTGACAGCACAGTGTTTTACCTTGTCCAGATAGAATAGCACCTGGAATGTAAGAAAACGGGGCGGGTTCAAGCAAGTGGTGACCATAGTGACCACGGCCACTCAACACAAGCCTCTGACAACAGAGGAAGGGGGTCTGACTTTTTTGTTAGCCAAGCATTCTCATTGGTTATCACCTATGGCCTTATTATGACTAAGTGATTGATGTCAGCTGTCCTGTAGCTTCAAATCAGATGATGACTTATAGAGTTCGGAAAATAAAAGGGCTATGTGTGATATATGATGATTTGAAAGCCTATTTAAAAGGTAAATGATGCCAAAGATGAGAAGAAATGAAGACAAATGGCAAACAGAAAAGCACTAAATCAAACACAAATGAGGAACATGCAGGAATGGTACAGGTCTCAGATAAAAACACATTCTGCAATTTCTCCACTGCAGGGCGAATAAAGAATGATCTTATCTTATTAAAAAGCCTGAACGCAATAAAACATTACAGGAATGGATGACAACAAAATGCATTTCATGCTTCACTGCAACATCTCTAAAATAAAACTCTCCAGCCGGTAAAACTAATCCCATTGGAGTTTCTCTGAACTTTTCTGTGAAACAGGAAGATAGGTGGAGCAGAGAAATAATACAGGTAACCTCTAATTTAGCAAAGCTACTAGAGGGTTGAAGGTGCTAAAAGAAAAAAAAAAGAAGTACAACCCCACAAAGCTAGAGTTATCTCTGCAGAACTTTGTTTCTCTCCTATAGAAACAAATGCAAGAAGAAAAAGTTGGGCTTACCGCTGAGTAGAGGGAGGATGTGCTCGACACCAGGGACAGAGAGGAACCATGCACTGAGAGAAACACAGACAGATAGACAGATAGAGAAACAGTAGAAAATAATGATTAACCCCCATGACATGGATACTACTTTCAACAAACCAGATGGGACTCCTCCGAGGCTAACCTTCATCAGTGCTGTCCCGGAAGGATCCGGAGCGGCTCATGCCACGCGGACGCTCCTCCAGGGATGTGGCGCTGCCTCCCAGCGGGTGGCCCTCCCCGTACAGCTCAAATGAGTCCTGGGCCGGGATGCTGTTGGAGCGGCTCATGCTGGTGGAGCTGGGGTATGGGTTGATGTTGGTGGGACTCACTGGACACACACACACACACACACACGCAACTCATTAACAGGTGACACACTCAAAGAACAAGACCAACCTATGGGCCCATAAGGCTTCTGTATCCACAGAGAAACATGGATGTAGCTTACGCAGGTTGGAGTAGTGGTATTTGCCAACAGTGGTGCAGGCAGCTCCAGGGGGGGAGATGGGAGACTGGCTGCCCGTATCCTGGAGCCCCCCTGTGGAGTGGGAGCGCAGCCACTCCTTCCCTTCCTCGTGGGACGCCTGCCTGGAGGAAGGAGGGTACCTGGGCAGGGATGAAGGGGGTCAAGCTGAATTTACTACTGAGGTCTATGTGGATTTTGGTCTTGATAATGTGACATACCAGTTACATGCTTTAGTGTTGTGGTGACACATGATGTATTCATGAAAATAGTGTGAGTGCATGAAAACACACACACACACACGCACACATACATACAGACTCTTCACAGTCCTTTGGTTCACACCTTAGAGACAGTGACAGAAGCTCCCTCACACCCTGTCTCCTCCTGTCTCTCTGGCAGTGGCCTGCCTGTCTTATCACAGCCGCTCCTAATCCTTACAGGACCATAAATGTATTTATGCTTATCCTCTCTACATGGATTTACTTTCGACACCCACATTACTAAACGTGTCACCACTGACCTCTGCTCATTCCATATTCGGATTGACATCCATTTGTCTGTTGGAAGTAGGTATTCCTGTGTGTTTTAGCTAGGGATGAAAGGGCGCACTATGCATGTAACTGTCTGCTGATTTGAATTCTTTACCAGAAAAGGACAGAGAACCGCTCCTGGAAAGATGGATCAGGCTCTGCTGACTCTGAAAGTGTATATTGTGCGGGTCTGAGAGTTAATTTGCTGCATTCAATGTAAAAGAAACACTGGTCGTCTTCTACAGCCAATAGAAACCCTGCTTTCCAAATAAACTCTGTGGAAAATTAAGCCTTCTATGTTTTTTTGTCATATATGAGCACCAGTTTATTACTGAAGTGACACTGAAGAGGCTTTTAAAATGACAAAAACGTGTTCTGTGTCTATATGACTACACATATAGTGTAGCCCTGTAATTGGAAAAAAAAGCAATCCACTGGTAGGTGGACTGTGATGGATGGTGAATGCTTTGTCGTTCTCTGGCCAACCCACGGGTCGACAGATCTCTAGGCTCTGGTTATTAGAGTGAGGGTAATGGAAACTTGACTCAAAATGGCTGCCCTTGACAGTTGTAGTCTAAAGACGATGAGTCAGCAAATAGCTACTCGACAGCGCCTATTAACTGTGGGATAACTGTAATTCTGTCTTCTTGGATGTTCACTGTCTGCTCTAAAAGCCTTAATTCTATGTGCCTTTGTGTTTGTGACTTTAGAACACCACCACCAACACATGTTAACACACAAAGTTAGTTTTGTCAGTTTGAAAAACAAGAAGACGATCACACAATAGGGACATTAAAAATGCACACAAAAAAACCCCAGAAGAAAACAGGGTGGATTTTAAAAGTACCTTAGTCCCTTTTTGGGAAGTGTGTTTCTGTCAAGAGGCATGCTGTTAAAACACAGAACACAATAACATTAGAACAACAAAAAGAAAACATACATCTTTTAAATCTAAAATTGGACAGAACACAGAACTCCCGAGAGCAATAAACACCACAACAATAAAAATCCTGACATGGAAACTACAAAGATAAACCCAATGTCATGCAAACAACCCTATGACAACAGTGAGCAGTTGACCTACACACTGAGCTGAGACCAAACCTGAACCATGCATCCTCTCCAACTCACCCCTCGGACAGCGTGGACTTAACACTGCCGGTCCGGGTGACTTTGGGTCCATGGTGGCCCAGCGGCAGGTCTATGGACTCTGAGCTGGTGTGCAGACTGGTCATGCTCTGGCAGCTCAGGGTGTCCTTGCTGCCGGCTGAGGAGCTGCTCAGGTTGGCAGGCCAGGGACGGGCATTGGAGGGCAGGGACAGACCCGAGGCTGGGCTGGAGGCTGGAGAGTCTGTGCCCAGGTCTGGGACCTTGCCATAGAGCGGGCTACTGCCCCCACTCTGACCGCCTGCGCTGCCCAGGCTGCCTGTGCCCGAGGAGGGGGAGTCCAGGCTGGCCTGGCGGGCCAGCGTACCGTGAGGACTGCCCAAAGCTGAGGGACACTTCCCTGAATCGGGCGTTCCTGGAGAACTAGCTTTGCTGCTGGCTTTGGTGCCAAACAATCTGGGAACAAAAGAGATGAGAAAGGTGATTCACAGACTCTAAACTTTAGACCGGCGTTGCCTTCCTGCAATAACAGCAGACAAACACACAATACTCCTACTCTCTTTTTCCAGCTCACCTTTAAAAAATGCTGAATAAATCTCACATTGGTGACATTCACATTCAACGATGAGCGCTTGTGAGATAAAAGACAATGACCGCATGCTCTCTGGTGATAAGCTGCCTGTTGTTGCTCTAGCCACGACACCGTTCCTACATCTGAGACCTCTCCATGCCTCTAATCAGCCCAAGCTGTCTGTCTGCTCAGCCCCGCTCGCCTCGCACACAGCCTGCTGCCCTTTCTGTAACGTCAAACTAGTTTTGGTGATTAATAGGTGACCCCTGTCTGCAGGGGGAGACACAACGAATCACAACTGACTGTTGGCGCCTCGACACGGTGGACAGCGGCTTCGTCACAGTCTGGATGTGTGCGGCCTGAGCTTTAATGATGACAGCTCCGGGGTGCAGGAGGGGAGGAGGGGATGTTTGGGATAAGTGAACGCTCCTGTCTCGTCTGCTCCAATCAGAGTTGGATTAGTCTGATTAGTCTGACCTACAGGAAATGGCAAATCAACGCTCGTCTCTCCATCCAATCTGCTGCATGTCTACCAAGTCTTCATGCAGTGTTGTTTTTTGGACACCAGGGGGCACCTCATCATGACTCATTAATTTGTAGGGGAGTTTGATTCAATTATGATTTTTAATATATATTTCTTATCTACTTCATACATATTATCTCCAGAAAACTTTTGAAGTTCAAAACTTTACACTAAAGATAACGGATGCTTTGGAGCTTCAAGGAACTGTCAGGGAAGTGTGTGTCTGTATGTGTGTGTGTCTGTATGTGTGTGTGTCTGTGTAGGTGTGTGTGTGTGTCTGTGTGTGAAAGTGCAAGAAAACCTTTGTTGCATCCTACAAACAACGCCTCATTATTCTGTAACTGTCTCAACCTTGTGACACCTGACAGCATCACTAATCAGTTAACCCACACCTTGCTCCATCACTCCATCATCTTACAGCGAACCCTCCCTGTGTACTTACAGTCTGAATATAAAGTAGGGAAAATATGGCAATATCTCCTGAGGGAATGAACTGAATTTGAGTTCATAAAGAGTTGTTATGTTGTCTTACCTGCGGAAGGTGGGTGACGCGATGTCAGGGTACTTGCTGCCAGGCTGCCTGAGTCCTGATTGGCTCGTTGAGGTGGGGCTTGACTTGGGTGAGGTGGACAGACCGGCAGCTTCCTGGTCAGACACGCCCACCTTCTCCTTGTCCGTCTGGTTGATGGTGATGGGGCTGGAGCGTCCGGAGCCCACCTTCCCAGCATCCCTGCGCTTGGCTCCGCCGGCCGCGACCGCCCCTCCGCTTGCCGACTTCCCGCTGACGTTGGAGTCGATGCTGGAGGAGCTGGAGCGGTGCCCACTGCTGCGCCCGCCCACCACCACCCCCCCGCTGGAGGACTTGGCTGGCCGGGGCAGGGAGCGATACTGGAGGGGCACCTTCGACCCCCCGCAGCCCAGCAGCACGCCGTCGTCCTGGGGCTGGGAGCCGTCCAGGCTGGTCTTACGGACCCCACCGATTCCAGCACCCTTCCCGATGGTGGAGGACTTGGGCACTTTCCCCAGGGTAGCGGAGCCGCTGGTGAGGGGGGTGCCACTGGAGGTGATCAGGGTGCCTGAGGGGCCGGATATCTTCTTATAGCCAAACGAGCCGGTGGTAGGGGGGCGGGCGATGCCCGAGGGCGGCTTCTTGCCCTCGTCGCCACTGCTCTTGCCTGCATCCGATGGCGAGCGCTGGATGCTTGCTGAGCTCTTAGAGGGGGCCTTGCCCTTCTCGGAGGCCTTGGCATCATCAGTTTTGCCTGTCGATAAAACAACACTGTCATGACACCTGGGTCTACATGGCAGAGGTGAGGTCAACAATAGCATTTATTTCCTAAATAAATTATGTCATCACTGTCACCTGCGCCAAATACCTGTGTACATGGGCCAGAAATCTGTGCCCATTTTTATTTACAAAGCTCAGCAAAATTGGAAAGCGATATGAATCTTAGCCAAACCTTAAAAACCTGCTGAATGAACCAAAACCTACATGGAAAAGTATCAGGTGTATCTTGACTTGCAACCTCGCACAACCTGACTTCAAACTTTGCTGAAACTTCAAGGACAACTAAACAGATTAGATATATTGAATTCAAACATGCATGTCAATGTGTAGACACAGCACTAAAACACATGACAAAAAAACAAGGTGACGAGAAAATGTCATACCAGGGGTTTTGAGGGTGGCAGAGGTGCCCTTGGTTCGAGGTGGTGTGATGCCCACCTGGGCGGTCATTCCCCTTCTCCAGGAGCCGGTCTGGGACATGGGCAGAGCGCTCTTCTGGCCTGGGTCCTCACTCTGGCCTGCTGGGGAGGAGGAGGAGGAGTAGGAGGAAGGCTTCCACTTGGAGCCGGGCTCCATGGTGATGTCCAGCTCCTCGTCCACCTTCTTCAGATCTTCTGCTCCAGCCCAGCTGCTGCTGACCTCATGCTCTGCATGCTTGTGTGAGCCCTTCTGGGACAAACACACACAAAAATGCACACACACACCACATGAAGATGAGTCTAATCAACTAAATCTATCCCAGGGTTTCTTAAGAGCTCAGTCGGTTCAGTATTTCATAGGGGGGCTAAGCTGTGTTGCTATTTTTACCCTACATTCTAAAGACTTCCCCTTGACTGATAAGCCAACACGTGAAGCTACAAAGCTTCAAAACAAGCTGGCATTGCAGGAAAATAGTTGAACGTTACAATATCCAGACTGTTCGTTCTTCACACATGCGGTTGATTATGCTGTCACATGATCCTAAGGGTGACTAATAGCGCTGAGAGCTCCGGGGTCTCTGGACTACCTTGTTCTTGCGTGGGGAGGAGCTGCTTCCAGAGTAAGCAGGTGTGTTCAGATCATCCGTGCTGATGTTGTCGAGAGTGTCACTGAGACCGCTGCTTACTGAACTGCTGTCATCCCAGCTGTGACAGAGAGAGAGAGAGAGAGAGAGAGAGAGAGAGAGAGAGAGAGAGAGAGAGAAACAGATACAAAGAAGAAACAGTCAGGATACAATAAAAATAAAATACAAAAAAAGAGAGAGATCCATCCATCTTTTTCCTCTCAACCCACACGTTGTAATCCTCCCATGTTTCCACCTACCTAAATGTTCAAGGAACTTTCTGGTGTGTTTTTCCATTTAGCAGCAACGGAGAGCAGCTTACCTCTAGCTTGCAGATGCAGCCTCCCACTGTACCTAACCTGCTCTAACCTAGCTCCCTAGCCCACTCCTATCCCTTATTAACCACCCCTCAGATCCCTGAGGACTGAAGAAACGTTCCGGAAATAAACACACTCCTCTGCTGATCCAGTCCACTCATAATCACCGCCTCCTTCATCCATGCTTGATCATTCCTTCTTGTTAATTGCAACAGTGGCCAGTGAACAGTGACAGCATCAGTGGCGCTCTGTGAATCCTCATTAGAGTCATATTGACTTCACAGCATTGGTGCTTTTTCTGCCCTTATATTGGGGTCCTGATCACATTACACAGCTGAGATCATTTCCAAACAGATAGAAACTCAACTGGGACAGTTCCAACAACCTGTTTTATGCTGTTTTGTGCTGTTTATAGATCCCTTTCTCTCCTGTCACACCTAATAAAATAAGCTAATCCTTTATTAAATTAAATGTATTTGTCCTGCAGTGGGGAAATTGCAGTCAAATCAATCTCAGTAAGAAGGTGTTCTTCTCTTTGTGCGTCTGTCACACACACACACGCACCTCGTTTGTCTGTACACACAGCAGGTCGCCATGGCAACGTCTCGGCGCTCGTCACCGCGCGTGTCCCTGCTCTTAATTAACAATGGGGATGTGATTATCTCCCTCGACTTCAAATCGAGTCTCAAGAGGGCGACCTGCTGCTTCTCAGCAGAGCCACAATCTGGAAGGAGACTGAGGCGAGCACAACCTTGGTGCCTGTCATGCTAACACCTTAAGGGAACTACACCCCAGACACTTCAAACAAAGCCAAACTGATGTTCCTATTGATGACTGCCTGAGTGCATCAGCCTGGAGTCCCTCAAAAAGAGACAGTGGGGCCCCAGCATCAGTAGGGTTGGTTGATTAAATGTTAGACTGTGATCATCATTTCTCCCCTGGCATCTATATTTCATTGACATCAAAGATGAAACCAACAGACTGTCTGGATGTAAGAAAATAGTGACTTCAGATAGGCTAGTAATGGATGAAGGGAGTGTTGCTCTGAGTGGATGAGCACACCTTACCTCTCCACACAAACATTAAAGTTGATAGTGATTTCTGCCACCTTGTGTATTGTACACACTGCTCTATTCATCAGAGTTAGATCTAATCAGAGTTAGAGCATGTGATTTCAATATAGTTCAATTATTCTATTGAGACTGACCCAGCTGAAGACTATGCTACAGTCTTGCTCTGTGTCTCTACTCCTCGACCCAAACAGTCCAACTGTTTTTGATGTTCACGGAAACATTCTCCTTGTGTTTTTACTAGTGTGGATATAAATCCAGGGTATTTACAGAAGAACCCTTTAGTATTGGGATTCTGAAATGAGATTTTCTGTGGGGTTAAGTTTGAATTCAGCAATGGTTTTAGATAAACAGGACAGCAGATATCCTAACAGAGATGTTAATGTGTCCCCTACTATTTTACAGCATAAAATAATAATAATAATAAGCTCCAAGTCCAAACATTTACTAGATTCCATTCCAATAAAAATCCCTCAAAAATATTGAATTCGTATTCATTATTCATTCATATTGTATTCAAAATATATACTGACTTATACACAATCTAATTTTCAGAATAAATTGAATCTATAAATTGCCTATGGTCTGTGCCCAGATGTACTTTCAAGATAGGATATTTGTCATTTTCTGTGTGCACGATCATTTTACTGTTCCATGTGTGTAGCTGTTACAGGGACTCCTGCAGGTGGTCTTTCTCCAAGAAAATGATTGAATTGTCACTTGTTGAAATGAATGACCTTCAAAGGGTTTAAACTACAAAACTTTCCGAATGTCCCTGGTGACCTACCTTCATCGGCTGACAGACAGGAGAACGGATCGAGCCAAATCTAACACCCACTAAGTGAATGAACTTGTCACTTTCATTGACCAAGAGCACTGGCTCTTGTCCAGAAGGCCATTTTGGGGAAAAGACAAACAGCTGACTCATCAACTCTCTAATTCAACTTGTGAAATCCAATTGACGAGGGTATCGAGACAAAACTCTGTGTGGAATGAATCCCAGACCTCCAGTCAACTTGAGAGTTGTTATGATGAATGTGCAGCATCTCAGAGCCAGCCATCCATCAGATTGGGAGAGTTTGCTTCAAGAAGTTAAGTGTAACATTCGGTAATTCAATCCTGTCAGCAAATGCATCAAAGACAGATGGAGCTTCAGTAGTACTGATCAGGTCATGTGCTTTTCTCTCACTTCTATCACATGACAAACCATCTCTCCTTCTGCTAGAGTCAAGACTTTCTTGAGGGAAATAAAAAAATTAAATAAAATCATCATGTCCTTTTCATTTGTAGTCCATGTTCAACTACTGAGTTCAACCCATTCCTGATAAATGATGCTGCTCTGTCAGTGTTACTGTCCAAATAACTGTACAGTTTGAATGGATTCTAACAGAACAACAACATCCTTTGTAAACCCAGCTCACCTAGCCCACAGCTGCCAAGCACATCCCCAGGATGAGGCACCCTAGAGGCTGTCCTGAGAACACGCCTGGACTTCTCAGCTGAATATATTACTAAGGCTTCTCCCTCGGCACCGGGCTCTGACTGACGCACCTCTGATGGTTCTGACAGGAAGCTGAGGGACCGCTCTCCTCCCCCCTCTCCTCCCCCCTCGCCTCCCCTCTCTCCTCCCCCCTCTCCTCCCCCCTCGCCTCCCCTCTCTCCTCCCCTCTCTCCTCCACACTCTCCTCCCCCCTCTCCTCCCCCCTCTCCTCCCATCTCTTCCCCCCCTCCTCCCCTCCCCTGGGTTGGCATGCCAGACAAGACAAGCGGATGTACCCAATAACCCCTACTCCACAACCCTCCCCGCCCCATTCCTGAGAAGAGGTGAGTGAAGGATATGAGCAGTTTGCATCCAACATACATAAAGGATGCTTCATAAATAAATGATGCAAACAGTAAACATACTGTTTACTGACTGTATTTGGCAGCATTGCGTTGAATAAATGGTAAACAGTGTACGTACTTTGATTTGGATTAAAGAGGTCCAGTGGTGGATCTCTAGGTGGGGGAGCCATTAAGACTGCTGACTCACTACAGTCAATGTCATGGCAATCCCATGAGTAACCATTGACAAAGTTCTCAGCATTGATGGGCCAGTTACAGTACACCTCCCATAGTTCCAGTAGATGCTGTGTTCTTTGTGAAAGCTGCTGTTTCATACTGTCATGGTGGCATGCATGTACTTGCCAAGTCCTGAGTGCAATGGGGTCGCTGCATTCAACCATGACAACATCGCCTCATGCAATATTCAATACTTATATTCAAGTCGCCTATGCCTACTGCAAGCATGGTTAAGAACCCATGGGTAAGAAGGTATATTAATTTGAACTTCACTGTGTGATGCGTGCAGGAAGGGTGAAGTAGATGTATTTGGCGTGACAGAGAAAATATTAACAGGCAAAGAGAAGAATCCCTGGTTATCTGAGCTGGTGGTGCGGGTGTGCAGATGTGGGCAGGACAGACAGCCACAGGCTAACGTTGGCACCAGCAGCTGTTGCGTAATAACGCAGACTCCCACATCAGAGAACAAGATGAACATAGGAAGTTACAATCCATCAGGACAAGATGACTTCCGTCACACATTTATTCCTTTCCTCCGTTGACATGTTACTTCCTTAGAAACAACTTAGAGCCGGGAGCTGTAAACCATGGTTACTGTCAAGGCTCCAGAGTATTCATAAATGAAAAGGGTTTAATAAATAATCGGAAGTGAAATGTAATTGAGTGAACTCATCATGTATTCAAACAGACCAGTGGAAATGCAATAGATGGCAACACCAAAATGCTACTAAACCTTCTGCTTTCATGATGACAAAGACAGCTTCTTAATACTGAGAGAAAAAAAACCTATTCAACACAGAGAGACAAGGAAACTTTTGACCCCATTCAAATCCATCGTAACGTCTCACACACACACACACACACACACACACACACACACACACACACACACACACACACACACACACACACACACACACACACACACACACGTGAGCGGACATAACGGGTCCGATTAGGCGTACGTCGAGGAGCGTTCGTTCTTCCTATAATCCTCTGCTAATGCTATTGAGCCCTGGACTTTCCCAATTACACATGTGAAAACACACCAGCAGCAGCAAAATGACCCTAATCAATGTTACCCTGCTTCAGTCTGCAGCAGCACTCAGCCAGCTTAGCCCCTGACAAGGTCCACAAAGCCCGGCTGCAAAATGGCCCATCAGAGGCAGTCAACCACACTGCTCTCCAACGCACATCAAAGGTACAGAAATCAATAGAAAAGAGTGGGCGGGGGAGAGAGATAGGGATGGAGAGAGGGAAAGAGAGAGAGAGATAGTACACTTAATTCTTCAGGACTCACCTCTTGTCCAAGATGGATAGTCCAAGCTTGTTCCTGCCTGGCCTATCCTAGCAGGCAGCATTTGGTTAGGTCAGCTGTCCTGTGGTGTTGCTCGGCCTGTCAGTCTGCCTGTCTGTCTGTCCTAGTGAACCTCTAGAACCAGCCAGCCAGTTCAAACCTACCAGTCTGGTTGAGAAGCTCACTGTCACACCACTGTACTGTACAGGGAGAGAAGGTGGGAGAGATGGAGAGAGACACAGAGAGAAGGAGAGATCTCACAGAACTACTCCAGTCCCCGTTCCTTTCTCCTCCTCGAACCCCACCCTCCCCTCTCAGCTCCCCCTCCCACCAGATCCCTCCCCTTGAGGTGCCCTGTCAACCACTCAATGGCAAGCGCAAGAGATGCTTCTCCTTAACCAATCAGAGCGCTTGTCAGCCTGGGGGGGGGGGGGGGGGGAGTGGTCAGGGTTAATGGCGAGTGGAACAACAATAAAAGAGGATCAGTCAGTGAGAGGACGAGAGATAAGAGGGGGACGAACATGGGGAGACTCTGCTCTGTCATCGGCGTGACTGCGGGATGAGCTCATGAATAATATGGAAGTCAGCCTTGCCCTGTCCTCACTGTCCACACTGATTCATCTGGATGTGATCTAGAAAGCTCTTATTTAGGGCCCTAATGACGATCGCATATCTCCCATTTCCAAGTCCATCACCTTACGGCAATGTGTGACAGAGGCACTTAGGAAACACACAATCCCTGCTGCAGAGTTCTATCTAACAGTAGCACAGCTCAATTAAAGAGAGTGACCTTGCAGAAACAGAGACTGGAATATGACCAATACTGCATGAGCCAGACAGTAAGACGTCTCCCCAGCATTGATGCCTACAGGCTCAGCTGGCCTGACTCAGGACCTGGTCTGCTATAGGCTCTATGGAAGCATGTGTTCTCCAAACCAGCAAACCACAAACATGAGCGTCTCTCTTCCATCAGAGCACCTCCCCTGCCGTCATGTTTGGAGGTGGATAAGAAGACGCTCTGGGATTCTTTCAGCTTCAAGACAGAAGATTACGATACGGCTCAGTTAGTCTTAACCGTCTTCCGAGAAGGAAGCCCATGGTATCCCCTTAACAGGCTTTGGTGAAAGCAGGAATGACAGTGGCTTTGGGTTTTCCAGAATGCTTGGCAGCCAGCCTGGCCCAGTCGGAGAGGCTGGCATCTTCGAGGTCACCCAGCGGTCTGTCCCCATGCCATCTGTGGCACACACACACACTCACACCATGTGGGTACCCCAGGAGACCTGGTCAGACACACACACACACACACACACACACACACAGCAGACATGTACACCCAGACACCCAGACACATGCAAGCACACAGACACACATATGCAGACACACAGAGTAACTGTGATCCTCTGTCCTGGCAGACAAACCTCATCCTCCATGTTCTTCAGGGTCATGGAATTACAACCCTCTGTGTGGTCAAATAGATGAGGAAGGGTTTGTGTGTAAAGAAATTATAAGAAATATATTGTGTTTCTCACTACAAGACCTATATACAAGTGCAGAGAATGCTACTGACATCAACATACAATACACTTTTTTTGTAATCCTATGTAGGATTATTCAGACCAAGTTTTTGACTGAAGATGAAGTTCTTTCTCTCAGTCCAGGTGGTTATTTCTTTAGGAAATTCACGAACCATGTTTGATGTAGACACAAACAAAAGCCCATATTGCCATACTAACGTCATCTCTGTAATTACTCGGTAACATGCATGGTTAAATCTGATTATATTTCTATAATTCACAACAGTCAGCCAGAGCGCTCGTCAATTTAATGAACGATCATTTGACCTTGTCTGACTCTGATCTAAAAACACTCATCAGTACTGACTCTCATAATCAATGCAATCATACAAGGTAATTATTTCAGAAAGGCAATGTCTGAAGTAGATCTGTGCAACAAATGAACAAGCTCAACAAGAGGCAGGATTTAGCTGTCTCCATAACAACAGTCCCTGTGATACTGAAATGATGAGGACCACATCTTTACAACAATGACCAAAGTAGTTGTCCTTGCCTGTGGTGAAGTAGCAATCTTCCCAACAGGATCGATCCTGACTGAAAAAAATCACCCGAATGTTTGTCACAGACTCTCATAACGCTCACAGCGGCCATATTTGCTATCATGACTCAGCATTGATTCGAGAGAGGCTAGCATACCGAGCCAAATGCCAGCTTGTCAATATCCTTCCTTTCAAACTAATGAGGCATGTCAGACTGGGTGTTTGAGCTAGGGTGTCTCTGTGGCCATCCTTCTTCAGTACTAACGACATGTCTCACTGTTTTAATGTCTGATGGGTTGAAACAGAGAACAGTATGGGAGTGTGTGGCACTTATGTTGATCAATTAAATAATAATAATAATATAAAAAAATAATAAAGACTCAACTGCATCGTTGGACGTGGACGTTTCTAAGATTCTGATCTTAACCATTGTACTGTTGTAAGATTCCTTGACTCCTCAGCTAAACTTAACGACTTCTGACTTCCACATGAAGCGTTCTCCTGTTTGCAGAGTTGTGGACATTGTGGTGAGGAGACAGAAGAGGTCTGGGAGAGGGGCCGTCTCCATGGAGACGCCAGGACATTTCCAAGGAAATGAAGAAGAGTTGACATGACAGGGTGAGACAGAGTGCAGTCAGAAGCACAGGGGCGGGGTCAGATCTGCTGGCTGATACAGCTGCTGTCATGGTTCTGATGCAGTTACTAGCGTGGCTGCAGAGCTGGGATCTGGTATGTTCACGGTGTCCTGCCTGATACTGTCTGTTGACTTACTGCAGACCACGTACAAGCATGGGACTGGTATCAGTATACGACTATGACATGTACTGGAAAGAACATTAACAGAGGACATTAACTTTGTCACCATATGAACTCATCCTTAGGTAATTACTTCATGAATCATCCCATCCTGTGATGGCGTTCCCATAAATCAACAGAATTGGAGGATCAGACTATGACCGGTGTTGCTAAGGTAGGATAGAACTTATAAAAAATGCATAACGTTTTTATTTATAGATGTGAGAACAACTGCGTTGTTAGTGGGGGGTAGATGGTGTGTGTGTGTGTGTGTGAATGTGTCTACCCATTCTGTTCCCAGTGCCAGAATTAGCACTGTGATCAATGGGAGATGAGCATATGGACAGAGAGGCTTCTCAGAGCACCCAGACCAACATGTGATCTTCGCTCTACTTGTGGACACTGTCCTACCACCAGCATGTCATCATGGGATACATGACAACCCCCCACACCTCCACTCCCAGCCTGTGCACTATCCTCATCCCCACACAACCTTTTCATTTTCATCATAATTAGAATCAATGGTTTTGTAAACTTTGAGCCAGAGGAAATTGGGTGTATTTGTCTGATGAAGGATAATTAATGGCTGCATGGTGAAAAGACGACAATTGAACTTGTGCCAGTGAATATGAAATATAAGATGAAAAACAATCTTCAAAGTCCAACAGTGCTTCCCACTGATTCTGGGTAAACAACCATGGATAATTGGTGTGGGGTAGGGAAAACCGGCCTTCTAACAAATGACCAGAAAGCTGTGCCACGGTATTAAGAACACTGGAGGTGATTGAGAACGTTCTTCTTTTCAAGCTGGCCTAGCACATAGGAATAGTACACAAACTTACATAACAGCTGGCATTGCCCATGACGCTGCAGAAGAAGCCAGCCCCAACAAATCCCCTTCCTGCTTACTTCAGCAGCGTGGAGACAGTCTCTCCTGTCTCTTTCAAGTGACAGTAGCAACAATTAGTGTGCCTGCTCCTTAACCCAAAGCACAAACACACACACACACACACACACACACACACACACACCCCAATCCCCCCAAAGCTTCCTTTTCAGAGAACTGCAGAGCCAGCAGCCAGTACTTGTCCAGTTCCCTGAGTTCCTGTGGTTGAGACACAGAGAGAGACAGTGAGAGAAGGGCAGAGAGAGAGAGAGAGGGATAGAGAGAGGGATAGAGAGAGAGAAAGATATAGAAAGACAGAGAGAAAGAGAATACTCTCACACACAAGGACGCTAAAAGCAGGGGCTGTTTTACTTATTCATGGTCCTGCAGAGAGTGGGGAGCCTGATGGTGTCAGAACAGCAGCGGCCGAGGCTCAGCGCCCTGTCTGACAGTAGGGCCACGCCACGCGCTCATTCATGATGCATAGCACTGGTATTTTTAGAGACGGGGCTTTCAACCTCGGCTGAATTCATCATTGTGCCGTGACGAAGACAACCTCACAGATTCACAAGCTGTTCTTATCTCCTTATTAGGCACAATATCAGCATGTATCATTAGGCTGTCAAATGTTTACATGGTCTTTTAGATTGTGTATTATGTGGTGTAACTACTGTAGCACAGGGGGGAAAAAGTGTTCTGGTAGCTGATAATAATAAGAAAAACTTGTAAAGAGATTCTTTTGGTATTCTTTTGAGCAATTTCCTGTCCGACTTCCCACCCTCAAGGCCAGAATATGAGGCAGCAGAAACTCTTTCAGTCTCTGACGCCTCACAGAAAGGGGAATAACACAAAGAGCCTGGAATGAGGTCCCTCTGTGGCTGAATCATTGCCTCTCACTGCCTCCTCCGCTTCCTTCATGTAAACCACCTTGAGCGTGAGCGGAGCCTTTGTCAGCCTGCCCACCTCTCGGCGAAAAACGCTCACCACACGGAACACCTGGCAGGAGACGCAGCGGTGACTGGGGAGAGTGTGCTCGCTGACGTGTCAGGTCTCTGTTGAAGTTCCTTTGTTTTTACTCTCATGGGTTTTCACTGAGTGGCTGCTTAAAGTTTCTGATCTCTGTTGTCATCCTCTAAGGATGCATCTTGATGGACGTTTGCAGGCTCACCATCACTCAAGGACAGATACACCTAAATCACGATCGCATTTCTTTAACTTGTCACACACCAGCTGAACTACACACGTGTAGCCTGTGTCTGTGCTCTGAGCTCGATTTAGCTCTGTCACAGAAGACTGGCAGTAGTCACAACAGACTGCAGAAGACTGCTAATCTACAGGCAAAGAACAGCAATGGGCACTGCAGCAGATGGCTTTCTCTCATGTTCCTTATTATGCCCAATCAGATGAATTGAGCTGAACTGAGCAGAAGCCTGGACGATGTGGATGAAACACTCTTGGTGCCAGGGGAGAGGTTTGGCCAGACACAACCATGAACGGTAATGAGCCCCACCGGAGCTGTTTGTGTACGTCTCTCTCCTTCCCCCTTCCCTCTCATTCTCTACCTCTCTTCATCTCCGTCTGACTCTCTCTCTCCCTCTCTCCTGTCGCTCCCTTTTCTCCCTCTCTGTTCGTTCCCCACTCCCTCCTCCTGGGAGGGGGATTTTGGGAAGGTTGTGTTTGTCTTCTCAATTAGGAGCTACTGTCATTGGCAAGGGAGCAATGTGTGTGAGGGAAAATCACTAGACACAGCTTGCAAACAATATGAGTAAAATGCATAATAGCTAATTTACTGAGAAAGAGACAAGTAGTCAATGATTTAAATATCTGGCGTGAAATGTGCTTGGCCAAATACATACAGTAGTTGTGCCTTTTCAACAATTGAATGTTTACAGTTTGTTTGGAATAGCAGGATAGTCTCCTTATCCCTCTGGATCTCGATCCTGTTCTCTCCCCTCCAGGGAAACAGGGATCCCAGTCCAGATATCTCCCAACAGACACACGTGGAACACACAGAGTCAAAGCTGCTACTTGGAATTCCGATTGCGTCTTTTGAAATGGAAAGAAGAGAAAACGAGGCAGTCTGGACTGCCTGTCAGACAGCTTGTGTGATTGACAGGCTGACAGGCAGATGAGGGATCATTTGACGAGGCAAGGAGGTTACAGCAGGCTTCTGAAACTTCCTGACCAGCACACAGGCATTCCAAACCAAACTTAGTACGAACAATGGACAACTAATTGGAAGGTAGAGCTGAATTAGACAGCAGTACGTGTATGTGGAGCCCTGAAAACCACTTGCACTACTTTATCAATATGAAAACCTATTTATCTCAATTAGCTGATGAGGCTAGCAGGGCCCTGGCCTGTACCTGTCTGCATCCCCGTGCACCTCCTTCACGCCCCTCTGGGTGAGCTCCCTGGACGAGGTGAGGTCAGGGGCGCGGCTCACGTTCCTGGAGTAGAGATGGAGGCCTCCGTCTGTGAGGTACCTGCACATGAGGACAATCAACTTTAGCTGGGCGAGAAGTAAGAGTGTGTAAATACAGGGTGATAGGTGTTGCTGGGTGATAGGTGTTGCTGGGTGATAGGTGTTGCTAGGTGACAGGTGTTGCTAGGTGACAGGTGTTGCTGGGTGACAGGTGTTGCTGGGTGTTGACTGTGTCAGGCTGCAGTAGTAAGAGTGTTTGTTGCTATGCATGTGTACTTCTGCTGGATTTGTTTTGATGTGTCTTCTAAATGAATTCAAGGTAAATGGATGCCTGTGTGTGTGTGTGTGTGTGTGTGTGTGTGTGTGTGTGTGTGTGTGTGTGTGTGTGTGTGTGTGTGTGTGTGTGTAGTTTTGGATACATTTGTGAGGGTCTGAGTGCAGTTATCCAAGCACAGGCCAACATTTATCTGAGTTCAACTGAGCAAGGTCAACCACCAACACAGAAGGAAGTGATGTATGACATGAGATCACAGATAATTTATTCTCATTCTCATTCTCCTTGAACACAGTGGAGCTTTATGCCAACACACTGAAAGCTCCTTCCTCTGTAATGGAGTAGGTATGGGAAATGATTGTGATTACAGTCATCTATTCCTGACTGTGACTACTGATGTGGAATGGCTGACAAGGTCTTGAAAACTTAACTGATTTTCTCATGAAATATGTAGCAACCTTGCTTTCTGAGTGAGTCAATCTATGTCAAGCAAATATCAACGTTCTAAACCCATTTAGCTCTTTAAAAACTGCCTTTTAAACAACCCCTGCAAACTAATTGCAGTGTATAACAGGAGGTATTTTATAGACTATAAAGGAGCACTTTTTGAAGGACTAACACATACAAAATATAACGCCTATGTTTTTGAATGCGTGTGTGTGCTCTTACCCGCTAGTGATGTCATCCGTCCTGACGTGTTTTCCAAGGAGGTCTCCATCGCTCATGTACCCTGCCACCTCCATCTCCATCCCGCCCTCCGGTCCACCTCCCTTCTCCCCCACCTCCGCTCCCCGGGCTCCAGCCGCCGACCGCCTCAGGGGGGCGTTGTAGACAAACCTGGAGGGTTCCGGGTGGGTGTAGCGCCCGCTGGCGCCGCCAGCATTGGTCGCCCGGGGCGTGGTGTAGCTGCTGGGTATCGAGGGGGCGTCGCCCGCCTGCAGGCGCGGGCTGGAGGACTGGCCGAGACGCCACGCCATGGGGGAGGAGCGGCTGGCCAGGGCGGGGAGGCCACGCCCGTTCACCTCGGTGGTCACTGTGGTGTCAAATGTCGTCTCCAGGGTGCTGAGACAGAAAAAAGAAATATAGATAGAGCCAGGGAGAGCAGAGAGAGAGAGAGAGAGAGAGAGAGAGAGAGAGAGAGAGAGATTAGAACAGTTTGCAGACAGCTCACCTCCCTGCACTGCCACAGGGCAGATCTGAGCAGGATAATCAATACTGTCATCCCTGTGCCAGGCAGGACCTTCCACAGCAGGCCTCCTCCCTTGGAGCTCCACCAAGGTGACACAGAAGTCAAGTCTTGGAGAACAAGTCAAATGATGCAGTAAAACCCACAGGGAGCGAACACTAGGTAGTCCAGTCACATCCAACACTGCACACCCCTCTGCACAGCACCAAGCGCACTGTTGTATGAAGAACTGTTCACGCTGAAAAATGGCTCATATTGGCACAAGAGAGAAGCCTCCCGAAAATAGATGCCACTCTCTTTGGGTTGTGTGTAACCTCTGGACGCTCTGCGATGGCATGTGCAGGAGCGTGCATGACTGCTCTCCTACAGTGTGACCTTCTTAAAGGGCCTCTTCTACAGTGGAGGGTGCTACGTGGAATAAAGTGGACCTCAGACGAGGAACACATGGCTGAGCTGGACGGCCCATGTGAGAGAGTGAGTGAGTGTGCAGGCGTATGTGTGGAAGAGAGAGAAAAAGACAAGTTGCTTCTGTCTGACACACACACACACACGGACAGTCTGGCACGCACCAGATCCCTTTTGATCACACACACATGATCACACACACATGGTCACACACACACACGGTCACACCCAAGCTTCAGAAGTCAGCATGAGCTCTCTCTAGTGGAAATAAAGAGCCACTACAGCTGCTCCAAAACTACACAAAACCCTCATGTCTATATTTTCTACAGTCTATAAAAGTGTTAACTCGAATGCCTTGCAACACATACTGGGGTAACTGAGATAGCTGAGGTACAGTATAGAGCGATAGAGACAGAGAGAGAGTGAGCAAGAGAGAGACAGAGACAGAGAGAGAGCACATTACTGACTCAACAGTTCAGGTTCTGCTGGCAAACACAGGTGACTGGATAATGTATTCCCAAGAAATATCCTCCCCTTTAGCACACCCCAAAGGGGGGTTTGGAAGTGGGTGGTTTTGGCAACACAATGGTGTCTGTGGATGGTTGTTATGGTTGTCAGCATTGACAAAGGGGACTCATTTTCATTGAACAACGGTAAGAATTCATGGTGGATTTGATGGATTTTCTTTTCATTTTGATTATTTTACCTGGTCAGACCCACTCCTAAATATTGTGGTTACCAGGTTTGACATTCAGCTCGGGTTACAAGCTGCAGTGTCTGTCATCTTTCATGTTGTATTGTGCCAGTAAATGTGTCTTAATTTTCCTATGCCAGTGCTGTGTATTGGCAGGGGCGTGGGAGACCCGTTTATACACCCACCACTGCCTCTGGTGGTAGGTTTAGGTACTGTATTCATCATAGCATCAAACTTTCAGGACCTTTCTGACAGAAATGTTCCTTGAGGACAAGTGAGAAACGCATCATCGGCTCCCCAGATTAAAAGCCATCCCTAGGTCAGATCCCTGGACGGTTCTATTGTCATGTGTGACACTTCCTGGAGCGCTGAGCGATCCTCTAATCTGTTCCTCTGATGTCAGTCAGTCCACATAGCTGGTGACGAGCCCTCAAGAGCCCTCCCTCCATCCCTCCTTCCCTCCATCCCTCCCTCTCTCTCTATCTCCCTACCCACTTGCCCTACCTCTCTCATTCTCTCTGTCGTTCATACACACCATCTGACACATCGCACTCGGGCACGTACACACACACACTCAAACATCACATCCTGTCTCCTGGCAACCTGCTTCCACAGGGAAGGTTAGTGGAAGCGTGTGAGACTCCTTCATCCTGGCCCCCACAGTGGGGTTCTGCTCCTCTTCCTGTGTTAAAGCACCAATCAATAATCAGGATGAGAGAAAGCAGAACATGGAGTCGGGAAGGAGAAAGACACACTTGAATGTGTGTGTGTGTGGGTGTGTGTGTGTGTGTGAGAGAGAGAGAGAGAGAGCCCGCACGTGTGTGTGAGAGAGTTTCAGCATTTGAATGCTTTCCCCAAGTTCTGTTTTTCTCACTGACAGTAACTCGAATGATATTTCAGCCTAAGACAGCACACCGGTGCTCCAGAACTCCTCTTTCCAAAGGGATTTGAACACTTAATCCAGCTGCTTTGCATGGCTGGAGGGGTGTCAGACGTGCACAGGCGAGTTAGCGACCGACAGGTGTTACTGATGCATTGGCTTCTCCCACAGATGGTGTGAAAGTAATGAGTTCAGCCACATAGGGGTCTGGCTACAGGCCTGTGACGAATCACAGGTCTCACATCCCCTGGATCAGTCCTGCAGATAAACCTGATGCAGCCTTATGAATCATTGAATTCCTTCCTATACAGCAAAGTGTGAACACAAAAATAAACAACCTTGACCGGCGAAAGATTTTATGTTTGAAATGTCAACAGGTACTTCAAAACCGCTAGGAATGGAATAGGCAGAGGGAAAAGGGGACTTTGGGTGAAAGGGACAGAGAGACGGAGGGAGACAGAGGGAGAAACAGATGGAGCGAGAGTAATGTCCCTCCCATATTTCTTTTTTTCTGAGGTACTCTTAAAGATCACTGCATGTAACGGATGTTTTTTCTTTGCCATTTCTTGAAAATGTCAATCAATACTATATCCTCCCCCTGTCTGGATGTGATGGAGGAATCAAACACACACTCTGATCAATAAGGATCATCTGTGGCCGCCGAATTGTTCTGAGGGTGTGACTGTGTCTGAGTGCAGGAGTTTGAATGTGTGACTGTGGTTGTGTGTGTGTGTCTGATGGTGTTTGGGTTACTGCGAGTGACCCAGAGAGAGCATGTGTGTGTCTGTAGTCATTACAAAAGCTGTAGACCCAATGCATCTCTAATGCTATCACATCCTATCCAGTCACTGACTGGAACCAAGACAGTATAGGAGGTTCTTTCACATAGACAGACGGAATATTCCTGACATTGCATTGGTTGATGAGTAATGACATTGTCCCTTATCGGTAGTTGCCAAGACAATACGCGTGTGCACTGAGTAAAAATAAACCACAACAACAGGCAGGTCCCTCATATATATGGCAGGCATGTAACAGGAGCGCCAGATAGCATTTCTAACCATATTTAATTACAAATAGATGCAGGGAAACCTTCACACCGCATTTACCTTCTTATGCCTATTACTATCTGTGAAAGACGCTTTAATGGCCTGGCCAATCTCTAGCTCTGTGCTCCATTGGTATGCCTGTCATGTGCTCTGAGCCTCTTCACACACAATAAACACAGACATGTCTGTTCTGTATGCTTCCCATTAGGAGGTGATGATCCATTCACCACCAGCTAGGTAAGGAAAGGCCCATCCCATCCCTGGCCTCTCTCTGGAATCAGATGGGGGTGGAGGGGGGACCTGAGCTATACCTGTGAGGCTCCAGTACTCAATGCAAATAAGGTTCTCTATTGATTGCCTTCCTGGCCTGGTAGAGGCAGCTGGGGAGGGCCATCTCTCACACCTGTCAGACCGCCGGGCCACAGCCCCGGCCTAGACAGACACCCCAGTCCCTCCATAAATGGAGCAAAAATTGGCTAAATAATAGACTGGGAGAGGAGCCTGAGGTAGTGACATAGAGCAATTATCATCATTCTGGGCCTCTGGAGGCCTGGCTGCATAGCTGTACGTCCCCTATGTTCTTTATAACAGCCATGGTTCACGGTGGAGACAGGTCTGTGGTGGTACAGGATGGCATGCTCTTAGATTTGTGGCGGTGCAGTGGTGGAGTACACTTAGCTAGAAGCGTCTAGGACATTTCAAGAGACATAGCAAGAGATTTCCCAGCAACATGAGAGCTGATTTTAAACTTTCAGAGACCATATTCGTCTCTAGAAAAATCTGTTGGGGGATTTAAAAATAACAAATTTTAAGTCTTAAAATAGGCTCCCAAAAGACATAATTAATTCCCCTCAAAATGTGACCTATAAAAGAATGAAATACTTTGTAGAGGAACAGACCTAAAATCTTAAAATATTACAATAATAATTCTTTTTGGTAAATAGACCAAAACTAATTACATCCCCGCCCCCTTCCCCCCAGGATTATAATGGACTGCCCCAGCCTCCAAAGCTCACCTGTGGCTGATCTGTGTCCCCCGCAGACTGGACATGGTCTCTTCCAGGTTCTGTCGCAGGTCAGCGATGTTCTTCACTGTCCGCATGCGTCTCGCCTCCGGATCCTCCCCTGTGACAGACCCAGAGAGAGAACGTTCAGAGAAAGACATTCCGCTCACACAGGATGCTGCTGCTCCATATCTCCTGTCCCACAACCACACTAAAACACAACGACAGAGTCCTCCATGTTGACGGAAGCGAGCGCACCGTCAGATTGGGACTGTCAGCCAAACATGCTGAGTGAAGCAGGAGAGCATTCCGCCATTCTCTGAGGAAAAACTGTCTTTTGGGTTGCCATCTTGCCATTTCCCAAGACGTTTGTAGAAAACCCTTAATAAAACACTGCCTCCTGAGCCCTGTAACTTCATTCTGCTTAAACAGCTTTCTCTGTCACGTATCCTTCAATGTTTGCTTCGGTTCCACCAAGCTCTCAAACCACTTGATGTGTGTTATATGGTTGAAATCATGTCTGACGCACTGAAAAGACCCCAATTTGCATCTAAATGTTTAGCTTTACCAGTGTATCTGAGCAATCTGGGAGGCCTAACTCAGACATGCTAATAAGAAATGGAGGGCTGCATTTCAGCTGCGCAGGCTTAAGACATGGACACTAAGATCCACTTTTCTCATCCAATTAAACCTTCCTGCTCTTCAGCCATCATAGCTTGTGTCAGAGGACTCCATTGGCTGATAATTGGGATGAGTGGCGCTAGACACGCAATGGATTCTAGCCCTGACAGTTTCCAGTTTTAAGGCACTTACAGAGGAAACTGTCTCTTCAGAGCATTTTGGTGGGCTGACAGCACTCATACACAACCCTAATGAGAGGATAAACATAGCATGCCAGTAAGACTGGCACAAGGAACTTCCTTCCTTTCAGACCCAAAAAGTAGAAAGGAGTGATAGAGGGATTTGAGGGAGAGAGAGATAGAGAAAGAGTTGGAGAGAGCGGGCAGGAGACAAATCCATAGTAACTGGAGTGGCAGAGGTGCAGTGGCTCTGCAAAGCAGCATTGCTGCTGCAAGCCACAGGTTGATGGTTTAACACACAGACACTCTCTCTCTCTCTTACACACAGACCTAAGTCCCCTCTGCCTTGTATCACTGTACATAATGCATGTGCACTGGCTCTTAACCCCCATACCTCTCAGCATACACACAGACACGCACACACAGACACACACACAACCTCCCCAAACACTCTGGGGGAAATAGCCAATGCTCGCTCACACACAGAAACCTGTCAACAGGTTCGCCTTGAGCCACAAATCATTAGACCTTATTTTGCCACACACACAATCCAGCGTTCAAGTGTGTCAACTGCTTCTCACTCGCCACCTTTCCTCTGCAGTGTTCTGTGACAGCACTGCAGAAACACACGCACACACGCGCACCCACACACAAACACACACACACACACACACACACACACACACACACACACACACACACACACACACACACACACACACATCATTACGGGGGAAAGCTGGAGGTGATTTTAACCAACAAATCGCTGCATTCTCCACAGCAAGGAGCCAGGGACGACACTGAGGAAGCTGGAAAGCGCTCCCCAAGGCTCCAGTTCATGAGCAGCTGAACTCTTTTAATGGAGGCTTCGTCTGAGTGAAGCGCTTCAGGAGCTGTTGTAACTAGCAGAACGGATCATGCACACACACACACACACACACACACACACACACACACACACACACACACACACACACACACACACACACACACAGACAGAAAAATTATGAAGACACTGATCAGAGTCACACTCTGCTATTCAAAGGCAGCAGAAAGAGAGAGAGAGAGAGAGAGAGAGAGAGAGAGAGAGAGAGGGCGAGCGCTGGCAGGGAGACATTTAGCACACCCTCTCAAGGGAACGGGAGAAAAAGATGCTTGGTTGTTCTTTTTTGTTGCTACGGTGTCACAGGTCACAATGATATATTTCCTTCACCACACTTCATATTGTCCTCAGATCTGTATTCGTCACTGTAAACTTAGTTTCCTTTTCTCTGTGCACAGTCATTGCTAGCGCTGCCTTTCACTAGCGGTGTGGATTAGATCATTCACACACATGCAGCAGTCTGGTTGCTCCACCAGCAGCTGACACACACATCCCAACACACACAGGTACACTCTGCTCTGACGCCTCGGGGGAAGCGAAATCGAGGTGCATGCGTGTGGGATTTTTGGTCATGCGTGTGGGACTTACGGCGTGGCTGTGTGTGCAGAACCTGCTCCAGGTCTCCCAGCATGGTGAGAATCACCTCTTTATCCAGCTGAGCCGTGCCCTCCCGAGCCCCCCCTTCCGCCTCCTCCTCTGCCCAGTACCCCCCGTCTGTCTCGCTGCCACCCCAACGCCCCACATCCCCTCCCCTGGAGCCTCGCCCAGCCACCTCCTCGCCTGAACGTCTGCTGTTGCTCTCCTCATCCGTCACCTCCTCCCTCGTCCTCCTCTCCTGCCCACGCGGGGGAGCCTCCGCCCTGGGTTGGGCGCCGCCGAGAGACGCCCGCCCGCTCGCGGTGCGCCTCCAGGGGACTGGAATGAGGGAGTGCTCGGACTGGGAGAGCATCTTGGTGAGTGAGAGGGAGAGGGAGCGCGCCCGGGTGCCCCTTGACCCTGTGTCTCTGGGGGGTTCCTTCCTGGGGCTGCCCCCGCGGCCGGAGGACGACGACGCCAAAGAAGACAAGGGTCGGCGTGGCGCCGGCTCGCCCAGCTCCATGACGTACACCCTCTGCTCGCCCTCGCCAAACAGGGTGAGGTTGTTGAGGGAGCGCTGCTTGCGGAGGTTGAGGTTGTCAGGGAGGGGCTGCGGGGGGCGGCGAGGTGGGCTGCCACCCTGGAACACGGAAAACTCTGCTCCTCTCTTCATCTCTTCAGTCCTCTTTTTCTGTCCTGTCTTGCGCTGACTCCCTCTCTCTCTCCCGCTCTCTCTGGCTGGCTGTGGCTGTGTGCTAGAACACCTGTTTGTCGATTACCCCTGCTCACATCCTGACAGCGTCGGCTGGGGAGAGGAGGTGGGTGTGGTGAAGGCGCCACACTCTATCTGGTCACCAGGCTCAAGTGGCCCCGTTTTGCGACTCCCACCCGGGGGTCCAGGGCTCATCCGGAAGGACAGAGGGATGGAGGGATGGAGGACAGCGTGCCACGACTGACTGAATGAAAAACTCCCCCTCACACACAGCAGAGTCCGAAGCCATCCTCTTGCAGGCACATTTTCCCGGTCTCCCAGCGAACGACCAGTGTCCAAAAACACACACAAACAGAAACCGTGGCACTCCTTTTCTGTCCCTCTCTTCTGTCTCTCCTATTTCCCACCTCACAGCGAGAGGCAGAGAGGGGTGTGGATGAACGCGCTCTTACATCTCTCTCTCACACGCACATGCTCTCACTCTCCTTCCCTCTCCTCCGCCGTGCTCTACTCTGCCGCGCTCTCCTCCGTGTCTCTCAGTCTCTCCCTCGCTCTCTTCTGTTCACTGTCAGGAGTAGGAGGTCTCTCTCCCTCCCGTCTTGCCCACACTTCTTTCTTCTGTTGATTACAACCTCACCAGAGCCACTTGCACGCCTCTCTCTCTCCCCATCTCCCTCCCCATCTCTCTCCCCCTCTCCCTGTCTCTCTCTCCCCCTCTCCCTGTCTCTCTCTCCCCCTATTCCCTCCCCCTCTCTCCCCCTATTCCCTCCCCCTCTCTCTCCCCCTCTCCCTGTCTCTCTCTCCCCCTATTCCCTCCCCCTCTCTCTCCCTCCACACACAGGAGAATGCTTCAGAGCTGGAGCCAGTGCAGGAGCTAGCGCTCAATCTCCCAGCTTTAGGTCCTCCTGTTCATTTCTGCATTCAGATGGCAGCTCCAACCTCCCTCCCTCTCCATTCTTACCTTATTCTCTTGCCTCTCTCTGTGGTGTTTTCCTCAGCTCCCAACCCCCCTTTTGGCCCTCCCTCATTTTCTCTCTCCCCCTCACCCTCCCCCTCACCCTCTGTCTCTCTCATCTACTTCAAATATACACATTTTCATAACAAATATCTGTTTTTGTCCCCAGCATCTATCAGGGATGTATGTGTGGTTTTGAGTGTTGTGTTGTGTCTGAACACAGGATACCCACACCCATTCATAACATGTATGTTTCCTTTTCCCTCTTATAGGGACCCACTGTGACAGTTGTTTGGACAGCACACCTGTCAGTTGTATCTTCAGCTTGCAAGCCGTGCTGCTCCACTGACTATGCTAATTAAGAGCTGGGTTAATGAGTATAGACTAAGGGTTTGGGCTATCATAAACAAGACTGCAGTCTGTCAACAGATTAAACAGTCATTATAGCATTAAATCGCCTCACAGCTATAGCCTTTTCTCCATTGAAACAGCTTGCGCCTCGGTAAACAATCTAAGGCTAAGCTAGCTTTAGGAAGCTGTTGCCAACAGCAACCATAATCAAGGTGACTTCAACTGATATTGGCAGTGATGGTATTAACAGGGGGGTCACACCCTGGAACAGGTGAATCAGCTGCTCTGTGTGGGAGTCAAGGTCTATAGCAGTAGAAAACAACATGTCTGCCCACTATTTCCTATAGCTTAGTGCCGCTGGACTTTCAGAAAGAGATTGACCACAGTTGTCCTCCTTCCTATACCACAGAAGCTACCACAAGCACATTCCTGACAAGGGCAGTTTAAGAACTGCAACAGCCAGTCAAAAACCAACACAGGATAGGCTGCCATTTTTCTTCTAAGGAACCAGGTGTTCATACATGCAGTATAGGTACATGCAATCACTGCTGGAATTCAGAATACAGGAGAGCAGGTGTGACAGAGACTTCAAATGGAAACAATGACAGAAGTTGATGTTTAAATCATGTTTCCACCACAGTGGACAGAAATGACAGGTTTAAGCGAGTGAAATGAACACATTCCTGAAATGTTTGTCTTTGGTTGTGGTTTTGCAAAGGCATTCATCTGAAGTACAAAATAAGCCCAGAGAAGGATATTCTATTTGTTATGGAGCATTTCAACATGTGCTGTCTGAGGTTTTTTTATATAGATCTTTTTTTTGTTGTACAGTTGTGCATTGTCCTCTTTCAGTCAAAGAGCAGAAGTACACACATATGGTAGGGGCATGTGACATTTCCATCCACTAAGCACCTTTCCCCGCATCACTTCCTGTTTTCTCCAATGTCACTTCTGTCATTGTTTGCGCTGAAAACATCAAGGAGCACCAAATTCCCCAATCCAAAGCAATGTCCTTCCGTGGAGATCCTGGAGCAGTGAGCAGAACAATGCTGAAGGCTGCCACCCAGATTCCAGCATCCTCATCTGCAGCTGCCCCTAGCAACTGTCTATAACGATGAGTCGTCACCAGACAACAAGGCTGGCGCGAGACGCTGTGGAGGGAGGGTAACCAATAGCGACCAAAGGCGCAGGCGTGAACCAAAGGGCCGCAGATGCTGGATTGTGTCCACCTGTCATGGTTGACCTTTTCCCTCCGCCATGTGAGACAGGGATCCGCGGACCTCCCTTGACCTCACACACACACGCATGTTGGCACACGCCAACACAAAGACATACGTGCACATACACTGGCACACACACAGATTTGAGCACGTGCATGCTCGCACACAGATGGACAAAAACGCTCACTGGTGTGCCAGTGTGCAAATACACAAAGGTATTAACATGCCCACCAACACACACACACACACACACACTTACAGTATAGCAAATACAACCAGATCAGAGTCGCTGCACATACCTGAGATCTCCTCCAGACACTGCTTGGCTGTCTTGCCGTACACCAGGTCTCCCTTGGTGGGGCTGAGGCAGGGGCCAGAGGGGGCCACGGTGGTGCAGTCGTTCTCAGAGTACGTCCTGGGGGCGAAGGCAGAAACCATGGTTACTGATGGGAGACAATATTAGTGTTATACGTGTATGTAATATGTGTTTTTTTTTTGTGTTGGAGTGTGTGTGTGCCTGTCACAACTGTATTTGCTCCATGATCTTTCTGTATATCGGATAATCCAACTGTGAAATAACGTGGTGTGTGTGTGTGCGTGTGCACGTGACTGCATGACTGGTTCGCTTTATATGTGTGTGGAAAGAAAAACATTAATGAGTTTCTCTGAGAGTGTGATGCATGATGGGGGCTGTAGTCCATGTTGTCCCTGGCTGCTGTGACCTCCTAACAGATCATGTCCTCCTCAGCCCTCTGCTCCCTGCATCTCCTCTCCCTGACAAGCCACGTAAGAGACACAGCCAGCCTTCCTGACAGCTGCTAGATAACTCCCACACACAAACACACAACACACACCATTCCACACACAGGCACGAATGCACCAAATCGCGCACACGCCTGTACACACACACACACACACATACACAAACGTACAAACGCTCGTGTACACACACCCACACACGCAGTAGAAAGCCTTCCTGGGCCACCTGCACTGTCAGAGATAAAGCAGGTTGCAGTCAGCAGAGTGGAAACAGCATCCGCTCGTGGCTTCAGCAGTGTGAAACCCTGTTTCCTCCCAAACTAGTTGCAGTTCCACCGAGCCCCAGCCAGCCATAAGACACACCCGGGGGGCAATTTGACTGGTGGAGATTTTGACAGGTGCCAAACATCCATGAGTAGACTGAGGCGCAGATAGTCAGCGAGATTAGACACAGGGGATGTAAATCAGCAGGAACTGGAGGGGAGGAAAATGTTTTAACTGAAGCTGGAACTGGTGATTATTGTCTGGAATTGCAAGGAACTACAGCTGGAAAGACGAGAGAGAGAGAGATAGAGAGAGAAAGAGAGAGAGAGAGAGAGAAAGAGAGAGAGAGGGAGAGAAAGAGAGAGAGAAAGAGAGAGAGAGAGAGGAAGAGGGAGAGAGAGAAAGAGAGAGCAAAAGGAAAGAAGAGATTGTTAAGGAGAGGATGCCTAATTGGCCCTGATATGATTGCAAATTGCTCCACTATGGGGGGCTTCTCCCTAAATGGCAAGCTTCCAACAGCCCCTCCCATGTCAACCAGGTCAGCAGGGGCAGACATGGCTGGAGGGAAGAGGGAGGACATGGGGGGAGGGGGCAAAGGAAGCAGAAGGAGGGGGGGACCCAGCGATCAAGCTGGGAAGGATAATAGGAAGTGGGGAGGGATGGAGGGAACCCTAGAAAAGGTTAAGAATGGAAGAAAAAGAAAGGAGTTAGTCAGAAGGAAAAGACTGCGGAACAGAGGAAAGGAGCGTTAGTCATTCCTATGGTTGTTCTCTGAGATGAAATGCCACACCGTGTTCGTGATAGTTGGTTTGCTTTCGATATAATTCACAGGTGGGCAAAATAGCACAATTGGATGACTGTATAGGACAGACTTTTTATGAAATCAAACCGAGAAAGAATTTAATAACAGAGTTCCCAAGTGTGTTCCGTAATCTGATTGGGCTTTCTGGGTTTCAAGAAGAGCAGATTTGCAAAAGCACAACAATCGACGAATGACGTCTTACTGAAATTCTGAAACATAGTGTGAGGACTAATGTCAATAGAACACAGTGCGTTGTGTGCCTCATGACACCCTTTGGGAAGAGAGAGAGAGGAGGAGGGAGAGAGAGAAGGAGAGAGATAGGAAGCTAACAGGAGGAAGATTAGATGTTCCTAAAGGTATCCACATTTTGGAGGATAATGCCTGCCACACACACACACACACACACACACACACACACACACACACACACACACACACACACACACACACACACACACACACACACACACACACACACACACACACACACACACACACACACACACACACACTAACACACAGTTTTTTTTTTCTTCTATTTAATATGACAAAAAAACACGCGTTCTCCGCCTGCGTGGAGACAGCAGACGTAGTCGTCTGGAAAAGCAGTTTGGATCAGACATGAATGGTCTGGAGCTGCGGCAGACTCTGCTGCATCCCTGGCACTGAGAACAGTGGCCGGGCACAGCGGGTGTGGTGACTCATGGCTCCTGCTTGGACAGAAGATGGGGGTGAGACGGGAGGTGCTGGAAGGTACTCAGTGGGAAGGCCAGCTGATCAGTGGGTGGGAGAGTTCTTCATGTGTGCGTGTGCGTGTGGAGGTACATAGGCGTGCATGTGTGTGAGTGGGTGCATGTGTGTGTGCTTCCACGTGTGTGCGGCGCGCTGTGGGATTAACGAGCCCGTGGACCACATGCTCGCCTGTGTTCCAAGAGGTGGAGCGATGAAGAGAGAAGGGGTGGTGAGAGAAAGAGAGGCTGCAAAGTTACAAGGGATGGAGAGATGGAGAAAAGGAGAGATGGAGAGGCTCTGTCTGGCTGGCTTAATAAAGGGCGACCAGGCACCAAGTGTGACCTCCACATACACACACCCTTAATGCACACTGCTCTTGTGTCTCATGCTGAGTTAGCAGAGAGGATGGCTGGACAAACCCACACCAAACCTAAACACAAGCGACAGCATCTACCTCTGCTCTCCCTTTAACCACAGTCTTTCTCGCTGTGCCACAAATGTAAACTTCCTTTAATAATTTGACATATTTCGGTGAGTGACTCATCAGGCCTGCCATCCTGCAGTCAGAGTGGCGCACACCAACCCAGGTCTGACAGACAGCTGAGGAGGAGAGAGAGCCTCAGGTGCTTCCCCCAGCTCCAGACTGCTGATAGCAGGGAGAGGGAGAGGGGGAGGAGAGGGGGAGGAGAGGGAGAGGAGAGGAGAGGAGAGGGAGAGGGGGAGGAGAGGGTGAGGGACAGGAGAGGGTGATGGAGAGGGAGAGGGAGAGGGAGAGGGAGAGGGAGAGGGAGAGGGGGAGGGAGAGGGGGAGGAGAGGGAGAGGGTGAGGGAGAGGGATAGGAGAGGGGACGCCAACTTGCTGATGTCAAACACCTGAGGACATCTCATATGGTAATTACAACCTTGCTTTTAATCACATGCCGTTTGGACAGTGATCTGAGAATGGCTCTTTGCCGTTGAGACGTAGTGACTGTACAAAGTTAGTAGGATGTTCAGGCTGTAAGAATCCTCCAGACACACAGCCGAGGCACGCACGCACACACACACACACAAACACACACACGCACACTCAGACAAGACACGACACACACAGTAGACTCTTACCTGTACATGAACGGTGCTACGGTGGCAGTGTTGGGATGGTGCTGTTGTTGCTGAGGCAGCTGGACTGCTCCGTTGCCCGCCAGCGCCCCCCCTCCGCCCCCCACCATCATCCCCGCGCTGGAGCCCCACAGGGCCGAAGTACTCGTGGATGACGTCATGCTGGTCCTCCGGCCCTCAAGACCCCCCATGGAGCGCTGCATGTAGTAGGCCTGGCTCCCCTTAGCCAGTTTGACCTTTTCCCCTTCTCTGACCACCCCACCTCCAGCTGGGGCTGCCTGGGCCTGGGCCTGGGCCTGGGCCTGGGCTTGAGCCTGGGCTGGGGCTGGAGCGGGGGTCTGGGTCTGTGTCTGGGCCTGCGCTGGAGTCTGGGGAAGGGACTGGGGCTTCCCTGTGGTGGAAGGAGCTTTGAGGCCAGGCTTAGGGATCCCACTGGAGGCTGAAGGGAAAGCATTGTCTTTCTTGCCCGCTACAGGCTTCCCTCCCTTGGGGATGAGGCTGGCGATCTTGGAGGTCTTCTTGGCTGGGTCGACCAGCGCTTCCCTCTCTTCCTTGGGCGGGGTGCTGGCCTTGGCCACTCCTTTGCTACCACGCCCCTTATCCTCCTTGTCTTTGGGCTGGGACAGGGACTTATTGCTATTGGATGATGATGGAGCCTTAGTAGAGTTCTTATTGGCCGCTCCATAGGAGGGAGGGGTCTTATTGGCTGGCTGTTTGGGGACAGGGTTACTGCCACAGAAGGCCCCCGCGGGGGGGCCTGTTGGTGTCAGCCCCTCCTCCCCGTACTCTGAGAGGTCGTCCTCTTCCTGGAGTGCCATCTCCGCCACCGATGGCGACGTCCTCGAGGCCGAGCGAGGGTTGATCAGACGGAACTTCTCCAGCATGGACCTCTGAGGGACGCCGCCTCCCAGGGCGGACCCCGACGTCTTGGGCCCCTCGGACAGGGGCGGTCTGAGGCGATCGGACGCGGAGGGCGGAGGGGTGGGTGAGGGCGAGGCCCCCGGGCTAGTCAGCATGGAGGAAGTGGCGCTGTGCTTGAGGTTCATGGACTTGCTGCGCCAGGACTTCCCCGCCGTGGGCGAGGGGATGGCGGAGGCCAGCTGCTGTCCGCTGAGGCTGGTGGGCACGGCGCCACTCCCGTTCATGCTGCCTGGCACGGGGATACTCCTCACTGACTCTGCAGGCCAGAAAGAGGGAAGAGAGAAAGTTACTGCAGTGGAGAGAAGAATCGTGCTGCCATTTCCCCTCATCCTCTCATCCTTCAGCAGTATAATACTTTTCCTTTCAAACTAACTTCACTAAAGGGAGATAGATATACATTTTTTTAAATATACTGCTTGTATAAACAGTGTATTTATAGACATATAGACTTACAGATACACTGCATTTTACATAAGACACCTTACGGAGTATCTGTACTGTGGGAGATCAAGGGGATCGAGGACAACAACAAAAAGGGCAAAGGGCCTGGTGCACCCTGGGATATCTCCACTCCTGCAGTGTAGTTGAACCACAGACCTGATGTTACCAGCTGGACTAGCAGCATATGACTTTAGAGAAATACGAAGACTTCCAACATCCACCCACCCTCTCTTCTTCACACTTCCCTTCTGCCTCTCTCTCTTTGTCTCTGTCTCTGCCTCTCTCTTGCTTGACCTCTCCTTCTTCCTCTCTCCCTCTATCTCTGCGTTCCCCTCAATCTCTCTTCCTCTCTCTCTGCCTCGCTCTTCTTTTTCTCTCTCTTTTCCATTCTCACTCTGTCTCTGCCTCCAACCACAGAGGCTCTCTCCGTCTGCAGGGAGGGGCTCACAGACAGGAGCAGTAGATAGGCTGGGAACCAGAGGAACCAGTGCAGAGCAGCCGTTCTCCATTGAAAACTTTCCCCACAGCAAACACGGATCCCAGCCAAGCCTGCTGAGCGCTCGGGCGGGAAATTGACTTGCTGATTGATTCTGCGAAACCACCAAACTATTGATACCTCCCCTGGTAACAGTGGGTTGCCAGAAAATTCAACTCCCCTTTTGGCTCACCGGATGACCCCCTTGTGTTAAGATAGTTAAGTGTAAAGATATCAATATGCTGAAATTACATCATTCTTCACCTGCACTGCTGCAGTGGTAAGAAGCCAGCACAGACACGCACGCACACACACACACGCGCACACACACACACAGCGTGTAATTGCTATGACTGCATCCTTGCAGCTCTCACATTCATTCCTCATGTGTGGTAAATGTCTGCGGAGTGTGCAGCAAAAGCAATGAGTCCGACCTTCTCAAAGATCCCCCATCTCTCCTCTCATGGGAGATCAGATCACACATCACATTTAATAAAAAAGACCATTTAGAAGGTAAACAGTTTGTCCCATCTCTGCCTGGCCCCATAAAAACCCCACCATCCTCTTGATCAACCGTATCGTGGACTGTGTGTGATGGTAGGTTCCTCTGTAGTGCCTGAGCTCACATGTGTGTCACACTGTGCCTGTGTTCCTCCTGTGGTTCTAACAGGAGAGTGAGGGGGACCGTACCACAGTCACTGTACTGATGTCTCCCCTCTGCAGGACTCTGGCAGAACGCTCTGCGCTGAAACATGACGCTATGTTGCTGACAAGTCAAGTCAGTCCAGAATGTTCTCTATTCTGACAAAAAGACCCCGGGTAAGTCCTTTAACCGACACCAGCTGGATGTGTTTGCCTGAGCGTGTGTCTGCATGTGTGTGTGTGTGTGTGTGTGTGTGTGTGATGTGTGATGTGATTCACCCTGACTGTGCAGGATTTGCCTATTAGGCAGGAAGAAGGAGCTTAAGCTATGGTCAGGCGAGGTGATGGAGCAGCTAAACTGCTTCTTATCAGGCCGACAGCCCTGGCGAACCCTGGACATGTGTTCATGTGGGGTGGACATGGTGGACACGCTCAGCTACACCAGCTAGCTGCCAGGACAGCGGCTTTCTCTGTGAGGTTTGTGTGACGTGTGTGAGCATGTGATCGTATGTGTGTGTGTGTGTGTGTGTGTGTGTGTGTGTGTGCGGCTGTTGACTGATGCGAGTCACACTTATGTTCCCAGTTTGGCACTTGGGAAGGTTTAAGCCTTTCCTTTGAGTCTCTCAGCCCCCCTGCTGGGAACGTTGCCTGGCTTGATTTGGACCTTCCTGTCAAGAGTGGCCGGCGAGGCGCTGTGATGAAATTATGAATGAGGGGCGTGAGCGTTTGGGATGCCGAGTGCGTATCCCAGCGAATTAACCTCACCTCCCCCCCCACCTCCCCCCCCCACCTCCCCCCCCCCCCACCCTGCGGGCCCGTCTTCAGAGATAACTGGAGGGCCAGCCTCATACCAGGTTGGCGACGCGCCTCGCCACCGCCCGGCTCGCCGTTGCCATGGAAACACACTCCTTTTCCTGCCTCAGGTTTTCCTTCTTCAGCCTCTCGCTGGGAGCGAAATGTCATTTAGGCCTGGGCATCTGTTCACCCAGACACACACACACACACACACACACACACACACACACACACTGAAGACATGCATACCAACACACCCTACGCATACACTGACCATACTGACACACACCCACACATAGCCAATGTAACGGACACATGCATTTGCATATGTCACAAAAGTTGCTTACGGGCACAAACAAACAGACACACACTTCCACTCAAGCAGTGGGCCTTACTTAGTGACCAGCTCGTTCTCTGCAGCATCTACCCCCGCCTCACCTTTCTCCCTGCGGCAGCCAGCCAGGCCTTGGCAGCCTGACAGGAAGCCCTGGGCCCTGGCTGTGGCCTGCAGCTCATCCAGCCTCTCCCTCCATGTCCACCACCAGGTCTGGACTCTCAATACCTCTGCCTTCACCACACCCACAGGGCTTCCTGGCTGCCCTTTCTCTGACATTTCTGGGCCACTCTTCTATCTGACCCTGTGATACCATTGCCCATCTCCCAGCTGAGGTTAAGCTGCCACCTTATCTGAGTCCCTGAAGTTTGTCCTCAGGTGACACAGTGACTCTGACAGAGCCAACCCACTGCACAAGACTGCAGTCTGACCCTTAAAAAAACAACCCAAGTCTAATTTGCATGAGGCCCTCTATTAGCTGAACAAACAGCATGGGTTCCCTCTGGGCATAACTCTGGCATTGGTGTTGTTTCAGTAGAAGAGAAGTGTGTGTGTGTGTGTCTGAGTGAGTGTGCAGTATGTGTTTGTCTTGGTACTAGCACCAGTAGCTTCAGGAGTTTGCTTTTCCCGTCTGGGGAAGGGTTAGAGAAGCCAGCTCATAAACGAAGAGTAATGGCAGGGAGCAACAGCAGAGAATGAGAGCAGCACCTCTCCACCTCCCTCTACTGTCTCTCTGTCTATCAAGACCTGTCTCGAACTCTTCGTCAGTCTTTGTCTCTCTACCTCTCTTTCTCTCTTCTATCACCCTGCCCCTCCTCTCTCTCTCTCTCTCTCTCTCTCTCTCTCTCTCTCTCTCTCTCTCTCTCCCTCTCCCTCTCCAAACGTAGTGTCACTGTGAAAATAGTTCAGGGGAGACATAGGGTGTGGGTGGTGTGTGTGTGTGTGTGGGTGGGAGGGGGGGGTGGGGGTGTGGGGTAATTTACCAGGCTGGAGGTGCCAAGTTAAACAGCAGGATGCTGACCTATTTGTCTGATCACAGGTCCTCTATAAAATGGTTGTGTAGGAAAGAGGGAATGAAATGGAAAGAGGAGGGGGGAGGGAGGGAGAGAGAGAATAACGAAGGAAAGAGTGAGAAAGAATGAGAGAACGAGTAAAGAGAGAGATTGAGGGAAAGAGAGAGAGAGATCGCGATAAAGAGACAGAGTAAAAGGCTTGGCTAACAGAGAGAAAGGGCCAAGGAGAGAGAGAGAGAGACAGAGAGAGAGAGAGAGAGAGAGAGACAGAGAGAGAGAGAGAGACAGAGAGAGAGAGACAGAGAGAGAGAGAGAGAGAGAGAGAGAGAGAGAGAGAGACAGAGAGAGAGAGAGAGAGAGACAGAGAGAGAGAGAGAGAGAGAGAGAGAGACAGAGAGAGAGAGAGAGAGAGAGAGAGAGAGGAAGACAGCTTTGACAGCTCCTGAACTCCGTCACACCTCTTTCTCGCAAGTCACTCCATCCCACCCTCCTCCTCCTGTTCCTCTATGTCACTGATTTAGAGTCATAGCCTGATATATGGCTCAGGGTTTGTGGATCGGATACACAGCAGAACTGGCTGGGGGCTGAGGGAACACTTCAACAGAACGGAACAATATTCAACACCTGATTTCTCATGCATGAAAAACCTAAAGGGTTGAATGGGAAACCATAGCAACCTTCTTGAAGAAATTACTCATTTAAAGATTGTAACTCAACAAAAACTCACTAAATATTCACCCTGCTATGAGTAGAACAAAAAGAGCCTCTTTATCTGGCTGTGAGAAGCACTGCCTCCTCACTAATGCCATCCATTAGAACATTAGAACTCTCCTGGAATACATGACCAGGAATGATTCAGCAGACTGCTTAACAGAAACACTTCCCTGTATTTGCTTCCCCTGTCCTTTTAGTTTATCAGTGGCACCACCAGGTGGACAGACCATAAAATACACCTAAAACATTAAACATGCATCTCTCCCATGATACCGCAGAGAAAACCAACTCATAATCAAAACATACTGGATTTGAAAAATCGTAGTGAACTACTATCCACTTCTGCACACACATGTTGACAGCATGCAGCTCATGATGTGCAGCAGGGCCACCGCAGCTCCAGGAGAGCCTACCTCTGTCGTTGCCGCTTGCATACTGGAGGGGCTTGCTCTTGTCAATGCTGTTGAAGCTCTGGCTCCTTCTGTTGAGGTTGGAGGATCCTTGGGTCTTGGAAGCCCCGCTGCCTGCAGCAGACCCCCTGGACGGCCCTGGTAACCTGGGGAGGAGGAGGGGAGGGGAGACAGAGCCGAGGTGAGGACAGGCTGGGAACATGGGGTGGTGGGGGTGGGGGGAGTGTTGAAGTGGGGTGAGGCCTTGTGTGGGGGTGAGACCACACACGTTCTGGAGAATGTGCGCTTGAACGCAACTGTACCGTACATTCCTTCATGAACTTAGCAGCAGCCGACACACACACATACTCACACAGAGTACGCACAGACACACTCACATACAGAATACACACACACACACTCACATATAGAATACACACACACTCACACATAGAATACATACACACACTCACACATAGAATACATACACACACTCCCACATAGAATACATACACACACTCCACATAGAGTACACACAGACACACTCACACATAGAATACACACACACACTCCCACATAGAGTACACACACATACCACAGTCTTAAGACTCCAGTCTTGAGTCTCTGTGGACAGACTGTCCAAAGCTGCTGTAGCCACAGCTGGATAGTGATCTAGTCACAAGCCGCAGAGAGGAGAGAGCCAACAGCATTATCTCATTAGAGACTTGTTAAAGCACGCCACCCTTCCTCCCAGGCCAGCACACTGACACGCACAGCATGCCCCCCCCCCCCCCCCCCCCCCCCCGTGCCCTGGACCCCAACACGCTGCCAACTACCCACAGCACCGGGCTTAACTAATCAGCATGGCTTCAGCCCCAGGAAGCAGGCCCTCTCCTTGGGCACAGGTGGTCACTGCAGTGCATATGGCTTTGGATAAACAGAGACCACTCACTGCTCATCACGGTGTGGCCTCCCTACGAGTCCTCATCTCTCTAAATACAGCTTTCAGTCATTCTCTAGTGAACAAATCTGGGTTTTTTTGTTTTTTGTTGCTGGTGCTTCAACAGCAGATGGGACCAAGATGTCCGTAGCTATTTTTATAAGGGAATAGAATCCATAAATCCTCTTCGGCCACAGGAAACTCGGTTGTATCAGACAACCCTGGTGACTCAACGTCCAGTTACAGAGACGTCTTTTTGGAAACCTTGAACATTGTTGTTTCCATTAAACATTCACTGATTTGGTTAATCCTCAAATGCAGAGTCTAGCTTTGATTAAAGAAAGACTCCATGACATTTACATCAAACTTACATCTGAATCAACACTATGCTGTGGTTACAGCATTGGAAGCAGTGTATGCAACTTCAAAGTCAAATACTTTCCCACTATCTGGCATGCATGCAAGGCTGTCAACTTGTCACAATAATGGTGCCCACTATACAAACCTACAGCTACGAGGTTAGACCGCATCATTAGATTCCTGCCTCCACTTAATTCATGCCTGGGCCTTCAAAGATACACCCCTAAAACCTTGTAATTAAAGGGGAGTAGAGAGAAATAATTGGGGGGCTGTAACCTCTGAATACAGATACTTAACAACAGCACATCAACCAGCCAGAGGAGAAGATTTATAGTGAGGTAGAGGGGGCTAGCACAACGCTGATGGATCAGACAAGCTCTGTAGAACCTAAACCATTAGCATTAGCATTTACCTCAGTGGTTTTAGAACGCTCCTAACTACCCCGTATATTAAACAAACAATGCATGCTAGTGACATTAGCAATCAATAGTTTGATTCTATTTTCCTGCTGATAGAAATGTGTGCTACAAGTGTGACAGGCTCGGTGACTCCCAGCAGTGTCTGAGGCAGGGCGCTGACCCATGGACCTTGTCCACCAGCTACTAGACGGGCCATCAAAACACCCCGCAGGTCACTGACCAAATCAATGGACTGCAGATGAATAAGAGCCGTGAGGAGGGTGATTCAGGTCAGATAGCTCTGTTTCTACTCCGATTCATCCTAATGATACACTCAGGACCCCAGGGATGTATCTGAAGAATAGCTCACAGAAAGATGCATTTTCAGTAATAGTAATGGGTTCGTTTGAAGCATTGATTTTTGGCCCGGCGCTAACTAAGATGTATACGTGATGTCTGGGGCCAGAGGCCAGCAGAGTAGCAGCGGTATTTATAGGAAGGAGAAGAAGAGTAGCTAGACACATTACTCTCACTGTCAGTCACAGACGGAGAAAACTGCTCCGAAATGACAGGGTGTCTGCACACGTGTGTACACACACACACACACACACACACACACACACACACACACACACACACACACAGACTGATGTGTTTGCACACACACATTCTCACACATACTCACAGGGCAGCCATGAGACAGACAACAGAATGTTAAAACAGACGTTCTCACCCAGCCTCTGACCAGGGAGAGGAAGGGGGCCGGGGTGGGGGCTGGGTGGTGGTGGGTCAGGGGGATGGGGAGTTGTGACAGGAGGGGCATCTGTACGTTGACCCAGGGGGGTAAATAAGCAAGACTTCATGACATCAGTCACACCTGCTTCACTGACAGACTACATGCAACAGATCCACTCTGAAGGAAGGAGATACAAAGAGAGAGGGATGAAGATGGCTAGTAAAATCAGAAGATATGAGGCCCTTGTGGCCTTGTGTGTGTGTGGGGCCCTTCTTCTGCAGACGAGAACAGTAGGTCCTGCCATATGCTCTGACCATTACCTTCTGTAGTGTGTGTGTGTAAGGGTGTGTGTTTGGTAAAGCGTGTGGCTGCATTTAAACTGGAATGGGAATGCATGTGTCTGCAAGGACATCCTTCTGCTTAAGTGTGTGTATGTGTGTGAGTGAGTGTGTGTGAGTGTGTGTGTGTGTGTGTGTGTGTGTGTGTGTGTGTGTGTGTGTGTGTGTGGGGGGGGGGCGAGGAAGTGTGGTGAGGTGGAGACTAGGGCAATTCTGACAAGAGTCTCAGAGCAGTTTTAGAGCATCTGGACTGCTGCATCTGTTGCTCTGTATTCAGGGCAATTACCCCTGCTTCAGTGGCCTCATTACCATGGTGGACAGGTAGGCTGCAGATCAGGCTGCTGACAAGCTGTCAAATGTCGCCCCCTGCTGAGGATCCTCTGAATATAGTTACATCCATTATAAAGTTAGGGAGTTTGCCAAGGAACACACTCTGAGACCCAACACAAACAGGCAGCTGATAGAAGCCTGTGTGAGTATGTACACGTCGTACACACACACACACACACACACACACACACACACAAATGACAAAGTGCTACTGGGAATCGACCGAGGCAATTGATATAAAACAAACAATCTAAACACGCTCTTGCAGTCATAAAACATTCCACAAACAAATCAAATGGAGATCTCCCAATG
Source organism: Neosalanx taihuensis (assembly GCA_030340665.1). Lineage (NCBI taxonomy): Eukaryota > Metazoa > Chordata > Actinopteri > Osmeriformes > Salangidae > Neosalanx > Neosalanx taihuensis. The sequence goes on from CM059307.1 coordinate 3,428,176, forward strand.
CAGGTAGCAGTTATTGCTTTCTGAAAGTCTATTTGCCATATCCCCCTAATGAATACTGTTGTTGATCTAGAATGACTATGCATGAAGTACTACTGTACTCCACAGTTAAGGAACTGTTCCGACCTTGAGGCTGTTCTATGCTGTAAATCAGGCACTAAAGCTCCACTTTATAGCCCTAAAGTCAAACTGCAGCCTTCTGTCTTTACCTACCTATCAGTGACTTACGTCTGCTGCCAGGTATTCAAGAGACATCAGTTCTACCAGCGAGAAAATAGTCCAGTGAAAAATAGACTTCCCCAACTTGTGGTTTGTGTCAAATCGAGGGGCATGTGTGTGTGTGTGTGAGAGAGAGGACTGTGGGGGGGGTGAGGGGGGGTGGGGGGTTGAGGGGAGGAGAGCACGTCATGAGCACATGAGATTTATTTTCACGTATCAATCTGCATCACAGAATCTGTCCAGGCCATCTGATTTCGTTAGAGGAGGAGGTCCGACTCCCACAGGCAGTGAGGTCTGTGGGCGGAGGCTTGCGAGACCCCGTGGACTCGTACTGTACGCCGGGGCGTTTTACGAGCGCTGCTGGCTCACCGCCAGGTGGGACCCCGCTCCCCTGGACGGCCCACGGCGTCAACCTGACCCCCAGCGGAGTACGCCCTGTCCCACACACCTATACACACATGTGCAACTGGACCAGAGCGCACACTCCTACACACAAATCTAACAAACACATACACACGCACAAAGCCCACGACCGTACACACATCCAGACGGGACCACGGAAACACACAAATGACGCACACCAGCAAACACACACATACGCAGCTGCAATCACACACCCAGACAAAAACCACACTAACAAACACAACCACACACACACAGCAAACCTCCCACACTGCTTCTACCCTGCTGTGACGAAGGAAGGCCTAACTAACAGGCAGTCACAGCTCGTAGCTGGAGCAGGAGGAGGCTAGGGCCATGTCATTAACAGGAGGTAATGAGGGAGAGAGCGAGAGAAAGAGTGAGATGAATTCATGTCGAGAGAGCAGGGTCAGGACAAGAAAGAAACTTTCTTCAAACTACTTTGGTCGAGTCTACGCTTCTGTGCTCAATCAATAAGCCTTTCTTTAGGGAGGGGGAGAATCACAGAGAATTCACACCAATTAAATAACGGTGGGAAGGAGCAAGAAAGCAAATGAGAATGCGACAGGTTCGGCATCTGAACTCGGATATCGCTTTTGTGCTTTCCAACGAAAGACGAGGGCTGTGGCCGGGAAAGCTGAAACAGTTTCATGGCCATTCAGCATCGTCACATAATCCTATGTTAAGACCTCTGAGAGCAGGACACCACCCATAGGGTGGCCCTCTCCACTCAGCACATGTTTGACATAGCTTGGCGGGGGATGGAACCAAACCATTCACCAACACACTGTTTCCCACGGTAGATTTAAATTCAATCGAAGAACATATTCTGTACAGCCAGTACGATGTTGTACAATTTACCGTCATTATTACAGTATGGTGTGATGTGTGTGACAACTAAAGGATAAAAAGCATATCCATACCTTGTGTTCTTCTTCTGTGGTGTTCCTATACCACTGTGCCCTGGAGGACTTGCATATCTCGCTGTGAGACTGTGGAGAGAGCAGACAGAGAGAGAGAGAGAGACTAAGACTCCCAGAGAAAGAGAGACGAGGAATGAAGCTGGCGGCCTGATGGAATCTGTTTGCTAACTGTGGCGTGTTTGAAATGTCCCCGTTAATGCAGTAAGGAGAGTCAGCTGGGCTATGGGAGACAAAGGGAGACGGAGCGCTTAATGAATGACAAGTCAGAGCGAGGACACAGGGGCTGTGTGATACCTCGCTTCACATGACGGACCACGCTCCACACTCACATTCACTGACCGCAAACGTTGTAGCAAACGTTTTCAAACCTCACCCACGCCTGTGCTAACTCCCCCCCCCCCCCCCCCCCCCCCCTCCGACCAACTCTCAGAGAATCAATTAAGCTCTGGCCTCGAATCGTAAAAGAAAAACACAGCCCTCCCGACGAGGGCGAGAGGATGTGAGACGCAGGCCGAGGAAATTCCACAGGGAGAAATCATCGTTTACAAACGGGAGGATCCCTCCTGAGTCACGCTGGGAGAATTAGAGCCTGCACTGGTGGGCCTGCAAACTCACGCTCAACAGGAAACAGTTAAGGAACGTGCCGTGGATGAAACAGGAAATAAAGGGATGTTTCATGAAACAAAGGGGACAGCTTCAGCGCTTCCATGCTGGGAATAACCTGGTTTAGAGACCAGGTGGTCGATGGCAAAAGACTGGGAAACCATGTGCTTCTACCCAGGCTACAGAACAAAGGCTCCGTTTGAAGGATGATGCTTCCAGGAGGTCAAGGCAAATGAAACACATTGACCTCTGTGTTTACAAGTCACTGACTGTAACTGCGGAGAGCATCAAGGCCGAGTCAACAGATCAAGAACCTGGTTAGAACCTGTTAAAACTGGACCATGTCTTCCACAGGTTACTGTGACACAGGATCCTAACCAAATAACAGCAGGGACAGATGACTTCTGTGCAGTAAGGCCACTAAGATCAGTCTGGCTAGAAACACTACTTATGTTCAGGGTGAAAGAGACACTAGTCTGTTCATAGTGGTTAGACCAATCTAGTGACAACACTAGACGCTCCTGGTCTCATGTTGACTGGAAAAACCACAGGAACACATCAACAGCAGGTCTTTCCACAGCTTGGTCAGAGTCTAGGTCAACATCCAGGACAGTGGTTTGTTTGTTTGTCATTGTGGTGGCAGAGCCAGTAATTGTATTGTTAAGAGTGACTGACACTCCGGTCCCAGTGCTGGACTGACTGACAGCCTGAATGAAGGGGATGGAGGCTGGGAGACACTATGTCTATCCAAGTGCCTCTGGCTCTGTTTCCATAGTAATTAAAGGAGTCTATTTAGGTACGTTAAGCAAGTGGTTTATATCCATGAAATTGGAAAGGTGGATTCATGCTGTGAAGTTTTGAGGGCCTGGTTGAAAAAGATGAAGGAGATGCATTACTTCCTTTCTGGTGGCACTGTTCTTACGATGAAAATCTTATGGATTCTACCGCAGCAAAATCCCAACCAGGAAGAGAATATTTCGCAGAACTTGTGAAAACTGAGCATATTGTTTTGCTAGTCAGCACACTGTCCGTAGAGAATAAGATAATTTATACTGCACATTAATTCAAATTGGTATTCATTAGTACCACTGAACAGATCTCATCGGAGATTAAAACTGGACAAGACAGTAATAATCAATGCATTGCTGGCCTAACTCCCAGTAGGAAATGAGGACGATATGGATCATTTTGCATAGCACGGCTCAAGCTCATTTTTTCAAATTAGCCCGAACTCTAATGAATTTTTGTCCAACTGACCATTGGCAACTGTGGACTCTACCTCTCCCTGGACAATAAACAGTACTTTCAATTAATATTGAGGAAGTGCAAAGTCATTGCGGTGTTCTAATTGACCTTGGCTTCATCTATTATGCATGCAACCACGGCTGTTTGCTAATAAGCCAATGTTAAAACCATACAGCCGATTTCTCATTATCCTGAAGAGTCCTTCTCACTGTTGTGATAATGGGAGGCATGTGACATCACGACAGGAAGTTAATGAATGCCAAAACCAAAAGACCACTCGATTCTCTGCTCCTCCTTTGACACCTGCTCGTCCTCTGCTGCATCCATGAATTAAAGAAAAAGGCATTAATGGAACATAACTTCTCCCAGAATCCTTTGTGGAGGGAAAGAGAAGATGGCCGAGTGGCCCAGAGCAGACTTCCATTTGTGATCAAGCGTATCGCTCTCACACAGGGTTTCTCCATCCTGGCGTAGGCCAGCTAAACGTTTGTTTCTCTGTGGAGGGAATCTTTTCCATTTTCTCTGAAGTTTCCCATTTGAGGGCCCTTCTGCAGCGTGAGGTTAGCGATGACGAGATCCAGCGAGGAGTAACAGCAGCCTGAGCCCAGGAGAGGTCACAGAAATAGAGGTCTTACCAACTGCTGGGGCCTGGGGCCACAGTTTCAGCAGCTCAGTAGCCCAAACTAAAAACCCACCGCAGTACACGAAGCTCAAAGCACAGCTGACAAGGACTGTGCTGCACATTTCCACTCCCCCGCCCCCTCTTATAAAATGAACTGGAACATGAAAGCCAGGGTTATAACCCTGCCCACAACCGCCCCACTTATTTTCATGTGTTGAAAAAAAATACCTCCACATATGAGGGCAAGATGGGCCTGTGCCACACGTCAGGTCCAGTTAACTCATACAGACATCACAGGGTCAAACCTAATTGACTGAGACACAGGACTCACATACTGAGCGTTTTAGATGCCAAACAGACACCTATCGCTGTCCTAGAAATACACACACACAACAAAAAATGCTACTGCCCCCTGCTCTCAGATAAAGATTGACTGATAGTTTATTAAATCGGAAGACAATTTAATCCCAAACGAATTAATGTTCAGTAGTGCATTGAACCTACAACCTCTTTATCTAGAGTCAAATGCTCTTTCATTGAACTTCACACATTTTCTTATCTGTTGACAACAGGTGCTGAAAGAAACCCTACTATACCATCTCAACATGGCTAATCTCATTTTTTTTTTTTACAAGCGTAATCTCTACTTTTTTAACAAGCCAAACCTCTACTTTCTAACAAGGCAAATCTCCACTTTTTTAACCAGGCTCAATTCTGAGCAGGTTTTCGCTCGTCCCCTTTGCTCCAAAAATACATCCAGAATCAGGGTCCCCTGCCCACCTTCTCCAGTATGTTACTTTGTGTTGCACCAGGCTGGACTGTAAATCTCCTGCTATTTAGGTACCAACAAGTCCTATTCAGGTCCATAACTTTGACAACCCAGTCCACAATCAAAGTACTGACAAAGGAGAAAGATATCTTATAACACTAATGACACCAAACTGTTGTAATGTCAAAGCCCAAAATTGCCATGCACCCCCTTTCCGATATTCAACAAGTCATCCAAAAATATCCTACACATATTCTAAACGACAGTGTAAAAACTGTGCATCAGCATTAACATGTAGTCTGCCTACCAGTTCATGGTGACATCAACAGTATTTCAATCCAAATACAGCAGGTCCTTCTTTTCTGAAGCCATTGAAGTCACGGCACGACTACACACCCTCCTTCACCATGGAACACACTGTGTTGTTCGTACTGTACCCTACTGTACCTAGCAGAGACAGGCTTGGCCAGCGTATGGTCTCTCCCACAAGGCAGACCTCTCCTCCTCTCTCTCTCCCTCTCCTGGAGCTTGACAGTGGGCAGGCGGGATCGCAACACAGGGGGGTAAACTTGTTCCCCAAGGGACATGGTGAGGGAAGTGGGAGGGAACGCCATCCACAGCCCCCCTCTACCCTCCACATGTACAGACCCCCCCTGGCTCCAGAGAGTCGGCCTAACCAATGGGGGTGAGCCCCCCCAAGGTGACAGACACACACGCACGTACTCACGCACACACTCTTCTCTTCTGCCACCAGTCAGCCTAGGTTCTAGCAGGTGCTGGCTATAGAAAGCCCTCAGTGCTACAACTGAAAATATTAGGAGGCCAAGTGCCAAGAGTGTCTGTGTGTGTAAATTTGTGTGATAGTTAATTGGGCGCTGTAATTGCCTAGTGGCTGCAGAATAAAGTCTGTGTTATATTTTGAGATAAGAGATTCAGGCAGATACAATGGTATACTTATCTAGACTGTCATCGCCGCATACAGCTGATTAACTTACTGACCTTTTCTCACTACAGTCTGGCTTGCTATTCTTTGTCAGTTCTCAATGGTTACGCTGCGAAAAGACATGGATTTCTTTTTTGCCTCATTACACACACACACGCATACACTCCATCTCTCTGGCTCATCCATGCTGTTACTCAGACCAGTAACACTATCTCCCCCACTGTATCTGGTTAAACATGAACCTCACCCCAGACACTTCTAGAACAATTGTTTCCTTCTTCCTGGAATGACCATGGAGCATCGCCTCTGCTGGGTTCTAAATCCCCAGGCTAGATTTAGTTATCACTGAGGCGAGACAGACATTACTGGGCAAGCAGACTTAAAGGGTGCTGGGGCTTTATGGGACTGTGACCTTTTGGCCCTCTGGCCTCTTGGCCCACTTCTGTGTGACATCACTATGGTCTGGCATGCGGTAGATTTGCTAGATTTGCTGCAGCCGCAGAGTGGCTGGAATGCCGGGCCCCGGGCCCTTGTGTTGGAGAGGAGGCCTGTAGGGGCCAGCCAGCACCTGTTAGGGCTGGGAGGATTCCCACAGGAGCTGAGGGAGGAATGGTAGGCAGCTGTGACTGCTGAGAACCCCCTCCCCAAGCCCTCCCCCCCAACACACACACATACATGCATGCTCTCTCTCACACACACACACTTACACACTAAGCTAGGAGGGTCTAATACCTTATTCTTCCTCTCTTTCTCTCTCTCTCCGCATTGCTCAATCTGTATTTCTCTCTCTTTCTCACTCAAATTATGACAGTGACTACCAGAACAAGTACTGGTCTGTGGTCGCACGCGCACACACACACACACACACACACACACACACACACACACACACACACACACACACACACACACACACACTCCTTCTGCAGAGTTGTAACCAGATCTGGGCAGGAGAATGCCACCCATGTGAGCTATGTTAGCTTCTCCTCCGATGCTGGTCTTGTCTATTTACATCCCAGCGTTGGGTTTTCCTGCTTCTATTGCCTATCTGCATCTATCTGTCCATCCACTTCTGCTATGACTTCACTGGTTCTGCGAATCCAGGATCTCAATTGACATGTATGCCAGCTGTTGCAAAGACCTGCTTTAAAGAGGTGAAACTTAGCTAACAGGAGATGACAGTATCAACAAATAGGAAATGTTTCATTGATCATCAATGACAGCAGAATGTTCTTTTATCCAAAGCAGCTACTTCACACACGCACAAACGATCCGTGTTACAAAACGGTGGCAGGCATAAGGGTGGTTAAGCTCAGTGGCAGAGCTTTTGTCTGCTGCTCAAGAGGACCAAGGTTAAAATCCTATTTCGTATGTCGCTTTGGATAAATGCTAAAAAAAACATCCAGCGGAGGCACTTATCCAATGGTGATATTTGAACCTAGATTTGAAACAGGATCTGTTGACAAATGTTCTACCACTGAGCTAGAACAATCCCTCCTGGAAAGCACGACACTATATGACACTCAGCGACAAGCATCACCCACCTGGACTGCATCTCTTGCGTTTTGAGGGGGCTCCCTGGCGCTGCCCCAGTGCTCTGGTGGGTGAGCTCCACCAGAGACTGATAGTACTGCTGGTGCTGCTGTTGCTGCTGCTTGTACCTGGACAGGATGAAGAACAGCCCAAGGATGGTCTTCAGATTCCCATTCCTGATCTCTGTGGACAGACAGATAGAGGAAACAAAAATGTCATCTTCAGTGATTCGGCTAGGTGTCAGATACTGGTCAGCTGGTGGATGAGAGCATGGTGTGTTGCCAGTATTTATGTTTTTTTTTGTTTTTGTCTTTGTTGAGGCCAGACAACAGCAGAACGCCTCTGCCTCTGTATCAACCCAGAAGTGCTTCACCTTCCCAATTTAGATAAAGAAGGAAGCTGCCAGTTGAAATGTTGATACAGTATGTGATGTTTTTGTCTCCAAATAGGGAAGTAACTCAGAGGAGAGCCAGCCTTGTCAGTACAGTGGACATGAAAAACCTAAAAGTAACTTTTCAAACAGAAAGAAGGTTGATGGTGTGGTTTATTATAACACATAACAGTGCCCATGACTTTGGTAGGCCTACAGTATGCCTTTACGACTGGACCAAAAATGTATCTGACAGTAAAAATGGGAGAGGGGAGCATTTTATATAATGTCAGAATCACGAAACAATGATTGTCTCTGGCAAAGATATCAAAGCTAAGAGATATTCCCGACACAGCAAACGTATGATGGTTGCATTAATGGTTGCATTAACGGTTGCATTAACGGAAATGGCACTATGTGATCTACACTCGGTTATATGGTGTGAGCCACAAGCTCACCCAGTTGTGAAATGAGCTTTTCATACCTAAACGTTTCTAATAGCTGACACAGAGAAGGCGGTTGAGAGATTGCATCGGCTGACACTGCATTTTATTTTCATTTGGGGCGCAACTTTCTCCTTGGTCACCCTCGTTCCTGCGGTGCAGTTTGCGGATTGTTTAAATCGGGAAGAAGATTAATCTTCAGAGTTTTCGATTCTGGGTGCCACACGGTGGTCATTTATATTGTTTGTCGCAGAAATCCCGATTGCGGGTTTATTTTGTTTTCGCCAAACGAAACCGGTGTAGATTCATTCAGTGTACAAATCAATCACTTGCGTGCGCAAGATCAATATAAACAATCGTATTATGGAACAAAATACTTACGTTTTTTTAGCAACTGTCTCATTGAAACATAAGAGGCGTCAGATTGAACGAACCACGTGACCCGTTTAGTTTTTAATCTGGCCCTGGCTTTGATTTGACAAACAGTTCCCCTTTGATGAATTTAAATTGTAACACATTCTTAAAACAAAGGTATGGTGGCTGGTTTGACGTTTGTAAAGCTCACATTCTGATGCACAGAAGATCAAGAAAACATGGCCTCATCCTTTTTGTCTGTGTAGCTGAGCCATTCTCTACCACAAACTTATCTTTAGATCCTCTCTCTTCTCTCTCCCTGCCTCACTGCTCCCTTCCTCCTCCAGCCGGACCAAGGTTTTACCTAAATAATGGTTAGTTATGCTAAGATAATCTCTATTGGCTACCCTCATACAAGTGGGTTAATATCTTCCTCCAGTTTTAAAACGGTGCGGGCTAAAGACTGTCGGCACAGTGCTGCTGTGACTCCTTGGCCACCAGTCAGAGTAAACGGGCCTCGCTTCGAGAGTTTTAAGTGGTTAACGTGGTTTCACTGAACCTTTTCTCTTTTTTGAGGGAGGGGGCCATGCGGCTTCTTTTATGAGCCACAAAGGGCCCAGAAGGAGGTAGAGCGAAGTGTGCTGAAGGTTTGACCAGGCCTGACTGATACAGGGAAGGTATTGAGAGAAATGTGAGTGCTGGACTTCTCCCTCCAAACCAATCAATCTTTCCAGAGTTAAATCTCTGGGGCGCACGTTGACTTGGTCTAGGCCTCCGTCCAAAATCCCTGCACCCTCACAACTGGGATGGTATAGATAGCCTATTCAGAGCTGTACTCAGATAAGATGTATTCCACCTTGTAGAAAAAAAACAGTCCGTCTGGTATTTCCATCAGTGTCACTTGTTAACGTGCTTGTAGTCTACGACCTGACTAGTCTTGTCTGTGCCCAACCTCGTTTTAGGCAGAGTGGGTGAGTTTTACAGGAGGTCAAGGCTGAGAGCGTGTGCCCTCGCTGACCCGTCACGGAGAAGTGTTTAAGTGCTAACCGGCCAACAAAAACAGGCTGCTTTAAACAGGCCTCTGTGCCCACAGACATCAAGGGGCCAGTCATTAGCCTTGGCCTGTGGGGCAGCGTGTGTCCTCAGTTCTACCCCAGGTTAGCTCCCCCTGACTGGCCCGACCCTGTTGTGACACCACGCTTAATGACCTGTCGCGGCGGACCCCTCGCTGTACTCCATTATGAGCTGCAGGAAGTTGAGTTTTAGGGGCTCACACCTGCTTTGAAGGCGTGAACTAGGCAGGAGTGGGTTGTTCTAACCAGAAGGGAAACCTGTCAAGTCAGAGAGCAGTGGCAGAGGCAGAGGACTGTGGAGAGGTAAGATGGAGGAGTGTTCTTCATGGAACAGGGCTCAGGGTCTGTCTCCTCCTCTGGCTGCTGGGGGGTGGGGGTGGGGGGGGGTGCAGTGTCTGTGCTGCTCCTGACTCTCTGTGGAGTCCCAACGTGGGTGTTTTGGAGTTTTGAGGCACATGTGACAAACAAGATCGATACATCTGGCACGTCTGAGGTCGCAATTTACCACATGACGCCTTTTTGGAGTTTCTGAAGAAATTATTACTACGAGTTTGTTTCCTTGGAAAAATCCTAAAGTACATCAAACGTCCCTTTTTCCCCTCTTCAGCTCCACGCCTCGTAAAACTATAAGCACAAGCTTATGCGCGCCCTAAAGCGTGTGTGTGTGTGTGTGCGAAGCCAGCGGATAATTCAATTACATCAACGTTCTACTCACAGCTTTGAGAACCAAGTGGCCTTCTCAACACACACATGTGCGCACACACATACACACACACACACACACACACACACACACACACACACACACACACACACACACACACACACACACACACACACACACACACACACACACACACACCCTAGTGGAGCACCTTTCCTGTAAAGGAAGCCATGACCAGTAACAGGAAGGGGGTTTCAGAGTAACCCAATAGCCTGTATATTTAGAGACCCCTTTTAAATTCCGGACTGACAAAGTCACTTTGCTGTTTTTAGAGGTGGGGGGCAACAGAATTTAGGGTTGTCAGTCAGAGTGCTGAGCCAAGGGGCTATTCTGGACTACTGGGGAGGTCAAGGGCACCATCACCCCTTCAAACTTCAGAGGGGAGTAGAACACAATGAGGTTAGGCCAGCTAACACAGGTCTTAAATAACAGTTGACTCGTCGCACCATTAGAGTAAGGCTGTATATCTGCATGATAGTGGCCATTGGGAATGTGGGAAAAGCTCAAATGGGGCCATTTAGGGAGCATGTGTTGTGTGTAATTTGTTAAATGGACATCTGCTTAAACTGTCCAATAAAGAGCCATATACTAGCTCCTCTCCATCTCATTAGGCTGGCTGGATCCCCCCTGAAGCTGAGTTCACAACAACTAGCAGTCCAGGAAACACAAAAGACACAACGCACAAGCTTTCAGTCTTACCTTCCGCCGAGAGTCCTTGTACGTTCACTCCTCTGGCATCCAGGAAGCTGAGGCAGGCGTCCACATTCTCCACCTGGACAACACAACGGAGAGGGCTTATCCCAAGTCAGCAGCAGCGGCACAGCAGCACAGAGCAGGACTATGTTGTTGCACGAGCGGATCCTTGATATTCAATGTGCCTACAGTCCTGGGGGGGGGGGGTGGGGTGGGGGGGGGTGGTTAGCGCTAATCGCCGTCTTGCCCATGAAGCAGCCCATTGTCCGGGTTATGGCCCAGTCCGCTACGCCCTCTATGTGACCCTGGGGGTCCGGCAGACGGCCTGACTTAGTGACCACAGTGTGTCCCACCTACACAGTCAAGCCCTCAGCCCCTAGGTCGCCATGCAATGCAGTTACTGTGAGCCACAAGAGGCCAATTACCACACAATCGTATGCCTCACTAAAAGTATGAGAGTCAACAACGGTCTACATCCCCCCTCCAATCCCACACACACCACCACCACCCCCTCTTGGAATTGACAAAGGCCTACTAAGTCACCACTCACCGCCCTGCATGAGACAGAGTACATTCCACCAGGGTGGCTAACGCGTGGCGCACCATTTGCATGGCGACGGGTTTTATAGTGTGGACACACAGAGGGCTTTTATAAGAAGGTCGAAGGTCAGAGCGATCTACTGTAGTATATTGTGCTAAGAACTTGTGGGGGCATCCGGGCTGACCAGTGTGGGTGTGTGTGTGCATGTGTGTGTGTGTGTGTGTGTGTGTGTGTGGGTAGCCTCATAGGCTAGTATTTCTCTGAATGTGTCAGTCTGGGAGAACCCTTGCTGGTAGCCTGAGGGAAATTCAGACAGACTGAGCTCAATGTCCAGAATAATCCAGAATCGTGAGGGGAATGCTAACAAAATTAGCTAAATGTCCTTAGAAATGTCAGCAATGACCGGCACTAGGATGTTATAGCAACAGTTGGTGGACCACCAGGTCTCTGCTGCGCAGTGACGCCCAGCTCACTGGGCTTGGCACTATTCGTAGATAAACACACACATAAACACACACATACACACACACATCTTCGCTGTGCTTACAGTTCAGCTGTAAAGCCCCAGCAAAGTGCACATTCTATAGAATGTAAACATTGCATGGATTGTGCCCAGCTCAGCCCTGCCCTGCATGGGCTGTCCATCTCTGGGGTGGGGTGGGGGGGCTTGGATTTACAGCCTGAGAAGAACAGGGAAATGAGCCTGGTAGTCTGGTAGTCTGGTAACAGCTCCAGTCCCAGTGTAGTCACAGAGCCAGCGATAGGTCTAAGGAGCAGGGAAGTGAGAGAGGGAAGTAGGGAGGGAGGTATAGAAGAGACTGATAGCTGTTTACACTGCCTGTGTACACACATCATACACGCGCGCACACGCACACACCGACACCCTAAGCCTAAACTTCTCCATCTGCCTGACAACATGGCAAAGCCTTGTTCCTAAAACGACTAAAAAGATGGTGGCTTTTCACATGTGGTTTTCCACCCATATGCCCAGACACATGTGCAGTCCAACCTTAGCTGTTTGATTATCCCTCTCTCATGAAAGCAGATCCAACACTTGCAAAGTGGCAGGACATGAAAACATCTGTTCAGGATGGCCATCATCTCAGTCTTGATTAAACCGAGAGATGCGTCACATGCATGTCATTTCTGTTAACAAGGATGCGGTGGGGGTTGGGCAACCAAAAAAAAAAGAAAAAAGGAAATAAACAAACAATGAATTTTGATGGCAATTGAGCATCTGTGCAAATTAGTACCATCTAAACACAGATGAAATGTAATCAACGGGTTATGCATGGATTCACCCTCTCTTATTTGGGGCTAACGCTTTAATTACACTCTAAACGGCCATTTTCAAATATTTACTGCCTCAAATATCAGTGAACGCCTCCATGTGGCTCTGCGCATCTGTTCCCCAGGCAGGGAGTGTGCGCGCGTATGTGTGTTTGTGAGCAGTTAGTACGAGTGTATGTGTGTGTTTACGTGTGTGTTTGTGTGTTGTAGGAGATAGATGGAGGGAATGTTTTAACAAAGACAGAGGAATCAGCCAGTATGAAAACAGCCAGTAAATCTCTCCACTACAGCTTAAAACCTTGTATCCCAGCTCTATCCGCAGAGGGCCAAGATGAATAGTTAGTAAAAGAAATCCATGAGTGCTGTGTTTGTGAATGTACCACAGTTTTTAGACTGTTTTCAGATTGAAACAGCGTCAACAGAATTGGATTGGATTGGAGGCGTTGATGACGAGTGATGTTAAGTGTTCCACTGGGTTTGGCGAGGTGGAAAGGTCGGGTTTTGGTGTGTGGTTTTGGCTGCGCTGGATTTTTAACTGCTTCTCGTGGCACTCAGATCGTTTATTTTTCCGACGTAAATGTGAAATGTTACAGATGCAGATAAGTCATTAGAGACAATTAGGAAATGGAACATTTCCATGACACACACTGAACCAGATTATGAAGACCTTAAGAAAACATGGACTGTTATGAACACAAACACACCGTACACACTGTTGGAAAAACGACCACCACTTAACCGAATAGGGTTTAACGAGAATCATTTCATCGAGTTGACAGAGTTTATCGTCATTCAAGCTACAAGCATCATAAGTCAAGCCGTTATTTGGCACACCACAGACATAACGCACACACAACATAAAGCTATGATGCTGACTAAATGTTGGCAGTTTGATCTGCGTACCTCCCTCTCTCGGTCTAACCTCCAGACAGGTAACCACCAAGTAACCACCAGATGAGGGCTGCATTTGGAAAGTGTTATCCCACAGATACAAATGTCATATACAGAAAGGTCCCACACCCTAATTACAACTTCCTACGTGCCAAAAGGCATTGTGGGTCAAAACAAGACAGGAATACCAAAAATACTTATTCAGATTCAGGAAAAGTGCTACGATTACACAACAGCTAAGTAGCTATTGCAGTTTCAGTGCATTCACAGAGAGCAGGAGGCCGAACAGCAGGATTGTCTGCCGTGGTGATGACCCATAAATTCCTGTGAGCTCTTAAGTCTAATGAGCAGACTGATCGTTTAGACCATAGCATCACATAGCTGGGATGTTATATTTTTTACTGCATGATTGTGTTTTAATCACTGCAGATCCGTCTGCAGAGACCACAGTGAAGGACTTAGAACTCCAACTGCTAACAGGCCAACAAGACTTCCTGTTCACTCAGTCTTGGATCTATGAAGGTAAACAAATAGCAGGGCCAGAACCTTGTGAGACAGCTGTCAAACCATAACAACAGTCTCTAAGGCGTCTAACCTGTTGTTTAGATTTGGAGACGCTTGACTTACAGACTGCAGGGTGATGAGGTTGAACATGCGGTCTTACCTGCATGCTCCTTACCGTCATCACCTTACCGTCACTCTACTAACACGTGACTTCTCCTAGCCAGACAAATCTCACTTATATCTCTTCCTAGCCTTATCCTGCTGCATCTCTCCATCCTGCTCATCTCTGCTCTCAGACTATTGATTTCTCCCCGCGTTATGACTCAGGTGCTGCTCCGTGCTCTGACTCTGTGACTCTGACTCTGTGACTCTGTGACTCTGACAGACCGTGAATCAAATGGAGCCGTTGAAGCAGATCACAGGGCTCAGATCACAGGGCTCAGAGCCGAGGGAGAAACACCAACCAACCTAATATAATGTCTGCTGGCAATCACTGAATATGATGACATTCGTGAGAAAGGTGACTGTTGAGATCGGTCAGTGTGAATTCCAGGGCAGATTGTTTTTTTTTGTTTTTTTTTGGGGGGGGGGGTTGTTTGATTAGCTGTCCTAATCGTCTTGTCTAACTGGGGGGGTTCATTTGTTGTAGCGTCCCCAGAGAGGCCACGCCTTCTCAGCCCTTACAGCACCGCGGTCCATTTTTGAGGCGGCCACTTGAAACAAGTTCCTGCTCCCCCCCACACACAGCTGCAACTCTTTCGCTAATCAACACCCTGCTCAACAAAAGCTGAGCGGCCCTCAAAGGAAGAGAGAGAGAGAGGGTGAGAACTGGACTCTGGCACAAGTACTAGTCCAATTACTTAAATGATAGTTGTGTGGTGCCTTTTTAACCTAAACACACTTGAGTGCTGATTCATTCATCTCTGTCTCTTGGTCTCCTGAACTGCATGTGCCACAGCCCCTCTCAGTGGCTGCTAGAGTCTGCATTCTGAAATCGGTTCAATGTGCTGTGATGCATTTCTGTTTCACCGGTTGCTCTTTAGAAGACAGGGCCTTTGATGATTCTGTTCTGTTTGCAGAGTAGCAACGTTTCTTATTGGAATAATTCATAATACGCTGAATTAGATTCTCATAATTTCTTATGAAATTATTCCGTTTTTCTGGAAATGGAACTTGACGCTGCACAATTCCCTCCAATGAGTCTGCTTTAGAGTTTTGTTATCCACAAAAAATAACTAAAACAAGGAGACTATGGGCTTGCAAAGCTCATCACAGGATCTGTACCAAAACAGACATCAAATAGAACCAAGAGGAGTTATCGCATTTAGAACTGATGAGTCAAGACAACCAGCAACACGCTTGCAAACATCCACAAATCTTTTCTAACCGAAGCATTCCCCTCCCCCTCTACAAACTCTTACTGTGTGTGTCACATACATAAGACATGGGTGGTGACAGGCCACAATCCCAGCTTTGTCTGTTGTGTCTGGCGGGGGGGGGGGGGGGGGGGGGACAGGTTCAAGCCCTGACGTCACAAGACCACAGTTTCTCTAACCTGGTGAGGTGAGAAATGCCTGCAGAGTTTAGCTGCTGACTATCATCCTCTCACCATGTGACCTCACGACCTGGAGCCGCCTCGTCTCAGTCCTCAGATGGGAGAGAGGTTTGGCCATTTTAGCCACACGCCCACAGGACTGAAGCTCCCTGCCATCCCTAACAGGATTGTAAAGGTGTCAAGCCCTGTTAGGCAGTATAGAACCAGCAAAGGAAAGTGGTCACACAGAGTTTCGAGTTTTTAGGGAATCGAGGTCCCTCAGAAGTGAATTGACTGGCAATAAAAGTGCTAAGGTGTATTTATGGTGCAGAGTGGGAGAGGGGTAGGTGGAGAGAGACCGAATGGAGAGAGAGAAAGAGAGAGAGAGGGAGAGAGAGAGAGGGAGAGAGAAAGAGAGATTAATGAATGCTAGCGGGATCTACCACTTCCTAACGGAGAGCACAGACACAGATCAAAGGTTATTGGTCCCTTCCAGCTCCTTTTTAACAAGTCAGCTTTTTTAGCCTTTAACATGACAGACGGAGCGGCCCCTTTCTAATGGGTGATTAAAAGAGTCCATGTGGGGTACAACTGGGGAACAGAACTAGCCTGTAGGTGTTCCCTCACTACTTCCGAATTAGACCACTAATAAAAAAACAAGTAAGGATCGCCCCCATGCCAGAAGATATGTCTTTCCTGGGCTTGGCTTGGCCACTGAGGAGGAAGGATGGACGTGACGCCAGCTTGAATATCAGAAACATATTGCTGCACAGCAAAAATATTTCAACAAAGTCTGGAGAAGAAACACTCGCACATTTCTGTTGACACAGCACACTCAAGTGGCTCCAGTGCATCAGGGACTGCTTAGAGAAGCAATGTGACAGTATTGAGTTTGAGTACAACATGTGTAGCTTAACTGTACTGCGGTGGCTTCAAGACACCTATGAGCTCAAGTGTACACCAGAGGTCAGCACACTTCCTACATCGCCCACAGCTACATCATAACTACATCCACCTGTCAAGGGTGACTTCAGGTGAGTCTATCCTGACACAGCTCACCTGCCCACAGCTTACCTCATTCTTTCTGAGCCTCACTTTAACACTTGACTTTGACTGCTGGGGGTCTGCTAATCAAATAAAAAAACAATAACAAATCCCAGAGCCTTGCAGATGTCTCCAGGGTCAGACCCCATGCAGACCGAGGCAGCGCTTCATATCAGGTACAGGACTTGGACACTGCTGACAGCAGCCTGCACTCCTCGTCTCTGTCGGAGTCACGGCCTGACAACAGATGGGAGGCAGATGAGAGCATGCTGCTAACGCTGCTCCTCTCCCTGGGAGACAGACGGCTAACTCAGCCCATGCTCACTGGAGTATACCCCCAAGCTCTCTACTCTGGAAAAGTTTCGTTTAGGTGCTTCGATGAAATATGCCTCATCTAGAGTTTACTAGTTACCAGACATAGGATAGCATATGGCAATCAGAGTTATGTAGGATCTAAGCTCAATATGCTTTTTAACCGTAGAGCTAAAGGAGACTTTTTCTTGGGTTTTCCTCAACAGCAGTAACATGATTTGGGGAATTTCACTCATCTGTCTGTTGAATCACTATGACAAACATGTGCTGTGGTCTATCTAATGATGTCTTTAATGAGCACGATTAGTGTTGAGAACCTTTATTTCCCCTCTAAATGAGGCTCTTTTTACTACCCTGGCTGCCTCTGTCTGTTTGAAGAAGGATGGAGGGATGGAGAGAGAAAATAATAGAACGAGGGAAAGGGAGAGGAAGACAGAGAGAAAAAGAGTGGGACCTAGAGAGAAAAGAGAGTGAGAAAGATGGGGAGAAACACAGAGACATAAAAACTGATATTGTGTTAAATAGAGAGAATAACTGTTGTATTCAAAGGAGTCAGACACATATCTAATTCCCTTAGCGGTCTGTAAAATTAGATAACACTCCAGTGTCAGACCACATTAGATTCAACATGGTGAGATGAGCACAGAGCATGCTGAGATGTCTGTAAAAGCCCTCAGTAAAATGGAACCGAGCTACGATGTGAACACTTCCGAAACAGCGTGTTCCCCCACAGGGTGGGACATAATCAGACAAATGGGAGAGAATCTCCACCTCCTTCCTTGTGCTGCTCGCTCTCTCTCTCTCTCTCTCTTTCTCTCTCTCTGTCTCTCTCTCTCTGCCCCCCCCCCCCCCTCCCATGTTTGGCTCAGCTGATGAGTGGTCGTGGTCTTCGCCATCTAAGTTTCTTCATGTGGGAAAGGATGTGGTTCTGACACTCAAAACTCCCCCCCTGTACCCCAGTTCCCAGAAACCATGGGGTCCTAACAAGTCAAACAACCAAACAACAGACAACAGACAAACCAATCAATGACCCCAAATACACCCAGCCACAGCCCGTGTTTCGTAAACAGGCACGTATGGAATCCCGGAGTCTGACCACTAGCGAATGCCAGGCCACTTCTGGGAGAATCTCCACCATTCACTCGCATGCATGGAAAGTTTCCGAGCTGTTTTCCCTCCTTCCCACCGGGCCCTGCTGGGTACACAGGGGTGCCATATCCTTCACCCCACACTTTAGAAGGAAAAACACTTAGAAGTCGATTACCGACCTCTAGAACTGGCTGGCTGCTTTATAATAACGTGCAGTAATGTTTTATCCAAATTGACGCGCAGGGGGGGATTAGAACCAGCGACAATTTTGATCTGCTGCCCAATCCTCTTGAGCGCTGAGCTGAACCAGTCCCCATTGCCTCCACTTCAGACAAGCGTTTGTGTCGAGTTCCATCCAGAAGAGAGAGTTAACCCAGCATGTTATTAATCGGTGGAGTTTTAAACATGCTGGAGTTAGGGACAGGTTTCCGTAAGGGGAACAAATTCCCATGCCACCGCTCTTCCTCCAGGTACAGTACAAACTCACACCCCATCTCAATAAACAAGATGGAGTGTGTCATTTCTCTGCCGGGCTGTGGGATGTAAACAGACTGAGGTGAAATTTTAAACAGCCATGCTCTCTGATGGATATCCCTGGCATGTTTGTCGATACATATGGCTACTTCACTGACAGACGGACAGAAAAGTGGAATTGACAACCTGACATCTGCTCTGCTCCATTCAGCAGGTGTGCAACACCTTCCCTGCAGTACTGTGTCACTCTGCAGACCTGTCACATGCCCTGCCTGTGCTCTGACTGAGCAACCACCTGAGGATCTGCTGCCCAAGTGACCCGGAAGCTTCCTGATAACACTGCTGCAACTCTTCAGTGCAGGGACTGCATGTAGAGGTGTGTGTTTCTGTGTGTATGTCTCTCTGCCTGTGTGTGTCTGTGTGGGTGTCTTGTGTATTTGAATGGGTCTTTAATGTTTCTCTGGCTTCTGTCCATCTACAACCCAGCCACAAGCAGGCGTGTTTCCTCAGGGTAAAGTTTGGCGCCCCTGGTAAGGAGCCTGGCAGGACCTCTGTGGTCGAAGCAGGTGCAGCATCAATGGGATTGGACTGCCAGAGACAAAAGCTGACCTCACATACACATACAAAGTCTCTGTCAGACATAGTTTGCAGGCGTGCAGAGCCAAATGTTTCCAGTGCACACACACACACACACACACCGACACACACACATGCACACCAGCAGTGCTAGTCACTAACTCAGAACTCCTAGCCAAAAGCGACCCCTGCTTGAGATCCTTTTAGATTGAGTGCCAGACCTTTAAGAACCCCTCTGAGTTCATCTAACATGTTCTAAGTCACTTTTAATGACATATGTGCATAAACAAACAGGCAGACAGACCAGACCAGCACACCAAAACAAATCAACTACAGGCAAATTATTTTCTAATTATGGCAATCTGTGTTGATCTAGTCACATGTATTATTAAAATTAGAATAGAAATGTCACTTTTCTCATCCATGGTGATCTTGAACGTACTGTGAACAGGCCATTAAAAGTTGTTATTTCAATGACAGAATTCCTAAAACATTTACGGTAGAGAAAGTACCATTCAATGTGTGTCACAAATGAACAAAGAAGTCTGTAGACAGCTACATTCATGCAGTGTAGAAGGAGGCAGAACACTCACCATTTGTGATTGACTCCTGGGGCTGCCATTGATGTCCTCTACCTTTTCATTCGCTGGAAGACAGAAAGAGCCAAAAGTGTAAAAGCGTCCCGTGGAAAACAGCCTCCTCAGCCCACAGAGACCCTTCACGCACCCTCCAACCAGGGGGTCAAAGTTGACAGACCCCTGCCAGAGATCGGGGCAGACACAGCATGGACCTCAGCTTGTGTGTGTGTGTTGGTGCATGTGTGTATGGAGGAATGCTGTCTGGCCCAAAACTTGGGGCAGCATAAGTTTGGGAAAGGAAGAAAAAAAAGAAAAAACTCCACGCCTGCTAATTCATCAGCTGCTGCTCCAACTTTACTGACAGACTGGCTTTGGCCATTGTCTGTTTGAGAGAGCTGGGTAAGGTTTCAATACAGCCCAGGAGGGGGGAAAGGAGAGAAGGAGAGAGAGCATGGAGGTGGAGAGAGAGAGAGATGTTGATATTGTGGAAAGAGGGGAGTAGAGAGAATAAGGGTATACTGTAGAAACAGGGGTAAAGAGAGAGAGAAAGAGCGGGAGAGTAAAGGATAGGGAGAAGGAAACATGGAGAGAGGAGAGAAAAATCAACACAAGTCACTCTGGGCTTGCTAAAAGACACACATGGGAGACACATGCTTTAATAGAGCATAAATAGTTTACAATCCGTGTGTCCCAGTCTGCCAGGACTGTAGATGTCTCCTGCCATAGACCTTAGATGGAAACCAAGATACAGTGTTTGTGTTTTAAAGCAGGATGACATGAAAGCTTTCCCTCTCCTACCTACCTGAGGTAAAGTCGAGACTAAAATAATGACTTGCGGATACACTCTCATTGTGTCAGTGTGTGTGTAAATGTGTGTGTGTGTATTACAGGCTGTGACCCACCAGATTGTGCTGTATTGTGAACAAATAAATGGGCTATCATGTTGAATATTGTGGCAAGGTGCCTCTATTTTGAGATATTTATGCTCAACGCTATACATGTTGATGTGTTTCATGCTAAACATGAACAGTTTATGGATTTTATGGCAAGACGCTTTTTGTTGAACCCATTATGATTTTGAGATAATATCACTGATAATATGTGTGTGTATTTGTGTGACTATATGTCTGTGCGTATGTACTGTAAGTAAACGTGTGTGTGTATGTGTTTTACCTATAATCTGGATGATCTCAGCAAGCAGCACTCCGTCACCAATGTCCTGGGTGAGGTCCTTGATAAGCCTGGAACAGCCTGACTTAGCCAGGTAGTGGTTCGCCCAGTCTGTGTAGATCTGTGGAGAGGAAGAACACAAGGTAAGGACTGGATCTACATAGTGACACAGTTAGAGAGAGATGGACCATTGGAGGGAAAGAGTTCGGGAAAGAACAAGTGCTAAAGCCAGCGTAGGGTTAAAGGGAGAGAGAAAGTTGGAGGGGGAGAGAGTTAGGGAGAGGGAGAGAGGGAGAGAGAGAGAGACGGTATGCTCTGACTAACGTAAAGACAGGAACCAAAGTTCTTGGCTTGTCTTGTTTGAGGTATGACTCATATTTGTTTTAGTACCCTGGTCAGCGCTATTCTCGACCACACAGAAAAACAAACCGTGCTGTAGGCTTCCACAGACTGGCCCCATCCGGAGGGCCCACGGGTTCCCTTCCTCTCAAAGTGGCATAGTGCGCTCCAGGAACGCTACTCAAACGTTGGGTCTCCAACACAAACACAAATATTTCACCAAAAGGCCGGCGCTGGGAGCAAGAAAAGCAAGAAGACGACTCGATCTGTTTATGAAGTAATTCTGAGAGACTGGGAAGGATGTAACCCCCTACAGAGAACGCAGAAAGACCTTGTACGATCATCAAAAACCTCTTCATCATCCACCAGTCTCTCAATGGCATCCATAATGCTCTCTGAGTGATGGATGCCAACAGCTGCAGTTTGTGTTCCTGCAGACTTCAGCTTGAGAACCACAGAGCAGACCTACTGCATCTGTGCCTTCCTCTACTGAGAGAAACAGCAGCCTCTCGGACCAATCCAGAACTATTCTGTTCCAGAACTAATCCTTTCAACCTTCTCCCATCAGAAGCAAGGCCCACTGACAAGCTAACATGAACCTATCACAAACCTTCACTGGTGCCTCACAGACCCAGCTCTCATGGTATGGTCTGGTCCACCCCAGCATTATCAAACCCAGATCCAGGACTGTTCCCCTCTCCCCTCCTCCTGAACCTCACCTCTGACTCTGAGGGCTGCTCAGAGAAAGACCCTCCTCTACAGGGCCCCAGTCACAGACACCCACCTGCCGTTTCAGCGGCCCTGTTTCTTCCCTGTGATCCCTGGATTAGTTCAGAGCAAGCAAGAGGTTCAGCTTTTTCATATCCCACCTATGTGTGAGGCCCTCACCAGCGTGAGGGGGTTTCTATGGTGAAATCCGCTCAGAAATGCGAGGGGTTCCTCTAGAGGAGGGGTTTCTGTAACTTCAAGGGCCCCGGCGGGAAACTAAGAATGGTCTTTGCTGAGTCTGTGTGTGAAAATCACTTCCACTTCGACAAAGGACATGATTTCATGAGGAAGTCTTCGATAAAGAGATGAATAGATACTCTACCCAACGCAAGTGTGGGTCTTAAAGTCTGAGAAAGCCTCTCATAAAACCAAGCATTCCTCATTATGAAGTTCTCCTTTTATTTACGTCACACTTGAAATAATTGCCTTTCTCTCTTTTAGGGGATCATGTTTTCTTCAAAGAAGCATTTAGTGCTTATTGTGGTTTTCTCCTTTTAATTTACCCATGAAGACCTATAAAACAAAAAACAGAAAGTACTCTGTCGTCATAGACACTCAGGGAAGCACAAACACACACACACACAATTCAAACCACAACTCTTTAGCTCTTCACCACCCTGTGTGTTTGGCTAGGGTGAGAA
Source organism: Neosalanx taihuensis (assembly GCA_030340665.1). Taxonomy (NCBI): domain Eukaryota; kingdom Metazoa; phylum Chordata; class Actinopteri; order Osmeriformes; family Salangidae; genus Neosalanx; species Neosalanx taihuensis. Next base: position 3,450,858 of record CM059307.1, read on the forward strand.
CACAATCGAATAGCCATCGGCGCACACACATCCAGACGAGCCAACACCTTTAGTCACTGCAAACCATGACGACAAAGCCTGCATGACTGCCAGCAGGTGGCAGCTAACTTTGCCTCATCATTTCCTGGTTAATTACAGTGACAGCCACCATCAGCTGACTCAGGTTAGGGAGCTGGGCTGTCCTCCTGACAGACTCCGTTGCTCAGGAGACAGTGCTGCTGCACAGAGGAGGGGGAGAATGAGGATGAGAGGTCTGTCTAATCCCCTGCACCTCTGCAGCAGCCCCCCCCCTCCCCCCCCCCCCACACACACACACTCTCTCTCTGCCACCCTCCCAAAAATACAGGAAGAATTAAGTCTGCCGCAATGATGGTTTCTGGTGGGAATATATGGTGGGAGAGAAAAAGAGTGAGATTGAAAGACTGAGAGAGGGAAAGATGAACAAAGACAGTTTGCTTGCCAGGGTCTTTCTGGGAAAAGAGGGACCTTTCAATCAGCTTCTTGTCATTCAGGCAGCCCAAAAAGAAAGGGATGAAGAAAAGGAGAGGAGAAGGGGGGGGGAGTTACATCTCATTAGGCAGGCGGGGGAACAGGAAAGTAAATCTAACTGTAATAGTGTGGAATGGTTGTCCAGTGGACTGTTTCAGTTAAAAGCACCACAAGCCATTGTTTCAGGCTGAAGAAAATGCTGGCTTTGCGTCCGCATCTGTCAACTCAAGGGAAACGTTTGGATAACTCAGTTAGAGGTTTTCAAGCCAGAAAACAGACCTATCACTGCCCAGGCATATGGAAAAGCCACAAAAGGACCAAACACTCTGTCCAATCAACACTGAAATCCACCGGTACGCTAATGATGATTGGATAGCAGTGAAATCCATTCTTAAATGTGTGATTGTATGAATCAGTGTTTAAAGAGCAAGAGGGCTCTGAGTGCTGAAGTGTGTTCCATCATGGAGTCTGCTGGCACAGAGAAAGTGATTACACGACAGAATCCCAATCAGATAATTTCATGCAAGAAACAGAAGGACATGGCTTCAAGGTTAAGCAGTCTGTTACGAGGCATTCGCTACACCACTTAAATAGATCCTTACAAAGTTAGAGACATAAGACTATGGTATACTCATACCGAGTACAACTGACTAAGAAATCACCAGTACTGGACCCTTTTCTTGCGGCTAAAGCCACACATTTCTACCTTGTCACGTAAGACTGATGGCAAAGCCAGACAGTCTTCCACTGTCCAAAAGCTGTTCATTAGGTCTATTAGAGCCCCTCAGTAGAAGTCCCTGATGAGCAAGTCATGCGTCACTGTCTGACTTGCTCTTGACTCAGTGTTGCTCTTTGACTGTTAGTGCCATTCAACCAACCAAACAGCACTGTCGCTCAGTGACAACACTCATGAAAGCACAAAGCCCCAAACTTAGAATTCCAGCCCCAAGTGTTTACAGAGAATCTTGACAAGCGTCCTCGCATGCACCCTTAAATACATGTTGGCACACACAGACCCAACTCTCTCTCTCTCTCTCTCTCTCTCTCTCTCTCTCTCTCTCTCTCTCTCCCTCTATTCTGATAGTCCCGCCACCACACACAACATACACACTCACACACAACTCTCTGGATTTCTCTCTCTCCCTCTATTCTGATAGTCCCGCCAACACACAACACACACACTCACACACAATTCCACCCCTCCTCTCCCAGCTCCCCCATCCCCCCCACCCCCCTTCCTCCTTCTCGGCTCTGCCAGACAGTTGAAAGCCCCTGTCTCCAGTCAGTGATGGAGCTAGCGTGTGTGGAGTGTTCAGGGTACCTGTTCTGCGGTCGGCTCCCTCTGCACCACGGTCCTGTGCCCATCCACAGCGGGGCTGGTTCACGTCAGCATGACAGTGCCTCGCAGAGAGCAGATGGAGCGCTCTCACAGTGCGATCACAATGCAGACTTAAGAGCTACGCAGGTACTTGTCGAACGACATGCAGTGGTGTAGCACCACCTTTAGGGGGAGTCAGCTACTGAGGAAAAGGCAGAGCCTCAGGGTAAGGGGAGATGAAGTCTGACTGCAGCCACACACACTTAGCCATGGAAAGGAAAATAGTGCACTTGAATGAAGTGCTGAACAAGGGAAATATGGGGACTGGCGCTAAGTCCACTACTTAACACTCACAACCAGGAAAAAAGAATATGACATTACGTTGACATGTTTTCATTTAGCAGACGTTTTTATCCAAAACGACTTCCAAGAGAGAGCTTTACATTACTGTTCATGTCAAGTCAATGAGCGTTCAGCCATCTTGTCTGTGTGAACACAGGTAGCACCCAGATGAGCAGGAGAACAAACTTTTCTGTTCGGGGGTGAGACAGCAGAGTTAAAACTCAAACTAAAATAGCGAAAAGAAATAGGAAGAATATCAGGAGCTAAATGAAATGAAATCCTCAGCAAAGCCTCGCTTGGTCGTTAGATCTTCAGACTTGAGGAGAACAGGTGAAGTGAAGCCTCCCATCTGGAAGCCATTTCCACGGTAAACTGACGGTCTGATGGGCATGACACTGGGTTCTTAGAAACAATCAGGATTTTGTTCAGGGAGGGAGAGAGATCTGAAAGCCTAGCTAAGCTGTCCTCTAACACCTGTCCACTGCACATGACAGCTTTGTATCTAACGAACAATAGCCCAACGTGAGACACAGATCCACAGATATTTTATAGACAATAAATCTGACAGAATAGGATGCTGGTCTTGAGTGTTCAGCTCAAGCTATGATTTGTTGGTTGGAGAAATGATCTGTGCATTTTAAGTGGCAGTGGGCGTTTGGTTTGATATGCTGGGGTGATTATATATGGTCAAATACACACATTCCTGCAGGAAAGCATATGGATTTAACTTCAGGTTGATGAAGTTGTCTCATTTTAACGCTTTCTCCTCGTTTCCCATCCCCCCCCCAACTCTCTCTCTCCCTTTCCTCCTCCCTCTCTCCATGAAGGGGCTAAATAACATACAGAGAATACTGTATGTGCTCATGCCAAGTGCATTGATTAACTTAGCAAATTCATAGAGTGACAGTAAAACTCCTTTCCCCTCAGCTGATTTGTGATTCAAATCTACTTGGCTGAAAGTCATCCTTTCTGAACACACACTGACAAGCCAGTTTGTCAGTTAGAGGAGAGGGGGCAGGGGAGGGCAACCTAAGCATGAAATTAAATAATTGCACACTTTGGATGGATACTCCCATCTACTGGTCTCAGACCTGTCAATCAACGAAGTTCCATGTTGAAACCGCTGGGATGGAGGAGGAGGGGGCAGGGGGAGGGGGGCAGGGGGAGGGGGGCAGGGGGAGCGGGGCGAGGAGGATCAGGGAGAATGACAGGGCTAAGATCACTCTGCAATTAGGAACAACACTACAGGGATGTAGTGATGTAGTGATGACAACTTTTCCTGGCATGTATTTTCTCTGGTTCAGTCAGCCACTAATCCACCCCTCCTCACAGCAGGATTTCCCACAGGCCACAGGGACAAGGTGGCAAGGAAGGAGAGAGCAAGGGGACAAGTGAGGAGAGAGGAGAGAGGAGAGGAGGGAGAAGCACTGAAGTGAAGGATGTGTGGGGAAAGGAAAGAAGACAGGGAATGAACGAGACAGAAGGGAAAGACAGCCGTTGGCACAAACTGAATTGGCTTCAGGGTCTCTTGCGCTCCCTCTCTCCCTCCCTCTCTCCATCCCTCCTTCTCTTTCTTCCTTCCACGGCTCAATCTCTCCAGCTGTAGCCATGCAACCTTGACCCCCTACGGTACAGAGAGGACGTCTAAACTGAGCTGTGCCTCTCTTTGCTTCTGCCAGTCTGTCTGCAGCTCCAGTCACAAAACAGAGCTGATGCACAGTAAGATACAGCTAACAGCTATCTACTAACGACACATGAAGGAGGAAGCCAGCTCCCCTCTCTCTGCTAATGGCTGCTCTGATCTTCTCCTTTGTGAGGTCAGCTGCTCAGCATGAATAAGGCAGGCCACAGTCTGTGACGTCACCTCGGCAACGCTGCCTTAAAACAAGATTGGGATGCGGTTAGGGTAACCAGTCTGTTTGTAAACACTGACTGCATCACCTACATATTTGCCTCAATGACACTCTTAGGTGGGTTAGTGGGACAGCTAACGGATAATTAGCATCAGGTTCAGAGTCACTTGATGGGTCTTCTCGAATCCTTTCTCCAAAAGACATCCTTATCATCTGTCAGCCACAGTCCGACTGTCAGTCAGAGATAACACAGAATGCTTGATGACTGTACAAAAACAGCCAGCAGGAAGAAACCTGGAGCGAACCACTAATTGAAATGGCAGGAAAGCAACCTGAGCAGAAGAGCCCACAGAAAACTCCTGTTCTTAACTGCTCTAATTAGCTGTTGAGGCTAGCTGGAAGCTTTTTAAGCACAATTCAAGTTCGGTACGGTAGCTAGTCCTATATTACAGCACTTAGTCATATCACTGTGACAGGCCTAATTGTGGGTTCTCCACTTTGGGTCATGGGCTTTAGACATGCGTTCCGAGGGCTTCTGAGGCGTTCCGTGGCATTCCGAGGCTTCCGAATGACACTCATCTATTCCGAGATCTCTCAGGGCTCTGTAATCAGCACCCTGCAGACGGCAACCTGGAGGCCCCGCCCCCGGAAACGAATCAGGAAGGGCGAGAGGAACCCAAAACGCGCCAACATATCATTAGTGGTATCGAGGACTGAAGAGTGTGGGGTGACCTTCTCTGGCTGAGCTAGACATACAGAGATGAAGAGGAGGAATCACTTACACACACACACACACACACACATGCACACACTGACACACAACCACACACACACACCCTTATCATCAAAGTTATCTTCTACGAGAATTCACAGCCCCCCGATTAAACTTTGACTACCAAGGATTGTGTTTCACCTGAGTCATGCTGCTGTCCTCATACAATGAGCCAGCAGTTAACCTTTCTAGTTTACTGCTAAACACAGTTGGATTCCAATGACAGGGTTAACAAGCTGTAAGAACCGTAGGAGATGTGTCACTGTGATTCAATGTTTGGGCCAGGTGCCTGATGAGCCCCACTTCCTGGTAATCTCTGATTACAATGAATCAAAGCAGATAGGTGACTCAGTAGTGAGGCTGCAAGTCATTATTTATATACGTTTGGATCTCCGGCTTGAGCTACAACTTGGATTGGTGACTCATCGACATGCGTTCACCCCAGAACATCACAGAAACACCATCTTCCGAGCGATGATCCCTCTTTAGAGCAGGGGGTAGACTAAGAGGCGTTAGGAGAACAAGGGTACCATACCCATGGCCCCATTAGATATAACCTTACACCCCATGTCTAACTTACACCCCATCCCCCACCCGTCTCCACTTCAAAGAATGCACCTCACCACAGTGTCCAAGCCAATCAGGAGTCAGCCTGCCTCTTGTTACCATGGGGAGTAGTGATGTAAGCCCTTACCCAACAGATATACAACATGGTTTGCTTAGTAGATGCTAGCTATGTGGCATAATGCTGACACTTTGGCAGACACAGCAGAACTGTTTAATTGATACTGTAATTATGCCACTGTATTATACTCTATGTTCTGGAGGTTTGATTGAGCTTTGCCTCCTCATGGAATCCCCCAGGATAGATTTGGCCCCTGGGTGTGACAGAGACTGCTTGTACATGCTGTACACAACTATCTCAGCGGAATCTATCAAGGCTGCCATCTGGTCAGCGAGAGAGAAATTAATGTGGAAGGTTGGATTAATATGATTTTGATTGGGAGCTTCGGGCAGACAGTCTGGAGCCTGATCCTCTGTCACTAGATGCTGCTGATGTCTATCTGTGGTCTGGACAGGCAGGGGAGGACCAATGCCACCTGTGACCAGCAGAGGGCGACGCCTAAATAACGCCACCACAAACCTTCAAAACCAGTGAGTAATAAGTGGAATTGTTTTGTGGGGGGAAACGAAAGGGAGGGGGAAAAACCCCCAGAGTTACTGCGTCATTTAATAAAAATGAGTCAAGTAACAGTGAAAGCACAAGACAGACCGCTTCAAAGAGTCATTTTCAGGCCAAGGCCCTCCAGTTGGTTATGAGGCATACTTCCTTGGTTTGCCCCCAAGCCATAACCTATAAAACAGGCTCTTCTGACCCTGGTCTGTGGGTCTGTTGAGCTGCAGAGGAGGGCCATCACTTATCATCTGCTGTCTGAAGGGAATGTATGAGCCAAACATCCCCACAGGCCGACCCCGGTGACCTCTACCCCCTCCGTTCACCCCTCTCACATGACAGGGGCCATTCACCACACATCCACAGTGGTGTGGCAGCCATAACTCACTGTCCACAAAGGTAGACCAACATGCTTAGGGGGGGTTGAACAACCATACTGCAACCAAGGGGGCTTTCAGCAAATGACCCCGATACATCACTAACCCAATGACTGTCTAGCAATGGCTACCCAGACAGGTCAAACAGGTTTCACTCACCTTCACTAGATAGACATATTCCTTCACTGTCACCACATTGTACCTCAAACTAAATGCTGCTGTAAAAACCACTCAGCGCTCTTATTCAAACGTACCAGCATTGTTGTATTATAGCTTCAACCCTAGCTGGGGGTGACAGTTTGCTGGTGAATTGTTGCCAAGTTGGTAATGGGCGGTTGCCAGATTGGTGGTGGAGGGTTGCCAATTTGGTGGTGGAGGGGTGCCAGTTCTGTACAGGGGCCAGTAGAGGGACCTGAAGACCAGCCAAACACCTTTGCGAAACCACTCTCTCCTGCGTCACGATAATCCCCTCTGGTGTTAACCCCGGATCCCCTGACCAAGAGACAACCAGGCCCTGGAGCCCAGGAGGGAGGCTAGCACTGCTCCTGCAACCTGACCCTCACACAGGGAGGAACAGGGACATCGTGACAGGGCAGTTCCTGTGCTTAGTTACTGGCCGATTCACACAGGAAGGTGCAGAGGTGAGAGAGTCAGAGCTGGTGTTCTCAATCTCTGTTCAGGGTGTTTATAAGAAAGACATGTCCAGGGAAATACTAGACATGTAGTTTACAGTACGTGATGCAGTACAGTGTGCTCTCTGACCGGAACGATCCATAAGACTGAACACCATCTAGGGATGCTCTTTATCAACATGAAATATGCTGGAAATAAGTCATCAAACATAATCCGCTTATTTAGGAATTGGTTTTAGGAAAATGCCATTGTCATCTTCTCTCTGAACCCCAAAACAAGTGGTGGTGAAGACTTCCAGTAAAAGTTTTATGTAATCCACAGCTACCAAAGGGTTAAACCACCTCAAAAAAATAAATTACAAGAGGTTAAATAGCGTTGCGGGTGAGAGCTGCGCTTGTACCTATCATGGCTGACATTTACTGTAAAGAGCCTGTGAATGTGTAAACCATCTGCATGGTGTGTGTGTGACTCTCTCTGAATCACGTATGAGGCGTCCCCCTGACTCATAGCCAGCTGCTTTATCTCCCCTCTCCTGCTGTTTTGGTTTTGTTTTCGCTAGCTAGCTGCGTTCAGCTAACAACGGGTCAGAGGGTGCTCGCTGAAGCATGTCCTCCAGTTCCAGCCAAGTGTGTCACTGATACCAACAGTCCCCCTCCCTCCCCACGGTCTTTCTCTGCCCCTCTCTGTCTCTTGGTCTCACCCTGCTTTTTTCTTCCTCCTTCTTCCTCCCTCCTTTGCTCTCACAGAACTCTCTCAGGCTCTGCAGCTAGCGCCAACTGACTTTTTGGCACCAATCAGAAGGCCCTCTTGGTCAAGGTTAATGTTTGACCAGTCTCAAACACTCGTCCATGATTTCCTCTCTCGGGCTGACTTTCTAAAAATGAACCTATTTGCTGCCTTTGGCAAGTTCAAATCTGTCCCCTTGACAAGCAACGACCCCTACCACTAAAACACACACACATACACACACACAGAGGCCTCACTGGCACACAAGTACAAGGGGCAAGACACAGTGGCACATCGCAGCCTTTCCGCTCTTTCACCCAGGCACAGCTAAGCAAACACCCAGAGCTCAGGAGAGGGATGGGGGGTATAAGATGCACGGATAGAGGGAAGGAAAGGGAAGCACAATGACCAACCAGAGAAAGTGTGAGGCCAGAGTAACAGGCACCTGCTGAAATGCATGCGCCTGGGAAGGGAAGTGAGGAAGGAGGAGAAGGAACAGGAGGAAACGGAGGGAAAGAAACATGTTTTTAGGAGCCGGTACAGTGCACTTGGTCAAACAAACAGTGCTATTTTAAACTTTACTTTCAGTATCCAACTTGCACAGAGTTCGGCCGCAGAATTCTTCCAACCTTAACACTATTGTTTGGCAGTGGAAAAAAACAAACCTATCCTTGCTCGAGGGACACTTCTGCTAGTCCTGCCAAGTCAAGCAAGCCGACTCACGGCTGAGCAACTTTAACATTCGCTTCAAAAGATCTCTTTGTAGAAGGGGAAGCTTTGTAGATAGGATACGGAGGGGTAGCTTTCTCTGAAGAAAAACTTGTTGAGATGAATGAAATAAGAAAAAAAAAACTTTTTTTCATTCCCACTTTTGTTTCTTGGCAGGTTGGAAATGGAGACGGTGCGGGGCTTTTCTTAAGATCTGCCTTCATCAGTCTTGGAAATCTCCGAATCCTTCATCAAGCCACTTTTAAGAGCAGCTCTTTAAGTGAGCGTCAACAGCTTAAGGTATCATTACCCTACTTTGGAGGAGCTTATTAGCTTCCCTAATTACCCTGGTGGTTCCAGAGGGGACAATCTGCCAGACACACCCAGAGAAAGAGGGCATAGATCCGGTTACAAGGCCCAGGCGAGTGGCAGGTGGTATTGTTTATGACTCCGGCCTAATGGGCTTTGTGACATGCGGGGGTCAAAGGTAGAGACATATCGAACGGTGATTGACAGGTCTGTAACTGACCTGCCTTCTCACTGGGAGGGGAAAGACAAGACCCTCCTCCTTCCATTGTAAAGGAGGGAGCAGCAGATCAGGTGTGTCCGAAAGAGACCCCAAACATTCCCCACTGTTTGTGGGAATGGAAATGTAAAAATGTTGACTATTGTGGATGAAACTGTGTCAGAGTCTAAAACTAGCAGAGACAGACTGCCTCATGAGGAGCAGTGGAGCTGGGCGCAGTGAAAG